>JAVSCE010009898.1:0-320056 GCA_032199065.1 Smutsia gigantea
CATATCATGATTCATTTGCTTAAAATCACTGCAGTAGTTGCTGCCATAACAAATGCTTTCCGGAGAGTCAGATGAATGTTCCCCTTTGTTTCCAGCTTATCTCCAACCTGTCTGCAGTAATATACTCAACCCAAACAAGCGTATTTTTCACTCACAGCCTGCCTTTTATGATTCCCACTGACAGTTTCTTAATAAATAATGCATTTCTAAATGTTCCTAAGCCTTTCTCCTTGTTAATAATTCCAGTAGCTTTTCCATGGCTGAAGGGTTTTATATGGTCACCGTTTAGATTTTATTCTTGCCTGTTTTTCTACATTTTATTTTCTTAGATTAAACTCTGGACAAGGATGATATTACAAGAGGGCCGTGTTCATAGCAGGAATTCAATAATTATGAGTTAGTATGCATTAAATATTCAGATTCTTACCATAGACTTTCTTGGGTGTTTTATTTTATTTATTTGGATTTGTAGCTCTGACTGTTTCATCATGGGAACAAAAGACAATCCTTAGTTTCTGTTGAAAGAAACCTTACGGTTGGCTCTCTGGAGACATTTGACATCATGTTTCCAAATGCATTCTGAGGTCCAATTGTCATGTTCAGACATGAGAATTTTATTTTTGGTGTTTGCACCAAACTATATTTATTTTATCTTTAATGATCAGAAATGGTAACTGATGCCTGAAAATATGCCTTTGTCATGAAAACAGCATTGGCTCAGTTAATTCAGAAAAACACTGGTCATTTAAAAGAAAAAAGAAAAAAAAAGAAGATCTACATAATTATTCATTCTCCACAAGGTGTTCCTCTGTTCTTTTGATAACAATCTGGAACGTCTTCTCTGATTTTCCTCCGTAAAGCATTTTCGGGAGAGCCCATTTCATGGCTCCCTGCTCCAGAATCACTGACCATGGACCCAGCGTGTGAACCGAGTCTGTGCTTTTTTGTCAGATACTCTTGTCTCATTGCTATGATTTCCTCCCAGTATATTGTGCATATTTGGGGGGTAAGGCTTTGGCTTAGTCACTCTTAATATGTGACTTAGTAGAGGAAGGGCCCTCAAATGGGTTCTGATGAATTGATTTGTTTTCATCTATTTATGTTTTTTCTTTTGTGTGTTTTGTAGTTTTTTGTGTGTGTGCTTGTCAAGGAATTTCTTCCTTAGTGGAAATTTCACAAGCCAGTAATTACGTTTTCAGGTTCTTTTGAATCTATGTGACAACCAGATTATTCCACATATTGTAAGTGTTAATAAATGATGCTGTACTACAAAAGGAGGGGAAATTTCACCATGATAAGAAGCTGTTGAAGAAAATTCTTCTTTCTAAAATATTAAACAGATCTCTACTGACTACAATAGAACATATAATTTGTATCGTGAGCTATTTGACACCTAAGCTGACTTTTATGTTTGGCTTAAAATAAGGTAAGTGATGATGGGAAAAAACGCACCAAAACTAGTTTGGATTCGAGGGAGTTCTGACTTAGAGAAATTTTCTAATAATTCTATTTTTGATCATTTGTGGCCCATATAATCTCACAAAAATATTCAGTCTTTGGAGGGCAGACGCTATCAATTCCCTTCTCCTATCCTCTAACCTTAGCTCCCCAGTACACACCTATCAACTTCCAACTACCAGTGCCTGGGTTTCTTTACCTAAATGCTTTACCTTGCCATGGGAGGCTCCATCTCTGCATCTTTTGGGTGGAGTAACTCTGAGGTGCATGTGCTACACCAGCTCCTAGAGTTACACTATTGGCTTTATATCTAGTCTTCTGTGGTGGTGGTCAGCTTGAAAATATCCCCTTAACTGCTTCCATTCCCTTTGTTGTGCGTTTCTTCCCTGTCTCAATTCTCCACTCCCCTGCCAGCATTTTCTTCACTGTCTAAATACAATACTTGAAGTTTTGAATCTGTGCCTATTTCTGGGGGAATCCAAATTAGGACAGTTACATACTACTAATTTCAACAGAAAGTCATCTTTGACAAATACAGAGCTCATTGGCAGAGGTGAGGGGTGGGTCTTAAGATTGCTTTCTTCTTCTTTTTTTTAAATTTCACTTGAGAAATAGGAATAAGCCTTTTCATGAGGAGGGTCTGATGAACAAGTTCAAGTTCAGCTTATATTTTTGCTCAGACATATAACTTCCTATCTGTAGGACTGCTGAAGAAGTCAAAGACTTTGACAACTAGCTTAGTCTTGGGAGGAGGCACTCATTTTCAGATTCCAGGGATAATTTCAGTTTTTGTCTTTTCCTTGGGTTACTAAGGGGATGGAAGCAGACCAAAGTCTTGATGCCATGGGCATGATATCACTGAGACAAGAATGCAAGCGTAAATGGTGCAACCCAAGTCCGAATCTCGTGTAATCCTCTACATTACCTTTATCTCCATTTCAGGGCTGATCCAGAGCCACTGTGTCTTAGGAACAGCCACAAAAAATTGCCTTTGGGATGTGAGGCACTAGCTCACTGACCTAAAGAGATGTCATGAGATGCCCTGGAGCCAATTTTCTCTCCTGTATGTATATCAGAGCTTGGTTTACCACTGGTTCATTTATAGAGTGTTGAAAGGTCTACTGATGCGCTAAGAATGTAGAGCTAACATATTACATGTTACATGGGATGTAAACCTTAGAGACTGTTACATTTTGTATTTGGAGCCCATTTATTTTAAGTATGACATTACATATAATATGAATATGTATGGTATGTGTATATACATGTATATATACACACACACACATATGACATTGTGTGCGTATGTATGTGTATATGCATATATGTGTACATACACAGTGCGTATGTATGCGTATATGCATATATGTGTACATACACAATATACATACATACATGTGAGAAAGGGAGGCAACAGGGAGTAATGCCTGCCCTGTCAGAGTATAGTGTGGGCTCTGGAAGAGGACAAAGTCTTACTGAGGTTTCAGGAATGTAGAAAAGGAATAGGCTGCTTGAAGTTGAAACAATGTAATGGTGTACCTCCCACTGGGACCCAGTGATATGGAACAGCTTGCTGACCATAGTTACATAGGCCCGTTAGTTTACAATGGAGATGGGTTAAAACATAACTAGCATTCTGGCTGAACCTATAGGAAACTAACAGCTCCCACTGCAGCAAGCACAAAACCCTAGACACTGAGACCCCAAGCGGCAGCCTTGCACCTCCCTGTACCCATTGGGAGTTTCATACTTTCTCTTATCCTGAATAAAACTTTTCTCTGTAATGTCCTACCTTGCTCGTTCACAAAGTTCATTCTTCCACTCTGCAAATAAGAACCCTGGCATCACATGTGCAAAACCCGTCATACTTCCATGCGTCTTCTTAAAGTTAGCTACTCTCTTCCCCAGTGAAATGCACGTGATTTTAGAGCTGAAACCTATCAAGGCCCCAAAGACTCAGGAAGAAACTTTGAGCTTCCCCTCTACCACCTTTACTCCTTAAAAAGAATTTAGATAGAGGGCTTGCTCCAGGAAGAAAGTTATAACCATAGATAGCTATTTTAAAATGTAAACTAGCTGTGGTAGATAGGGAAGGGTGTGGGTAACTCTGTTAAAATTCCTCTCTGCGACCTTTATTTCTGTGTGGCCCAGAAAACATTTGTTTACCAAACATTCACTCTTTCATATTCCTGTGAATTGCTTCCCTTTTCCTTTGAAGTCTCAGATTCCTACCCCCATCTCCTTGTCTCAGGATGACACATATACCTCATTTTTCCTGACTCTCTTTGGAATCTTTGTCTGTGGATTCCCCATATGTATGTAATTAAACTTTTTTTTTCTCCTGTTAATTTGTCTCATGTCAATTTGATTCCTAAGCCAGCTAGAAGAAACTCGAGGGGTAGAGGAAATTTCTTCCTCCCGAGTAACACTAATGGTCAAGTGCAGAGGGCATTTTGGGTTTTTATGTTCCTGGACCTCTCTGCTACATTGATTTTGCTCATCATTTTCTCCTCCCTTAGAATTTCTTTGTTTTCTCCTAGTGTATAGAGCTGTCACAGAGTTGTGGCATCTTCTTTCTCTGTGATGACATCTTCAGTGTTGTGCCCTTCAGGGTTCTGCCTTCAGCCCATTCCTGGTCTCTACTGGGTTCCCTCTGTGGTGGATCTCCAGTCTCTTCAGGGTATCAGTGAACATTTATGTGTTGAATCCCAGTCAATATCTCTACTACAGAGCTCTACTTCAAGCTCCAGTTTCTCATACCCTCTTACACACTAGGTACATTCAGCAATATTTCAAACCTAACAAATCCCAGAATATACTCACGGTTTTTTTCTTTAACTAATTTGCTTTTTTATCAGTCACCGCATGCCACAGTTTTCCTCCCAGTCTTTCTAGTCTGCTCTTTCATCCCCATCCTTGCTCTATAATTCAGTCTGCTGTCTCTCACTTGGACTGCTGCAGCAGCCTTATAAACTGGCTACCCATCTTTAGGGCTGGTTCTTCAAATCCAGTCTCCACTCTGTCACTAAGACAATCTAAAACATAAATCAGACTATGTTGTTATGCTGAAAATCTTTAAATTGAATCCCTTCCATAATAAAATATAGCTTAATAAGCGTGTAATGCTGCCTGTATTATGCCTGTAGAAGCTATCTCTGCAGGCTTCACGAATTCTTGTCCCACAATTTTGTTTTAGCAAAACAGAAATTATTGTAGCTCTCTGCATATTTATTTGATTCATTTTTAAACCCTCCCTCTATGCCTTTGAATATTTCTCTGCTCTTTTGTAATATCTTCACTTCTCCCCATCCCAACTGAGCACATTTATTCTTTAAGACTTAATACCAGGTGTATGAATAGAGTAGTCCATTGAAAAGCTTTATTATCGACAGGAATTTAGTATATAACCAAGGTTACAAATGAAATCAATAAGAAAAATATGGGCTATATAATAGAATTGAAAGAAATTAGTTTCTCTTAATATAAGATGGTTCTCTATATTTTATACCAAAATTAAGTCATGGAGGATTAACTATTTAATTATCAAAGCAATGAGACTATAAAAGGAATAAAAGTAAAAATGGTGAAAGAAAATTTTCTAATAATCTTGAGTGGGGGAAGCCTTTCCCAGCATAATACCCAACCAATAATCCATAAAGAAATGAAACCAACAAATAAAATCCTGACATTTATGATTACATAAAAAGAAAAATGCCTGTATAGCAACATACACAATGCAGAAACACACACACACACACACTCCATCCATATGTTCAGGAAAAAAATAAAAAGACAAAGTACGAATGTTAAAGTATTTGCAACTTATATACCATAAATGGCTAATTTTCTAAAAAGTTGCCGAGTTCTATGAATCAATAACTTGACAAAATGATAAATAGCAATGAAAAGATAGTTCACAGAAAATTAAATATTAATATATTTTAAGCTTGGGAAAAGATACCTTTACTCATAATAAGAGAAGTGCATATAACAGCATACTGTGGCACCATTTTTTCACTTTTCTGAATGGCAAAGATAAAAAAAATTGACAATGAGGGACAGAAGATTAAGTAAATAGGCAATCTTTATGTTTTTGCTTGGTAATTTAGAAATGTATTTCAAGAATAAAAAATGCAAAAACCTTTGGCCCAGCAATTTCTCTCCTAAGATTTCTTTTAAAGATATACTTAAACACTTCCTCAAATGTGTGAAATGGCCTATGTACACAGAATATTCACTGTAGCATGGCAGCATTTCAGCAAAGGATGGGAAAATAAATGTTCATCAATAAGGACTACATGAATACAGCACACTCATTTGAGGGAATTTCATATAACCTTTATAAAAATGAGTCTACTGTATGTTCTAAAATGAGAAAAATTCCTAAGAAAATTACTAAAAGAAATAAAAATATGTAGACCTCAGCTGTTCAGTACGGTAGTCATTAGCCACATATGGCTATAGAGCACTTGAAATGTGGATAGTGTGACTGAAGAAATGAATTTTTAATTTTTGTTAATTAAAATTTAAATCTGATGCTAAATTCAGTTATTGGAAAAAATTTAAGTATGTTTGGAATAATTTGGATGTGTTAACCTACTTCTTAAACTGTTAATGTTATGAAGTCTAAGTACAAAGCAAATATTTCAGATTAAAATTCACTGTCTTAATTGAGATTTACAATAGTATAAAATACACACTAGACTTTAAAGACTTGGTACAAAAATGTGCATATCACATTAATTTAAAAACATTAGACCTTGAAATTCTGAGTCTGCTGGGTTAAATAAAACATATATTAGGATTAATTTCACTTTTTTCTTTTTAATATTTTTATTGTGGTATCTAGGAAATTTAGAATTACATATATGGTTAGAAATTCTATTTCTATTGGATAATGCTGGTATATACCATGCTTTCATTATTAGTAGAAAAAAAAGATGATATTTTTTAAATGCATGAACTATGTGCAAAAAGTCTGCTTCTATCCGAAAGGGGAACTGTGTGGCTCTACATCAAAAATAAGGGGGAGATTTAACCTTCACTCTCTTCTCACTTGTACCTTTTAAGTTTGTTTTGCATGGATTTGCAACTTCTTTACAATGAAAATAATATTCAGTACTTGTGAATATCACTAACATTATACTCAGAGAATTGTTTTATAATTATCCATTCACACCTTTATATGCTACACATACTCTTGAGATCTTTGAGGACAAGAAAAATAATCTTATTAATCTTTGCAATCTCACTACCTAACTTAACACTATATATATAATTCTTGACAATAAATAATTTTTGAAAAAGAAAAGTAGCTCTTAGTTTTCTTAATTTTAAGTATAATTAATTACTGCCCACCTTAACCTTGATATCTGATGTTGTGTATCTAAGGGAGGGAGAAGGTAGAGTTCTATAAGTGAGAGAAAAAGATAGATTGAAGGAGGAGGAAAACTTTAGGGATGCAGATAAGAAGGGATTTCACTTTCTCATCATCCTACTTGCACTGTGGCCACACAACAATACTGTGTGGTCATATTCTTGACCTAAGTCATATAAAGGAGGAGGAGGAGGGAGCCATGGGTGGGCCAATCCGTTCTGCTCTGCTCAGCAGCAAACCATTGAGGATCCAGAACAGATACCCGAGAACGACCAATCTATTCACTTCCCAATCAGCTAACTGTCTTGTTCTCTTGCCTGGACTTCTACTCATTGGTCTTAGCTCTACCCTTTTTAGCCAGAAACAATAATGCAGTTTTCTTCAGACAGTGACTCCTTGTTCTTAGAGAAAGTTACTTGAGTTGAAACAGAGAGTTTGATGGACTTCCTGAAAAATCTCATTGTGGGTAAATGGCAGAAATTCCAGAATCTCCCACCTGGCCTTAGTCCATTTACATATCAATAGGTGTTTACCATTGCAGAGCCTCCCACACCTCTAGGGCAAGGGGTGGAGAAATGGCCCTTCTCTCCTCCCCTCTGTTCCTGGTACATAATTGGTCTGGTGTCTGCCAGTTACCAAGGACCCACCTATGGAGTTTCTCCTGGAAGGGGTGGGCAAGTAAGTGAGCACAGGCCATGGCTGGAGACACACAGAGCACCAAGTGGGCTTTGCTAGCAGAGACCAGGGAGAAAGGCAGAGAGTGCGTAGTAGCCAGAAGGGATGTACGGAGCCAGACATCATTGTGAGCAGTAAAAAAGGTTTCTCTCAATCTACCCTTTCCCTCGACTTATTTTGGTTTCACTGGTTTCATTGGGGATTCATCCAGGCTGGGAACATTCTTCCCCACTGGAGCTACACTCATCCTCCCTTCATTGTCAACCAGGAAAGAAAGGGTCTTGTATTTAACTTCTTATAGATAGTTGACCAGAAAGGAAGAATTTAGTGTTTCCTGGTAGCATTTGTTTTATTAATATTTTATTAATAAAAATATTATTAATAAAGTGAATCACATACCATAATGGGACTGGGGCAGTTAAAATACTGAGAGAAATGCCAACTGTTTAAATGAAGAGAATTTGTGTGTGTTTTTTCCCCCCTTGAAAAAACTTGAGAGGTTTCAGTGTTGTCTGTAATAAACTGGCCCTACGTCCAGAGCTGTTAATTACCTTTTCAAGCTGACACTGTGCTAGAAATTTGTCATTCTCTTTTATTCAGGCCAAGAACTATACTATGCCAGGAGTAATAGGTGCTTTTCAGCAAAGATTATATTCTCATAGTAGATAGGGAATAAAGGTAGCCAGAAAGAGGTGAGAATTGGGTCTCTACTCAGCTATTGGAGGCCATGCCACTTCACATTCATGCAACACAAGCCAGCATGTATAATATCCATACCTCCTTCTCTCTCTCCATCAAATTTAGAAAGAGTGTCAGGAAATCTATTGTACTGAAGACAGAAACCACATTTTGTTCAATAGATTGATTCATATTACATTAAAATGCTAATCACTCTCATAGACTCAACGAAAACTAGCATGTGGGCAGAGATTAGAGAACTAGTAGGTCCGGAGCAAATGTAGACATTCCCTCCATCACATGCTGTTCCGTGACTGTTCAACTGCTCTTGAACAACCTCGCAGGGGACAGCACATTAGGCTTTAAACAGACACAAATCTTAAAGCTCTGTTCCTTTAATGCAGCTACATTCTGCCTCTCTGCCGCTGCTACCCTTAGTCTCTATTCTTTTTAGCCAGTTAGAACAAGTTTAATCTCTTTTTTTTCATGGAGGTCATTTGCACCCTGAGAAAGTTACTTTGTCTCTCTTTCTTCAATTTTTTCTTCTGAAAAATGAAGATTAATATTTGCATAATATCAAGTTCTGGGTAGTGGCTACTGCTTTTTGTAGTAATAATAGGTTGTTAAAACTATTACTAACTGAGGCAATACATTTAAGCAGTGTCTAACACATGTCCATCTAGGTTAGCATTCAGTAAATGTTGGCTATTTTTACTATCATTTAAAGACAATACAGTGGTCAACTGGGAACAATGGAAGCAATCAATTTCACATGGTCTGAGTCTTCTCTAGAATAAACATTTTTACAGTCTTCATCTTTGGATGGATTCCATGGAATATAACTATCCTCTTTAATGCAGCCACCAGAACCGAACATGCCACTTTGGTTGGGGACTCAGTGACAACACAATGTGGACTGTTGCTGGGAGTCCCTTTCTGAATATTATAGTTCTAGCAAACTGCTTCAACCAGTTTTACCTTTTTCTACAGCCATTGAATTACATGGTGTTTCCTGTACACTGAACCCCCTAAACCTTCTTCATATGAAATTTCACATGATCCAGATTCTCAGCGGTGCCTTTTTCTGGTCTGTCTTGTAACAACAAAGCTTGACATTTATTCCTAATAAAGTTTAAATGGTTTGATTTCTTGTTAGCCTGTTGTAAATGGATTGTTTTTCAAAGACTTAGCTAATTCTCTTTGATTGTATCCAAAAGTAAAGTAAGACAAGCATGCTACTTACTTCATGCATGTATTTCAAGTCATTTTCAATATAAACAGAACCTGGAACAAAAGGATTTGGATTTTTCTTGAACTGTACTCTCAATGACTTCCCAGGCATTTCTGTGTTGACATCAGGATCTGTTCAATTGTGCAGAGATCTAATGCTTTACTTCATGATTGGCAATATTCAGGCGAAGACAATGTGAAATATAACAAATAGACCTAAATTTTGTAAATTTGGTCAATCCAGACTAGTTGCTGAGAAGATATAGGAATCTAAACCAAATTACTGAGGTGTCCTAAAAGGGGCCCAACCCTGCATATCAGCGTTCATGCCTTTCTCGGTAAGGTGATTGGGAATTAAGAACACCCAGCTCTAGGTACCAGTTTGATTAAGACATTTGAATTTCCACCATAGGAAGGTTTGCTTTATCTTTACAGCTATTTTATATTATCTGTTAGAAAATAAATGTCTATTGGCACTCTAGTCACTAGGCTGTCAGTTCAGCACTTAAATTAATTCTCCTTTTTCTTTTTCTTTTTTTTTTTAAGAAAACTATCACTGGGAACAATGGAAGCAATCAATTTCACATCAGTGAAAGAGCTAAGGTTTCACCTTCTAGTTGGATTATTCCTGCACATCATTTCTGAAAAGGTAATTGGAAAATTGTACACTTAGGTGGTTAAAAATTTGTTCATCCAAAAAGTAATATTTAATACCCTCTTAGGCAAAGCTTTTGCTAGGAGTTCATAGTCTGTCACTGAACATAAGGATTTAGAAGAAATGGCTTCTGAAGGAACTAGGAGAAAAAAATAAGTCAGGTCTAGGTCCGGATTTTCTTACTGGGTATGTAGTATCTTCTGTAACTAAATTTCCTCAATTTCTATAATAGAAATGAAAGCATTGTGGATTTAAGGATAAATTTTCTCTTTTATTTTGCTCCTTCTCTGCTCTAAACAATAAAACAGTATAGAGATATTCCACTTATTCTGCACTTGCACAGCAACTCCTCTCTTATGGGTAAACTTATAATATTTTACTTCAGCAAAGGTTTCATGTTTTAAAATTTTTTTTAATTAATCTATGCAATTAATGTAATTAATCCATCTCACTAACATTTTTAACTGTCTAATATGTCTACATCTGTGGTATAAATGTAATAAGGTATGAGAAAGTATAATATGATGTTGACGGATTGTCAAGATAGAAAATATTTGTAACTGAAGTATTGGTTGACCATGTTTTGGTCAAATAATCAGTGGCACTCAGCAATTTGATAGACTGAGCAATTCTTCACATTCCATGACTAGAATTTATTCCCATCAAAAGCATGAGTATAATACATAGATTTTATTGAGCAGTTGGTAAAAAGAAATAAAAGAGCAATTTGTACACCATTCCCCTTAGCATAGTCCCTGATTAAACCCCCTTGGCATATCTCTTCTTGTCACTTGACCCCTCTTTCAAGCCACCAGCCTTTAGTTAATTTTTCCCCCCTACCCTTATAACACTTAATCACCAATGGATTTCACCCCGACTTCTTTTCACACATAGCACTTGAATTTAGAAAATAAGGAAACCTATCGTGACCATTCTCCCTAGAAAGCTGATGAAAATTAAGAATAAAATAGTACCACACATGTGTTCTCTTATAAACAGAGATAGAATTCATGAAATAGCTAAATATCAAGCTACGCTTATGTAGATAGAGAGCATTTTCAACTATATCTCAGAATTGGAATTTTTTCTAGCAGCCTTTCCACCAGACATAGTACTATAGAAAAAATGAAAACAGATATCACTAGATAAAATCATTTTTCAGATTTGAATATCAAACAAGACATCTTAAGATTTCATATAATAGTTCTGAAGCAGGCTCTTTGATATGGGAATCTAAGACTTGGCCTTTATATATCAAGAATAACTATTTGGCTTACAAAACAGCCAGAGAACAACTAACAAAATGGGGATAATAAGTCCTTACCTATCAACAATTACTTTAAACATAAGTGGATTAAGTTATATAATCAAACACGTAAACTAGCTGGAGGGATAAAGAAAAACAATATCCAAAGGTATGCTGCCTATAAGAGATTTACTTTGGCCTTAAAGACACACATAGGCTGAGAATAAAGGGATAGAAAAAGATACTTCAAGCAAATGGTAAAAACAAAAGAATGTTAGGGTACTATATGTCAGACAAAGTAGGCTTTAAAAATGGTAAAAAGAGACAACAAATGTCATTATATAGTGATAAAGAGGCCAATCCATCAAGAAGATACAACAATTGTAAATATTTATCCAGCATTGATGCACTAAATATATAAAGCAAAAACAGAGCTAAAAGGAGAAATAAACAACAATACAATAACAGTTGGGGACTTTAAAACTTAACTCTTTAGGATAGATCATCTAGACAGAATCATAAGGAAACAGAAGACTTTAACAACACTATAGAACAAATGGACCTCATAGATATTACACAGAACATTTTATTTGACAACAGCAAATACACATTCTTCTCAAGTGCACATGGAACGTTTTTCAGTGCAGACCATATGACTGATCATGAAATAAGTCTTAGCAGATTCAAGAAGATTGAAATTATACTAAGTATCTTCTTGTACCATGATGGTAGAAACTACAGAATAATAACATGAAGAAAACTAACAAATACATGGAAATTAAACAACACTCTCTTGAACAACCAATGGATCAAAGAAGAAATTCAAGGTGAAGTGAAACATTAAATGAGACAAACAAAAATAGAAATAAACATACCAAAATTTATGGGATACGGTAAAAGCAGTTCTGAGAAGGAGGTTCATAGCAATAAATGCCTACATTAAGAAACACAAAAGATCTTAAATAAGCAACATGACACTATGCCTTAAGGAACTAGAAAAAGAAGAAGAAACTGAGCACAAAGTTAATGGAAGGAAATAGTAAAGATGAGAGAAGAAAAGAAATAAAGTGAAGGAAAAGGAAGGGAATGAAAGGAAAGGGAGAGAAAGAAAGAAAGAAGGAGAAAGAGAGAAAGAACGAATGAATATTTGGAAGGTTGGCCATATTGTAGCGAATGCATAAGAAGAGTAAAAGAGTATATCATAAGTGGAGCTTTTCTCACATAGGGGGAGGAAAATCTTCCTGGAAGTTAGTGCCGGGAGAGAGAGAAACTGATGTGCAAGAGGCCAAAGGCAAGTGTGAGGAGATGTGAGTAGAAAGTTCTGGTAGTTTGGGAAGATTTAAGAATATTGTTTCTGTTTCTCTAGCACAGACAGGGGAGGATGCACACTTCTGAGAAGGTCCATGTTTAGTTGCTGAGTATGTGTAAGGCTATATGTAGCTCATTATAATCAAAAAAGTTATCAAATCAGGAAGGAAGGAATGGACACTGACTTCAGCAATAGCTAGTATCATGCCCAAAAGACCAGGTGGGACCAGCAATATCTCACTGATATCAATTTAGGTTAATATGGATGAGATGACCCAGATGGCACCGTGGAATGTACAACAAGAACCTAAAGGAGTGGCCAGGATTGTAACCAACTCCCAAGCCCTAAGCTATGAAAATTTCCCCTTGTTAGGAGGTGGCCCTACCCTTAGAAGAGGGAGAAGGATGGAAGAGCTGTAAGTATATGAGGGAAATCCCAAAAGACCAAATAATTACCCAAATAAAAACAAGGCATAAAATGAAAAAGTTGGGCGAGCTTCAACAAAGAAATGAGAAATTACATTTTTTTGCAATCTGATTAATAGTGTGTAAATTTTGATCTCACTAAAATGTTTATAATTAAGAGTTAAAGTGAATTGTCAAAAGGAAATATTATATAAGCTGAAAGAAAATACTCACTTTAACAAGGGAAGAAGGAAGAGGGACAAAACAAAGAGGGTGATTGTGAACTTGAGTTGTCTGTCAACTGCAACTACAAAGTCAAAACACCAAACATGATAGGAGGTCAGAGCAGAACAAATCAGAGGTCAGTACAATGACAGCAACATTAAAGTGAGGTTGTGAAAAGTCAATGAATAATTTAGGAGAAATATCATGAATTTTTGTTTTTTTTTCTCTATTGTTCTCCAGGCTTGGATCTATATTCAGCAGGTCTTCAAAGCCAAAAGATCACACTTGCTGGAAAAGGATGCCATTACATGAAAAAGCCTGATATTAATTGTCATTTCTCATCTCTCCAGATGTGGGTTCCTTTCTAAAATAAATCCTCCCTCCCCCACCCCCAGTTGAAATAGAACCTCCATGTTTCACAAATTCCTCAGTGAGAACAGTTCTTAAATCATTATCAAGGCAGACAAATTTCCTTTAGGCTAAATAGCTTGCAAAACATTGAAAGAATTCCTTTACTTACAGTTTGGCATAATTGTGTAAAACTATAAGTAATTTACATGTTAGAGAAAGTTCACTAATGTAGAGCTTGTTCAGAAGTACTTAAACAATAGAAGAGTCTATGCTTGGAATCAAATGTTGGATTTTTGTCTGCTGGCAATGGTCATACAGTCATGAAAGACTGAAATTGAGTAGAAACATGACCTGCTTTTCTTGTATAAGTTGTTTTTTTTTTCACAGTTTGTCATAGTAATTTCTCTGGATTCTAAGAAAATCAGCCTCTTTAGCCTGAGGTGTTGTTATATTTTTCATGTTAATTTTTTTTTTAAGTTTGTGTTGATTTAGATTCCTGCTCATGCATAATTTACTCTCCACACATAACTGGTTTGGCTAGAAGAACTATCACTGAATTGCTCTGTGTCACCAATGACCACTGTTATTTCACTCTGATTCTAGCATCTAGTCTTTGGATCTCTTCAAAATCACCCAAAGGGGGGAACTCCCCAAAAAGTTCTAATTCCACATCATAGAATTTGAAGACTATGTAGATCCATATACCGGCCTGCTTTTTTGCACTAATTGCCCTACTTTGTCTGTTCCTAAACTGTAAAAGATGGCCTTACTCTTCAATGCATTAGGACCAATTTACTTATTTTAACCATGTCATGGTTAGTTTGGTTCAGTGCTCATTCAGAACAGTTAATCAAGAATTGAGTGACTCAACAATTATTTATCAAACACTCCATTATGCAGCAGTCTGAAGCAAAGCAGAGTATCTGCCCTCAAGGGTTGGGGGGACCAAGACTTTCAATGTTCTTATTAGAGGAAGAGACCTGAAGGTAGTGAATTGTGAAATGCATGTAGAATGTAGATAAGAAGAATGGCAGGACCATTACAAACTGGGTGACTGACATGGATAAAAGGTGGACTGAGTCTAATAGAGGTTGACAGTGATGTGCGTGACCCACAGAGAGTCAACCAGCCAAAGCATTACTGGTTTAGTTTTAAAATAGTTACAGTTTATTGCTTCCTACTAGATTAACTTTACTAATTACCTAGACTTTGTTCATATTACTGCTTTAAAAAATTAGCATAGCTTGGTGACTTAAAACAACACAAATTTACTCTATTACAGTGTTGGAGAACAGAAGTAAAAAATTAGTCATGCTGGCCCACATCAGTGCATCACAGAGCTGTGCTTCCTCGAGGCTCTGAAGTAGAATTGGTTTCTTTGCCTTTTCCAGCTTCTAGAGCTGCATTCCTGGCACTACTTGGCTCATGGCCCCTTTCTCCATCTACAGAGCTAAGTGTAGCATTTTGCTTTCTTCATCAGTGTCAAATTTCTCTCTTCCTGGTAAGGATACTTGTGGTTGAATGTATGGCCCACCTGGATGATCAAGGCTAACCTCCCCATCTCAAGATCCTTGATTTACTCACATCTGCAAAGCCAATTTTACTGTATACAGTAACATTCACAGGGTCAATACATTGGGATATTTTGGGATGGGCACCACTATGCAGTCTATCATAGACTTCTATTGAAATGACTTCATTTTCTAGGAGAAAATATGAACAGAGGAAGAACTCTGACATTGCCTCTGTTGGAAGGATGTGCAAGAATGAGGACAATATATCCAGAATTGAAAGTGGAGAAGTGAATAATACAGGATGGATTGTGAGTATTTGTTTGGCTTCCTGTTCACCTTATAGACACTATTTGTTGATACCACTGATACTCTTCAATATTGGTTGCACATTTAAGGGTCCCTGGGAATACTCTGAGACATGGACCTCATGTTTTTTTCAGTTTCAAGTAGTGTTTATTCTGTGACTCCGTAATACTTATCATAGAAGAGTGGCTGGCTTCCTTGTCTTTGATTCCTATACTTGTATTAATAATGCTTTATGCTTACTGAGTTCATTAAGTTAATGTTTTTTTGTTTCATGTCATATTTAAATATTTACTCAGTTATTAAGGTTTTGTCATGTTATTTTCAAGGGAAGGTTACTTTTTTGTTCCACTTCTATAAATTGCCATTTTTAAGAGATACCACCAGCTTCCTAACTGTTTTTGTTTTGTTTTTAGGAAAGTCAGATTTTTAAATATTTTTCTGCTTTATTTCAATCATTTTGGTTGAGATTCTTCTAAGTACAGAATACATTAGATTTTGCTTTTTAGAAAAGGTGAAACCAAAGTATCATTGCTCTCAGGTGATTGATTATGTACATAGAGAACCCAAGTAATTTACAAATTACTTAGATTAGTAAAACAGTTATTGGGTGCATGATTTTTAAAAACTATCTTTGTACAAGTGAGAAAACAAAACAGATGTGAGAAAAGATTACATTTAATCACAGCAAATTGGAAACAGCAACAAAAAGTTTGCAAAGGACTCCCATAGAGAGGACAGTCTCCATGGTCATTTTTACAACAGGAATGTGATGAACAGACGTGGGGGTGAGTCCAGGACTGTAGTGCAAACCTACCTGACTGCAGCACGATGAATGCCTGTTCATACCTTGGCCTGAGTGAGCTCATCTGAAATCTTGTGGAAAACCTGAGTGAGTTGTTCATTTTCACTGCTGACTAGAATTCCATTTCATGAATATCTAATGCTTTTTTCTATTCTCCTATTGATGGGCAACTGGGCTGTCTTGTTTTGTGCCTCTTGTATTAATATTTAGGATTTGTATTGTGGGATACCAGATAAATATATCATACCCAGAACTGGAATCTGCTTAATCCCCTTTATTACACAGAATGTATGGCTTGGGATGAGTGATTTGTTTTTGCATCTCTGTGGTTGCATCTCCTCAAGTGAAGTAGTGACATCATGGATCATACATCCTAAAATGTTGTTCAGAGATTTAATTAATTGGGGATAATGTTCCAATCCATTTGTATATCTGCATAGCTAGAAATTCCTACTAAAGACTCTAAAATTGAACCTATATTTGCACTGAGTTTTGAACAATTGCAGTGCCAGGGAAGAGCAAAGTTGTATTATTATGCAGGAGACTGATTTGGGCTGATGTATAAATTGTGATAATCCCAGAGTCTTTTAAAGTACTGAGGGGAATGGATAGATCTATTTTTTAATCTGTTTAGACAGCTGTCTACACAGCTGTATCCTGGCTATTCGTCTTTCCCCAGTCACATGGCCCAGGACATCTGTCTGTGCTACTTCCCACCCCTGAGAAAACTAATGAGGTCATCAGACAAGGATTCTAGCCAGATCTAGAGAGACTCAACTAACACTGAGATGACTGTTGGTCTGTTTTCTTATTACATTGTAGGCACATGTTTTGTAAAATATCTCATTATTTTCAGAGTGGCATTTCCAGGTGCTATGACACAGCACACATTTTTCATTTGGAATGAACACAGCGTTTTTTTCTCAGTTAATTCAAATGATGGCTATTGCCACTTGAAAGGCTGCATTTTTGACAATAAAGGCAATTGACTTTCCTCCTTCTGGAAAGGACCTCACCAGAGAACTGGTATACATGTGCTGGAAGAAAATACAGGAAATATCTCCCCAAATTTGGACCAGCAGAAAAGGTGTATGTCTATCACCACCCTGGCACCAAAATCCTGATCCTTAGAATTTAATAAATGTGTTTTTCTTTGATCTCTGGGCCTGCAAAATTTCTCTCCCTCAACCCTACTTAACTCCACTGCTGGCCTTTGTCCCTCAGTTCTTCTGATCCAAATCCTCCTCATTCTTCCCACCTGGGTCAGCATATCACCCCCAGTGTTCAGCCTTCTTCAGTCTCCACTGAGCTCCATTTTTTCATCCTTATTGGTATTTGTGTTCTTGTCCACCTTGCCTTGCCAGGAGGCTGAGATAACACTTTATTCATCTTTGTGTCTGTCTGACCTGTTACAGTGCCAGTGATTAACAGTGTCCTGACATTTGTTGAATTATTCTATATTTCCGGGTGACTTATGGAAGAATCCATTAAAATCATTAAGCAGGACTTTTGTGTGAAAACCCCAAATACACATACACACACACACACACACACACACACACACAGTATAATTGTTGTCCTTGGGCCAACTAGCACCCTAATTATTGTTATCTACAAAAAGTAATTATATTATTATTATAAACCTGGCAGCTGAATGTAATCTACCCCCATTATACCAGGGATAAATTAAATAATTAGGCTAGGAAATGGGCTAAAGAGGTAAAACCCTAAAGAATATGAATGCAAAATGTATATTTCTGGAAAGAAGTTGTGAATAAGTAATATGTCCAGGATATGATGTTATTGAAAGATTTCCTTTAGATGCATTTCTCTACTCGTCTTTGGGATTATTTGCAAATAGTCAGTCTGATTGGTCTTTTGGTTTTACATCAGTTCTCCAGAATGGAGTTGGTCTAGGAAAGGAGATACTAACATGCACTTCATAATTATATAAACAGCTGTCATCACTGGAACAGAATGATATCTCAGTAGGATCAACTATAGGATGTTCTTGAAGCAGGCTAAAGAAAGTAGAATAGATAAAATGGGATTTTCCTTCTTATTGGGTCCAAAAGATGTTTGGAGGACTGGATTCTGAGTATAGAAGGAGAAGGTCAAACACACTTCTCTCTGTTGAAGATATATTACCCCCTACCATGCATAAATTATCAAACATTGTGATAGGTAGGATGCTAGGGAGGACAAGAGCACAAGGAAGTCTTTGGCCACTAGAACTATGACCAGTGGACTCCAGAAACAAAATCTGAATACCCAGTTCACTTCTCTGTCTTTATCCCATCCCTAAGTCTTTAGAAGGTTTGCCAGATTTTCAGCCCAGTGTTTGCTAATCTGAGTGGAATAAAGGAAGGAGCCATGGATGGAATAAGGTGGGAAAACAAAAGCCAGAGCAATGTGGAGCAGAACAGCAAGTGTGGACCAACAAGGAAAACAGATTAGAGACCAGAGACAGATAACCACCATGAATGCTTAGTTTACCTGGTGGGACTCGTATTCATTAGTACCTGGGGCTAGAGCTGCCTGCGTGAATCAGTGCTGGGGATTGAATGATAGTAACTGGATGATAAATGGAGAATGATCTCCTGAAGGCTGGAAAACTTAGGGACATTTAGTCAGAGGAAATAGACAAAACTCTAGGAACATCGGTCATCCACTCTTTCTCTCTTAAATGGCCAGGCCGTAAGTAGGAAACCTGAGACCAGTATGGGAGGAACTAATCTAATAATATAACTGGCTCATTTTGAGAAGGCAGGTGTCGTCTGGGTGTGGACCCCTGTGACACTGACATTGAACTAGACCAGAGAATGGAGAAAAGTGGAGACATGGGAGTCATTTTCTTTTTGATCATCCCAAGAGAACATTGATGAGCAGCCCCTCAGTGAATATGTCTTTGCCATTTTTATCACCCACGAACTGTGTGTGGGAGACTACAAAACAAAATGTTTAGGCAATATGTAGTAGCATCATTTTCTTCCCTACTCTCCTGGTTTGGATGGTTGTACTTTTTTTTTAATAGTTCAACCTAAAGCAGTTGGATTTGTTCAAGTGGGTGGGAAAATCTCTGATAACAGATTTTCTCCTGGTTTCAACTATGGCAGTGACAGCTCATATGTGACCTTTGGTGTGGTATTGTGGCGCTTCCAGCACGGGCCCTGGCTGGGTCTCTTAGGCACAGATGTTCTCCACTGAAAGTGCTCAAATGGGCCAAAGCGATAGGCTTCTGGCTCTGCACCTGTTAGCAGGACAGAGGTACAGAATTAGATGTAATTTTATCCAAGTCATCAAAACTAAATCACATTTTAAGACTCTGCATATGGATTTTGTTTTCCTTGACGGTTATGGTTTGCAGAGGCGTCTGTGAGCACTTGTGGGTATTGAAAGCAGGGTGCCCTGGTGCTGTTCTGTAAAGGTTTTGTCTTCTAGCAGAGAAAGCACTGAGTCTGGAGTCAGACTGCCCGAGTTTAAGTCTTAGGTTTGAGTGCCATTTCTGCTTAGGAAACGTGCTACTATTGGCAAATTGCCGTGATTGTGAATCTTAGCTTCTACATAAGTAAAATAGTGATATATTTTGTAGAAGAAACAGACCTTTCTGTTCATGTTCCCTTTGCTCAAAACGCTTCAAGAACTTTAAGCATCTTTCTGCCTTCTGGAAATGGTCTGACGTCCAATGCTGGAGCCTGAAACCTAGATCTCCCAACTTCTCCCATCTTCCTTCTCACTACTTTGCTGCCCTGACCCTCGCAGCGCTCCTCTCTTTCTAACCGTTTCTGTAGTTGCCGTCTACCACCACCACACCACCTTGTTTCCTGCCTTCTGGGCTTTCATTTCCAGTGCTCTCTGTGGCTAAAACAGGCCGTCATCCCTGGACAACAGGGTAACACTAGGACTTTTTGGAGTTTCATATCTTATCTCTTATATTTAAACTGCCTCCTCATCTTTTATTTTTTTAAATTCCCAAATAGAAACAATCTCTTCTCCTCTGAGTTCCTCTTGTAAACAGTTTTTGTGTCCCCAACATGTAACAAAGAACTTAGTACACAAAAGATGCTTAATGGAATCGTTGAATGGCTGGATCAATGAATGAGAACGAGAAGTCACAGGGTCATGTATTCATGAGCATACTCTTCTCTGGTTTGAGCATCACCCTTATGCCCCAGGCTTTAGGCTCACTATAGGACCTCCATCAATATTAGTGAACTGAGACAATCAAGAGCTCCCTTTTAAGAAGACCCCTCACCCCCCTCCAGGCATCCCCATTGTGGATGGGACCACTTCTTTTCCAACTAACTTCTCTAACACCTGCTCCTACAACCCCAGCATATTGGCCAAAACTTTAAGGTACAAGGGAGTTTCTTCAGCATGGGCTATGAACACAAGAAAATTACTCTGTCCTCCCAATATGGGAGAACAAGCCAGGCCACAACAATAGTGATAGGGTTGAATGCTCCATTCATCTTCTGTCCATCTTTCCTCTCCCCAGTGTATATAAGCAACCATGTCCTGCTCACTTAAACCACAGGCATTGTCTGTCTGGCCCTAGAAGGCTTTGGAGATTTTGTTTCTGACTTAGAGCTTAAAGTTTTGGATATTCTTCCAGGAAAAAAAATGGGTTGAAGAAGAATAGGTGATAGGTGGAAGAATAAATTTTTCATGAAAACAAAACAGGAATTGTGAATGAATGTTATTGTTACTATTTAAACATGTTCAAATATATATTAAGTGAAATTAAGTTACCTGTATAAACACAAGAAAATTCCACCAAATTGAACTCTCCAGCACTCAGAAATAGACCATAGGTAGTATAAAGGCCTTTGTCAGTTGACAAGTCCATTTTCTAGGATTTGTAGCAAATCCTTGTTAAAACTAAGGCTATATTTCACCATGCCAAAGACTAGTCAAATTCATTCCCAAAGCAGTCACTCAAGATATTTGCCTCATGAGTTAAAAAAGCAATTTTTGATGGACATATTTGAACCTCTCAATGAGCCCTTTGTGTGTTATACAGCCTTAGAAAAAGCTTTGTGTGTGAGTTAAGAGGAAAAATTATTCTTGTAGCAACAATTCATCATATCATGATAACAGTGTTGATATTCTTGACAAAAATGTCTAGCTAGACCAGGGGAACAAATGATGCATGAAGCACAGTGAGTTCTCCAGAGGTCTGAAGTATTTGGAAGTATGACCTCACGTGACCTACCTCCTACTGAACATCTGCTTGGGCAGCACACACCTCTTAGTTTTATTCCTGATGCCTAAAAAAGAAAAACACAACTCCATCTCTCAAAATGCATAGAGCAGTCATGTGAATAAAACAGGATGCTTCCATCACCAAAGTTTACTTTCCCATTAAGTATATTCAATGAAAATCTTGGCTATTTTAAATTGTACTTACTCTTACAGAAGTACGGAGTGGCATGCTTCCATTCAGATCTCAGTTTGCTTTCACTTGGTGAGAACAGATGCTTTTTTTTGTTTTATTTTTCTTCACATACTTCAGTCTTAATTAGCTTATTTCAGAAATGGGGTGCTCACCCTAATACTATATGTTTCATTGATGCCTACTCACACTCGCTATAGAGAACAAAGAGGTTTTTTTTATTTACTTTAATTTCAAAGGGTGATAGCTGGTTTTATTAAATACTAAAAGTTAAGTTCACAAACATATCTTGTTAGCTTTTTACTAGCGAAACATTTAGATGTCAAAGGTCCCCAGTTATCATTTTGGGGGAATGTAATTTAGAGGGGGAAAGAAGTCCATTCCATAATTCTCTAAATCTGGATGCTCCTTAAAGAATGAAAATCGTTGTTGGATCGTTCATGCACTAATAAAAATTTAAAACGAAAATTAAAGAATGAAAATCTGTTAAAGGGCTGATAGAAATTTTCATGTCAGGGGTCAAAGAAAACTTAAGAACTAGGCTTTAAAGAAAGAAATTCTATGCCTGGTGCCATTTCAATCTGCTTATCTCAGTACCACCTGGGATTGGAGCTCTTGCCTTTGGGTGTCCTGTGTAGTCGATTTTCTTGGATTCCTGACTCCTATGTCTCAAGCTCTGACAGTGAATCTGACTGCCCAAAGGAGCTCTGTGAGTTGTTTGAGGTATACTTCTACGTGCAATACAAGAGGTATCAGACTTGGAATTGGGATTCTAGGGCCACCCCTTGACAGTTGGTGTTCACTTTTTTTTTTTGAAAGTAGGGTTGTTATAAGATTCAAATGAGATAATAATGCAATTAGAAGTGTAGCCTACAAAGAATGTAGAGAACAGTTAAATATCAATGGTTAGGAGTGAGTAAAGTTCAATAGAGTGACTTAAGAAGGAAGCATAATCAGTGACTCCTGAAAGGTGGTATGCTTCTTCAGGTGACATTCAGCCTAAAAGTTGTTCTCTCATAAATGGCCAAAAGTCATTTATGACAGTGTTTCTTAAATTGTGGTCTACAGTCCAGTAGTATGCAGAATTAGTAGGTCAGCAATCCTTACAACTGATATCATAAGAAAAACTATTTCCATCATCAGGAGTCACTTGTTACAAAAGGTATTTAAGACTATATAGCTCCATAAAAATGTATCATGGTGATAGAATAAACATGAATTGAGTCTTGACTGTGATCTTTTGGTCAATGGTATTAATCTGACAGTCATTCCCAAGACAAATGTGTCCTGTTTATTAAGCAGAAATTTATTTTAAACGTTGAGATATTGAAGATCTAATTGCGTTTTTCCTCTATTTTTCATGATTCTTTTTGGATGACAGACTTGTCATCTTTGCATTTTCTCCGTTGCCTTGACTTCTCTGGGAGAGGAGATTTGCATATGGTTGAGCATTGGTGGGACAATGTGCAGGTGCTCCTCCTTTAGGATGGCCCATCTCTTGGCCTTGGGAGGTGCCATTCTGCCTGCCTTTGGACCTACATGTATAAGAGGAAATGGCCTCCTAATGGCAGTGATGCTCCATCATCTTCTCTGAATTAAGCTTATGAGCTAAATACTGTAAGAATGAGGGACAGTTGCATCAGACATCAGAAGGCTGGTTTTGTGCTGAAGTGTAGCCGGGAAGTGGCCATTTCACAGAGGTTACTCTGGTTGTTTTAACCACTGAACTGATACCAACTTGAAAAGATAAGATGAATTGCTAGGAGGCTGACTTGCCAATAGTCAAACCACTCAACCATAAAGACATAAGAGTGTAAAATGGAAGTCGGCCCTGCACACTCAGCTGGCAAGCAAGGAGGGGTTTTGTGGCTCCAGGTTATTTATATGAAATGAGCTACATGGTGAAAGGAAGAAGAAACAGTTTTTTAGTCAAGAGCACTGAAACTGGGAATTCATAAGGATTCTGAGAAGAGTCTTGGAGAGTATCTAGTCCAACCTGTTTCTCTTATACATAAATATATTGAGGTAAAGAGGGGTTAATAAATTAGCCAGCATCACTGCCATTAAGGAGAGAGGCAAGATTAGAACTCAGAATTTCAACTTCCAATTCATTCCTCTTACTAAACCCAAAGGTAGAGTACTCTCTACTTCCTTCCAATATTTCCTTTACCTGAAGTTGCAACTGAGGGAGTCTTATATTCTATGTCACCTCAAGGCTGGTGTGATTTTTGGTGAATGAGTACCTAAGAGGATGAGGGGAATAACAGACTCATAGGAGATAGCATTGAAAGCCATGGGACCTAGGAGCAGAGGGGAAACACAGGGAAGAGTGTCTTCCTCTTGATGGCAGGATGCTAGTCTTTAGTTCAGAGCTAAGAATCAGACTCCATTGTGCATGTCTTACTATAATTATACATGTAAAGGTATTCTTAAAAATAGCTACACCCTTATTTAGCACTGAAGAAAATAAGGATTCAAAAACATCATGGATGTTGTGCTATTTTTATTTTTATTTAATACTACCTAAGTGATATTCAAATGCTTATGGTATTTCTGAGCAGTGGACTGCATGATTTCCAGTAGGAAGAATTGAGAAGTAGTTCTGCAAGGATGGTTCAGACAGGAGGGACACCCTTGACTGTAATAGATAAACCTTGTAACCCATTTGAAAAAAAAAACGGCTTTGCCTTTGTACATTTATTCCCATAATATTCAATAATCAGCAAACAAGAAACAAAAACAAAATGAAACAAACAAGCAAAAAGCCCTGACAGAGTAAATAATGCGTTTTATTGCCATATGCATATGCCGTCTTATTTGGTTCATATGCAATATGCTAACTTCCCCAAATTTAGAGTTGCCTCAAAAAAAATTATAAACCATGAAAATATTTGAAAGTGCATTTATTTCCCTTTTGGTCTAATCATTGGGTAAAACAGATATGTTTTTAACTTCTAAAAATGTGTGACTTTTACTTCTTATCTATTTCTTAACAAAGTTAGTGGGTTAATTATATTTATGTTTTTTATATTGTCTATTCCCTCCATTACAAATTCATAAAGGAATCAGAAAAGTTGAATATCTGTAAGAGAAAGGTTCACACTTTCTCCTAATAACTACTACCATAAACTTGGGGGTTTTAAGAAGGGAAAAAAATCCTAGGAGTGACTTTTATAGCCATGCTGTTTTACTGCATTTATCGTAAGTGTCAGAACACATTCAGTGATAATGTCTCACTGAATAAGCAGGTAGCTCACCCAATCTCCATCTCCACAACACCTAACAGGTATTGTGGACACACAGATAAATCTCATGTTATGCTCAGTCACAAAAAAAAGAATTAGATTGTGTTGTTCAATTGTTCTAACAGGCGTGAGGATATATATCTATTGTAATCATCTGTAAAATTTAAGTTGAGCCGCTGTGAGCTTATTGGGCACATGCAAAATATGGACAGCATGTTTTGGCCCATTTCCTGCTGACTTGGAAAAAAAATTATACTTCTGAGTGATTTGCCACCAGACCTTTAGAAACAAGACAAACTTGTGGATTTTCTTCCTGAGAAGCATATTGCAAAGAAGTATTGATTTTATTTCATTCGGACAAAATTGGTTATTTATTTTTACTTATGACCATTATAAAACAGGGCTGAGCTGCCTTGTTATGATCAAATAAGAATGATCTATAATGTTTTCCTGGGTATTGAATAGAATCCAAACCATATTGGGGTCAGCAGTGTTAGACAATTTCCCAGCATTGAGAGGTGGCACAGGGACGAGCACAGCTTGTGGACAGCATATGAGGCAGAGCAGTGAACTTCGGCTCTGTGTGCAATTTTATTATCAGCACAAAGGAATCAGAAGTCTCATTTCAGAAATGATAATATGGGCTTAGATGACCATAATAAGCTTGTAATTATTTTTCAGTCAGTTGTCCTATTTGATGATTCCTGGAATAAAACACTCTTCCAACTCAACATTGTTAGACATACACACACAACCTAAGTGAAACAGAACCTATTAGCACCAAATGCTTTTAGCTTTCAATATCCCAAAGAATAGTGCATCTGAAACTATGTAAAATAATATCTTACTTATATTCATTGAACACTTATAGAATATTTGATTTTATTATTCAACTCCCTAATATTAAGAATGAAGAAACTAAAGTCTATCTCTTTATTGTCTCTATTATTTTTCTATGTCTCCCAAGTCTCAAATCAGTACGTATGCCACTAAACAATACTGGTTTGTTCATGGCTCTATTGCAGATATTGTAGGAAATGAATTTGGTCAGTCTTATCCACAGTGCTTCCATCTGTTCTGTTTTTTTTCTTTCTTTTTTTTACTCCACCTTGTTCTCTCATTTCAGGTCTGAGCCTCAGTTTTACCCTTTCAGAAAGAACTTCTCTCATGATCTGATCATCCATTACTCTTTCATTATATCCTCTCCTGTTTCCTGCCAACACTTAGGAGAAAGGAAAAACTCTATTTTTTTATATATATTTTTTATGTATGTATTAAATATATATATTTTATATTTTTAAATATATTTTATATATTTCATTTGTCCGGATGAAATAAAATATATAAAAAACACTTTTAAGTTCCCTGAGCAGGGGCCTCACCTGTGTTGTTCCCCATTCTATCTTTAGAACATACACAGAACTGTGCAGGCATCCTGTTCACATTTGATCATTGAATAAAAGAAAGAAGAATGAGAAAGAAAACAGAAAAACATAAAGTCCAGCAGGGAAGGGATCAAACATGTTAACTGGTATAATATTAAGTAGAATATTTATATACCATGTAGGGACATAAAAAAACAATGCTCTGTGTGTGGGTGTGTGTGTTGTGTGTATTTGTGTGCACATCAGGCAGGAAGTAGTGATGAAGAGAGAAAGAAATAGGAGACCCTGAGAATTTTTGGAAGAAATCAGAAAGTCTTTCTATACAAGCAAGGTCTGTGGTAGGCTGAATAAATGGTTCCCCAAAGATGTCCACATCCTGATTCCTGTATCCCATGTATACGTTACCTTCCATGGCAAAAGGGACTTTGCTGATATGATTGAGTTAAGTATATTAAGTTGGAAATATTATCCTGGGTTATCCAGGTGAACCCAATGTAATCACAATGGTCTTTCAAAGAGGGAAGCAGAATAGAGAGATGGGATAATGGAAGCAGAGGTGAAGGGATAGAGAGAGAGAAAGAGTTAAAGGTGCTGTGTTGCTGTCTTTGAAGAAAGGGGAAAGGGGAATGAAGCAAGAAATATAGGTGGCCAGGAGAATTTGGGCTAGGCAAAGAAACTGGTTCTGCTTTTGAACTTCCAGATGCAATTTGGCCCTTCCAACTCTTTTTGAATATCTGTAAGTTAATAAGTTTGTGTTGTTTTAAGACACTAAGGTTGCAGTAATTTATTACAGCACCAAAAGGA
The DNA here is from genome assembly GCA_032199065.1 of Smutsia gigantea. Lineage (NCBI taxonomy): Eukaryota > Metazoa > Chordata > Mammalia > Pholidota > Manidae > Smutsia > Smutsia gigantea. The sequence goes on from JAVSCE010009898.1 coordinate 27,060, forward strand.
AACGAATATGGGATCCTAGTATGTACCTTTGAGGATAGTTCTTTTTTCTTAAATTTAGTTTTTGAATGAAAATAACACACAGTCAGTGCAGACAAGTTGGAAAAGGCAAAAAAATAAAATGCACAAGAAAATAAGATTACCCTTTCATCCCATCACCCAGAGAAAGAAGTATTAGTGTGTGTGTTTTGTTTTCATAAACAGACTTTTGAACAGCGAAGACAAGGAAGGAGGATATTAGAACTGACGCTAAAAGCATTTTGCCATATTGAAATGAACATTAGTTAATTCTGAAATTACAAGTCATACTTATTATTTCCTTAGCCCTAAGTATAATAGAAGTTAGTGTGATAAAGAAAAAGTAGTATTAACGAAAGCCTACATCCACTGCCCTACCCTTTATCGGGGTGAATTTCCCTTAAAAGGCCTGGACACGGCAGAAATTACATCCCCCACTTTGCTTTTACCATGATGCCCCATTCCAGGGAGCATGGTAAAAGTCCACCCATAGTCACAGAATGCATTTGACAGACTTGGTACCCAGCTCTGTTCCTAATAAGCCATGTGACTCACAGGTCCTTTCTCTTCTGTGGCTCTCAGCTTATCCCTAAAATATGTGTCAGCTTATCTTCAAGGCCCCTCCAGCTCTAATTTCTCAGGGCCCATCTGAAAGCACTCTAAGATGAACTGGTATTATTCCGATTTCTGTTAACCTCATTTTGTTCTGAGGGACTCTAGTGAATGCTCATCTGTTCCCCTAAATCACATGGTAGGTGGATTTCATTCCTTAAAGAGTTAAAGAAAGAAATTACAGCTTTCTGGGAGACAATAAAGGGACTGTGAATAAAGTTTTACCCCAAAAAGATTCATCTGAGCCTACATTTTCAACTGATTATGAACTGGAAACATTTTCAAATAACCCTTAGTTCTCAGGATTTTGTTCAGAGAGAGTCAAATAAGTGCTAGAAGAAATGTTGACTTTAGTAACAATATGTCTTCTACTTACTGTAGTCTTTTCAAGCTTACAAGACTGGATATGGCAAAAGAAGCATTAAAAACACACATCACACCTGTATTTACCTGGATTCTTTAAAATGGGGGCTCAGTGTAGACAGTGCCAAGTTTTCATCTCACATCCAAAATCTAAGAGGATAGAGAGAGTTGAGAAGCCAAACAGACATAAGTTGTGTTTACATACACAAACTGGTTTTGGGGGACTAGTGGTGGAATTAAGTTAAACAGTTATTTAGAATGGGGTTATAAGTAAATCAAATTCAAAGTAAAAGGAAAATCTTACAGAATCTACCTCATCTAAATTCTGTATGTGCAGATGATGACCTTAAAATTAGTGCTAATAGCAACACCCCTTTACCCTTTGTATATTTCCCTCTTGAGTCTTTCTTGAAGGAAAAGCTGCTCCCCTGGTGGGGCAAAGAGCAAAAAAGTGTTTTGAAGAATGATTCAGTTCGTTATTTGCCATAATAATGGAAACACTGAGTTGAATAATTAAGGTCTGGATGAGTCATTCAAAACAAGGATCTGAATGGCAACTATTCACATCTGAAACAATCTTGAGCTTTAAAAATGTTCAAGGACATTGTTGTTTGGGAAGAAAATTCTTCATTTCATGTACAGGAAGAATTAAATCGTAGTGAAGGACTTCAGAGCCCAAGCTCAGCATCAGACATACAAGATGACTCCTGTTGATTGCCCTGTATGAGTAAGATCAGGAAACTGACTTATCTTAACTCATTTGTCTGTAGAGTGGGGCTGTTAGTAGCACATGATGGCCCATTCATGGAGAGTTTTGAGGGAAATAAAGTGAGATAAGTCATGTAGTTTCTGGAAAACAGTAAGGGTACAATAATTGTTAGCTCTCCATAGCAGTAGTATATTTGTAAAATATGTCCTGAGCAAAATTCTATTACAAACATTAACTAGAATTTGAGAACAGAGTACCATTAAGCAAATCACAGTTTAAAGGAAAAACAGACATACAATGAATACACATTATAATATGGCAAGAACCAAAGTGAAACATGGGGAAGATATTATGAGTGTACAGAAGAGGAATTAAATAATGGCAGATGGCAAATTCAGGAAACACAATGTAGAGGAAATGTAGAGGAAGTGATATTTGAACCCTATTTGTATAAAAAGTTGGACTTTTCCAGGAAGAAAAGTATTATAAGAAAGTGGTATTGTCTTTCAGTTCTAACAGAAGCTAAATCTGCATGTGCTTAAAAGTAATTTTGTGACCAATTAATGGTGCATGATTTCATGCATCTAGTTGTTGATGTTCGTGGGGGCTGGGAAGGAATATGAAAGCATAAATCTGGAAAGGACACGAGAGCTGGATTTTGAAAGACATCATTTACAAGTCTAAGAACTTTGCATTTAATCTTTTAGGTATCAGGTGGATATCGAAACTTTACAAACTGAGAAATGACATGATGAGATGGTGTTTTCTTGTATTTTATAGAGATCACTGTGATAATATTGTTGAGGATGAATTTTAGGTGCGGAAGATTATCTGTAAAGGAAGTGCATAGAAAATTATTTCAAGTCCAGGTGAGATATACAGAGAGATAGATTATGTAAGACAGTGAAAGTGAAGGAGAAAATGTAAATCTGATGGGAGGGAATTTAGATTCAGAAAGATGTGGAATATGCGATAGAGAGAGAGAGGGAGAGAGAGAGAGAGAGAGAGAGATGTCAAGGATCTTGATGGTTATAACTTGAATTAACTGTTTTAATCACTGATGCTGTTAATCAAGATAGAGCACGCAGGTGGGGCTTGGACTGGGAAGAATAAATACTGTGTTCTGTTTTGGAAATGAATGTGACGTGATAAGTTTACCTAAGTAAGGAAGGTCAGATGCCAATAGCACTTACAGATGAGTAACTGAGGGGAAAGGTCTTGAATGACCATGCTTAAAATGACCTTCTCCATAACTGTGTCAACAGAAACACTACCACATAATTACTCAAGTATGATTTCAAAAGACTAAAATTGTACACTTTCACTGTCTTACATAATCTGTCTCTCTGTATATCTCACCTGGACTTGAAATAGTTTTCTGTGTACTTCCTTTACAGATAATCTTCCACACCTAAAATTCATCCTCAACAATATTATCACAGTGATCTCTATAAAATACAAGAAAACATCATCTCATCATGTCATTTCTCAGTTTGTAAAGTTTCAATATCCAGCTGATACCTAAAAGATTAAATTCAAAGGATGGAGCATTGACCAGGTTGATGAAATATTTTCCTTTAATTTCACTTCCTAGTCATTTTTGCTAATGTTGCCAATATAAGATTTTAGCTTCAATGTTAATTTCTGGTAAGGATTAAAGACATTGACTAGTTAGTTGTCTGGTACTGTGACATTTCTTAGTCATTTAGAGTGAGGAATTAAGTGAACTTGTTTTCATTCCCATCAACAAATACAAACTAGATTTCTTGATAAAAATGCAGGAAAAAATGGAGTTGTCAGGTAATCCAGACTGAGGAAGCACACCTACGGGAATTCAAGTCATGAGTTTGGCACTGTTAGATGAATGCTTCTTGTTCATATTAACAGGACTCAGCTCATTTACAATTTCTGACTTGGGGCTCTTACTTGGTAATGCCACAAAAAAATGACACAGCTCATTTTTTTCTGTAACACTTTCCAATTCCCTTTAGCTTGAGAAAATCTATTGGAGCCCAAGGGCTTGGAGGAACACTATACCCTTATCTGTTTTCTTTGGTAAGATATGTACAAAGACATGTTATTTTGTTTGTCTGAATGCAGTCATAATGTACCAGCCAGAAGGGCTATTTTATGGGTTTTCTCATAGAAAATGAAGGGAATTTTGTTATTAGATTATCAGTTCCAGTGGAGATATCTCTTAAAGCTGGCCATATCACAGCATCCTCTGCCATCTAGCCTTTAAACACAAATATATATTTGAAAAAAAATCCCACAAAATTAGTTGTTAATGACTAAAAACATTTGAAAGGACTTCATTTAAACTTACCAAAAATTTTCAGAGCATTTTAATAAAAATTTCATACGATGTGGAAAAAATCATAATTTACATTAGACCTTACCTTTCTTCCCAATAACCTCATCTGATGGTAACCATATGATGTATGATATAATTATTGTGTGTATAGTCTTTAGTCACATTTCTTAGGTGCAAACTCCAAAAGGGCTCTTTTCAGCCACATGATCTTATATGAATTATTCTAACCTCAGTTTCCTCCAAATGAAGATGGTAACAATACCTACATTGTCAGCTTGTTGTGACTATTAAATGAGATAATGCATGGGAAATACTTAGCATTGTGCCCAGTCTATTGTAAGTGATGAATATACATTAGCCACTGTTATCTTAAGATAAAAGCTTTAACAATTTTATCCTTTCAGACCAAATGTATCTTTTAGTTTAGTGGCACAATTAATCAGAATGGTCACATTGATCGATGGTCTGAATTTACCCCTTATTTTTTTATTCTCTGGCCAATTTAAATGAACTCACAGTGTCATTTTGCACAATAATCAATTAAGCATAAAGTAAATCAGTTTTTGTAGACCACCTAATGTGTCCTCTGTCTTAGCCATGGTAAAGCATACAGTATTTATATTTTTCCCTCAGGATTACCCTTTTAGGTAGGAACTGAAATATCTTTCTGGATATTTCATAATTAGCTTGCTACCATCTCAATTATTTTAATTCTATTTAATTCAACAAATAGAGTTGGCTCTGTTTTCATATGTGAGGGATATTCAGATTATAAAAGCTTGGAATATATCTTCAAGAGTCCATCTGGTGGGGAAAACAAATGATCCTAGTATAGTTCTATATGTAGTACAATAAAAGTATATAAATGGTAAGGTGCTAGCAGCGGGTAACAGAAGAAAATGCTCAGATTATTTCTAATAGGTCTGAGAGAACTCCTTGGCAATGGAGAGCTTAAACTGGGATCTTAAGAGTGAATAGGCACTCAGTTGTACTCCAGGCAGAAGGTAGAGATTATGCAAACACATGGAGGAATGAATAGCAAACATGCAGAGCAAGAACTAATTATTATTTAGTTGCAGAAAAAGAATCTCAAGTGGGTTGGGGGAGAGATGGGAATGTATCATATAGGCAGAATAATATGTTTTGATTGTTTCCTTTCCTACCATATCTTTATGGGAAATCTAGTTTTCCCTTTTCATTGGGTTTATAGTCAAATACATTTTCTCCCATCTATTCTTTCCCCACTTCATGTGCAATAATAATATGTGTTTCCATCATGGGCAATTTCCTTGGGTTGGAGGGATGAGGGAGCAGACATCTCCAAACAATAAAACATTATTTTCCCATTGCCTCTCTGCTGATCTCTAATAGAGCTTCCATACATTATTCTAGTATTCCAAGAGCTACAGTGACTGCTCCTGTAGGATTCTAGGGGTTTCTTATCTTTTCCAACAGTGTTAAATCAATTCTGGATTCTTCCTGAAGATTATTCTGAAGGGGTTACTGAGGAGCTCCAGGTAGCAGCTACTTGACATGTCATTTTTGGGAAATTGTTCAAAGTTTTCTATCCTAACCTCTGAGAAACAAACTTATGAAACAGCCACTTCTCTCACACCCCTTGCTGATTTTAGCCTTTCCTACTCTGTCCACATCAGGTCAAGTTTTACCACAACAGCTAAGGGAAAGTTCTAAAATTATCTCGAGGAACTTTTTGAGGGGGATGACTTCTTGGCAGCACATAACTCAGTGTTGTGGGATGTTTGGCCAAAGCACAGAGTTCATTTTTTTTTCCGTGTGATTTTTTTTTATTAAGGTATTATTAATATACACTCTTATGAAGGTTTCACATAAAACAACAATGTAGTTACTACATTTACCCATATTATCAAGTACCCACCCACATACCCCAGTGCAGTCACTGTCCTTGGGTGTAGTAAGATGCCACAGATTCACTGTTTGCCTTCTCGCACAGAGTTCATTTTTATGTAGTCATCCCTTCACTTACAAATGGTAGAGGAGCATCTATAAAAATGCATGGAACAGTCCTGAGTTTCCCATCTTTCCCCAAATTGTACAGGTATATAGGTGTAGATTTCTGGGCCTTACTCTTGATGAATTAAATCAGCATCTCAAATAGAGGACATAGAATCTGCCTTTTAAAATAGTACCTACCCCATTTTGATTTTGTTGCTTGTTAAAATTTTAGGTCTGATACAAAAAATCAGAAGAGTTTTGAACATTGTGTTTTGGGAAGATTACCATGCTAGCATTGTACAAGATGGATGGGATCAAGGGGAAATATGGGGCCATGACACATTTAGAAAGTTACTGACTTTTAAAGCAGGTGTAAGGCATGAGGACAGATATTAATCTTGTTGTTTAGGTAGATGCATGACTCTAAATCATGGTAATGAATAGAGGAGATTGCGGTATGAATGTTTATTTTGATGTGCTTAAAAGGCATCATCTAGCATATCAAACCCTGCCCCATCATTAAGGGATGATCATGTGCTATAACTTAAAAGGGCCAAATGTTCCCCATGAGTGCTGACAGGAAATTTAGAGTTGAATATGACCATCCAATTTCTCAAAGAAAGATATGCACTGAATTAATAAGATCGAAAAAAACGTCATCTTGCCTAGTTGTGAAAGCGACCAGATGGCCAGTCACACATGCCACTGAGAAACACGGGAGCTTTTTTTTTTTTAACTAGCTTTTGATTATTCCAAAATGAAAGCTATTGTGGAAAAAAGTACATAGAGATAAGCCAAGAATAAAACCAACAGTGAAAGCACAAGAAACAGAAATAAAAATTAGCATTCCCATGAGGATAGGCATAAAGAAATTGTGCCACTCTGCTCTGGTTATCCAGGTAAATGCCATTTCAGATATAATTTCTCAAAGTGTCTATTGAGAGTCCAATGTCTGTCAGTCAACAGATGAGAAAACATCAGTCCAGGAGGTCAAGAGATTTTTTTTTTTTTTATGTTTGTGAAGGGGTGAATGACAAAGCTATACAGCAAAAGTTCCCGAAAGCTTTCCTGGGTGGTTTCATAAAGTGTTCCTATTTTCTTAAAAACTGATACATACTACATCAACATAAACTTATGTGTAGTTTTTACCTTATTGCTTTGGAAAATAAACCTTTTTTTTTCATTTTACTAAAACATAGCATAGGTACAGAAAAATAATAGATAAAGTGTAAGTGCTCTTGCCAATGAATTCACAAAATGAGCCATGTAAAAATGATGCAGTAAAGAAATAGAACATTATCAGTAATCCAAAGTTTCTCTTGTCCTCTTTACCATTTATCACTACCATATTCTCCCAAAAGTAGCTATTTTAAATTTTAACAACAGATCAATTTCTCTTGTTTTGTATCTTAGATAAAGGAATCATATAGTATATATTTTTTCTTTTGACTTTTTTGGCCCAAAAGATTTGTTCCTGAAATATGTAACTGTAGTCTAGTATTTTTATTGCTGTTTAGTATTTCATTGTATACTAAATTAATACATACAATGTATTTACCCATTCTGTTGATCGCTTAGCTGGTTTCTAGTTTGGGCCTATTAAAAGTAAAGCTATTTTGAAATATTTTTATACATGTCTTTCATAAATATATATGTTTCTCATTGGCTATATACATAGAGGTGTAATGGTTAGGTCATAATATATGAATACATTTAACTTAACTAAATTCTGCCAGTTTCCTGGCACATTCTTGTATATATGAATGTTTGATTTAAAATCAAAATAGTACTACAAAAATGTAGGGGAAAGGGTAGTCTTCCAACAAGTATCACTAGAACAATTAGATATACATATCTTTTTAAAAAATGAATCTCAATCCCTACCTCACAACTATATACAAAAACCCATGTCAGGTATATTGTAGTTGTAAATACTAAAGTTTAAAAAATAAATCTTCAAGATTTTATGTTAGAGAATATTGTCCTGTACTTTCATGACTTTTAGGTAGAAGAAAATGTTTTATAGTATGTAGAAAGCATGATACATAAAGGAAAAGATTAAGTGTGACTACATTAACATTAAGAACTTTTCTTAAGAAAATTGCAAGATAAGCCAGCAAGTATAGATATTTGCAATACACATAACCATTGAAAGGTGAGAACCTAGAATATATAAAATCTACAAATCAATAAGGAAAAGACAGCATAATAAAAAATTGGGTGAGAGTCTGGAATGGGCATTTCATAAAAAGACTACCTCAGTAACCAAAAAAAAAAAAAACAAAATGAAAATGAAAATCAAAATTAGATGCCCCTTTAGACACAACCAATTGGTTTAAATTCATTGGAAAGGAGGAACAACACTGGGTTCTTGTACACAAATCTGATGGAAGTGTTCATTGGCAAGACCACATATAAGAAAACTTTTGGCATCATTTACTAAACTTATAGACACTCATCTGAGTCTACACTCAATATGTGCCCCGTGAGACAGGCACGAGAATGCTCACGACAACTTTATTCATGATAGCCCGACATAAAACAACACAAATGTTTTTTCAATAATAGCATAGGTTGATAATTTTGTGTATCAGATGATGGAATACTATACAGAGGAGTCAGCAAACTTTTTCTCAAGAGAGTGCAGAAGTAGTGATAAGGAAGACGCATAGTGGAAGTTGAGGGTTAGAGTGTTATCAGCATTTTCATTACCGAGCTAGTTTTTATTCAGTTGTTTACCTTATGACGACTCATTGAGCTGTACATTTTTCTTGTACTTTTTTGTAATATATTTCACAATGAATATGGTTTAAAGCAATAAATTCATAAAAGTTTGATTAAAAAAAATCCTTAGTAGAAATAGGAGAGGAATATTGTGGGATGGGGGAGAGGAGGAAACTACAGCTCCAAAAATAATTGGACTACTTTGGGAAAAATAATATGAAGTTAAGTTCACTTGCTATTTTCACAGTGCCTTAAAAATATCTCCATGGTGGTGTTGAAGAAATAATGAAAGCAAATAGAATTAGGACTTTGGATGCGGAATCTCTCTCTGCAGGGCAACATTCATTAGTGATGACATAGCTTGGTTTAAACAAGGAGTGGTAGGGAGTGGTTTCTTTTTGGAGGGAAATTCAAAATATGCTAGCTTTTCTAATGGAGTCATATCCAAAATTATAATCCCTCTCTCCATTTCTTAAGGTGAAGCTGAATTTAGCAAAGTAGGAAAATGTCTATATCAGTGTTAAGGAATGTTCCTCTTTCACTCATGGGACCACTGGATCTGTTTCTGAAGGGGATCTGCAAGCCAGACAGCTACCTTCAGGATAGGTTCATCCACATATGGCTCTGATGAGAACAAGAAGGACAGTAGGCACCCAAGAGCGAGGCAAAGGAGGCTTCAGCATCAGGGACTCTTCTTGCTGTGGGACCATTAAACCTTAAGTGCTCTCTGGCTCCTTCCCTCCCAGTCCTTTTTACTATCCATCTTTCTTTGTGACTCCCGTGGTTGTTGACTGTTTTCATGGGCAACTGATTCCTTGACTTGCTGTGCTCTCTGTGTCACCTCATCCTTGTTTTCGCTTTTGTTTACATGGCCTCTGGTCTGTTCATTTCATGTGTGCTTAGCTTCCTACATCAGGGCGCCTCACTTGATCATTTAAATTCTTTCTCCCCTGACTTAGCACGACTCCCATAGATGAGCACTTACATGCCTTTGGCAAATATGAAGTTTGGAGATACTGATTTTAAAATAAGCAGCAGAGATAGACAATGAAGAGGCAAGGAAGGGAGAGGAATAGCCAGAAAGGTGAAGAATACATGGTGAAAAGAGTGAAATAGTGTTAAAAAAGAAACTTGCTTGGAGACAGATGGAGTTAAGTATACTCCATAAGAGTGGTGCAAGAAATGGGGTGTAGGGCCTGTGTTGGTCAGAGAACTCTTAGAGAAGAGAAGTTAGTTTACAGGAGAGTAAAGCACAGAGAACAAATATAAGGGCAAATAAATTGGTCTAGGGTAAAGCCCAGTTTCAGTTTCTATTAATGGCAGCGAATGTACTTTTGTTTTGAAATTAAGACTTGGACCTGGCACCCCGAAGAAATGGCAACACATCCTCAGTTACCAGAGCAATGCAGCATCATTTATCATGATTCTAACATACTCACTAATGACGTTGTGACCAGTAATAGAGATTGAGAGAGCGGTACACAATAGCAATTTGATAAAAATTGTCTATCAGTTAGATGGTGTGAAATGTTCTGCTGGAGATAAAATGAAAGGACAGTCTGTAGGCTGTTCCAGACAAGCTGAAACATAGAGTCAAAGTGAAATCACTGTGTCACCATTGATACCCCTGGATCTCATGGAAAGGGATCTTCATCCACTTTCCCATACCAACACCTGCATGAGTCTACATCCCTACTTTTGTCCCTTTCTCTTTTCCCTCTCCATGTATAAAACTCTCCTCTTAAGTGCTAGAGATGTGTACAACCACTGCAAGCATAGAGCTTCTGTGTCAAGACTAGTGATGACACAGAAAACAAATAGCTATATAAGAAAATGCTATAAAGGAGAAGTGCACCTTGCTAAGATGGTATATAATTGGAGAACTAATCTGACTGGGGATTCAAGGGAAACATCTGTGAGGTAGTGATATTTATAATGAATTCAGCCTTCCTTAAAGCTCTTAGCACACATAGAGGGACATCCTTTCTCCACCTCTGCTACAACCCTTGCTCATCCTGTCCTCAGTCTGGAAGTTATTCCTTGGTTCCTCATGGCAGGAGCCTGGTGATTTTTTTGAAATGGTGATTTTTTTGAAACTGCCACTAAAGCTCTAAACAGGTTGGAAAACCTCATGTGTAAGTCATTTTTTATGTATTCTTTGAGAAGCCCTCAGTTGTACCACATCACATTTAAGTAGAAAGTTGTACTCAAAACAAATTAAAATAAAAAAACAACAACAACACACAATGGAAGGTTTGAGGTATAGGAGGTTAGGCATAAATTTCAATTGCTAATTTGTGGTCTAAATATTCTTTTTCTTTAAGAGCAGCAGCTAAAGTAACTGGCAGTGAATGCCGAGTATTTCTTCTTTGAAGAGTTTATCCAGTTACCATTTTCTGTCCTCAGCACTGTAGTGATTATCCAGCAAGATGGAAGAAGCAGCACGTACAAAATACGAGGTTGAGCACAACATAGTCAAAGAGAGCCAAGGAGACTCTTCGTGGCTGACACAGTGTGCCGTCTCATCACAGGGGAGAAAAGGAGGCTGCCTGCTCTTGAGGTTGGGAGACAGGCTTTTGACACAGGGATCTGGGTTGATTTCTGAATCTTTCTCATACTACCAGTATGAACTTTAGCAGGGTAGTTTACCAGTCCTTGTCTCAGTTTCTTCATTTGTGAAATAGAAATAGCTATCACACCATCATAAGCTGGCTTTGAGAATTCAGTGAGATATTGCAAGTATAACACTTAACTCAGAACAGGACTCTACTAATGGGGACTCTTTCCAATGCAAATGATTGAAATCCAGTTTAAATTAGGTTGAAGGAACAACCAAAAGGATTTTTGACTTAGATAACAGGGAAGGATAGAGGTGGGATTGATCTACAGGTCAAGTAAATTCAGGGAATCAAATTGCCCATAGTAGACTGCTTCTTCACCTCATTCATCTTGCTCCCCTGAGTCTCAGCTTCATTCTTTTCTACTGCAGACTAGTCTCTTCTGTTTGTTGGGAGATGTGACACAGGTTTCTTCGAGATTTCATCTTACCTTTCAACATCAGTGGTTAGAAGTAAGTAGGTTTCCCTGTTCCTACTTCAGTAATATAGAGATCTCCAAAAAGATTTTGCTTCTGCAACTTTGGGCCACAAGTCCACCCATGTAGCTATGGAGTGGGTATTTCGATCGGTATCCCTAGCAAAACCACACCGCTGGAGTCAGGGAAGAACAGGAGTCTCTAGGAAGGGACTGTCAGTCACAAGGAGGAGAAAGCAGCCGGATTAAGGTATGATATGAAGTGCTACTAAAAGGTGAATGTTAAATAGATGTCAAGTTTCTCTTATGGCAGAAACTAATCAAAAAGTTGGGGAGTCTTTGATTTAACAGAAATGTGCTGATGAATGACTTCATTAGAAGGGAGAAGAAGTGAAGGGAGAAATCTCTGCCAGTGCAGCCATTCCTGCCTCTCATAACTCATAATTCAGAATTTTTCCCAAAAAAGGAAGGACAAGAGAACACCTTGGTGGAAGGCAGAATAATGGTCTTCAAAGATGTCTATGGCCTAAATCCTCACAAAATGTGAATATGTTATTATATTATATCGCCAAAGAGACTTTGCAGCTGTGCTTAAGTTAAGGATCTTGAGATGAGATCATTATCCTGGATTATCTGTGTGAGTCCACCATAATTGCAAGGGTCTTTATTAGGGAAAGAGGGAGGCAGAGAGTAAGAGTCAGTAAAGGAGGTGTAATGATAAAAGTAGAGGTAAGAGTGACACCGATTGTTCTCTTTCAAAATGAAGGGGCCACAGCCAAGAAATTCCTGTGGCCTCTGCCTCCAGAGAAAGCAAAGCAGTGATGTCCCCTAGAGTGTCCGGAGGAAAGCAGTCCCACTGACATGCTGATTTTAGCTCTGTGATACCCATGTTAGACATCTGACTTGTAAAAAAAGATCATCATTTTTTTGTGGTTTTAAGTCACTAAGTGTGTGATAATTTGTTATTGCAGCCACACAAAACTAATACAACATTCATCTGTTCTCCTAACATCTTTTTCTCATTTCTTGCTTTCCTTCCCTGACAGCCCTCCAATGTAGTAGGTCTTCCCCATAACTAGTCGGATAGTCAATGGTTTATATTTCCTAGAAAGCAGGGCCAAACTTTGAAAACAGCCCATTACTAAGTGCTCAGGAAAAAAAAAATTCTTGTGCTGTTTAATAACTTTCTACACCCAGGGGAGATGGGCTTCTCCTCCTTTGGGTCAGCATATCTAGGCAAAGCCCAGGTTAAAGGCAAGCAAGAGATTGGTTTACATTCTCAGTTGATGTTGCTTTAAATTTGAGTTTTCATGCACATCTCCCTAGTGAGATTTTGCAAGTGATAGTTATTTGAATATTTTTGAGTCAACTTGGCAGAGGAATCTGTGGGGAGGGAAAGATGGCTCACTACTGGCAGAAGGTGACACAGAATCACCACGGAAAGAGCTGCAAAAGCATATGTGGAAGAAATGGGCTCCTCACGTTCGTCCATCTCTAGCAGTTGGCTGGCAGAACAATCACTAGATCTCTTCAGGCCTCTGTTCACTCATTTGCCTGTAACTGTTGTACTGAACAGGAAATTCACAAATGCCATCATAGCACAAGTTAATTTCCTTCTCCCATTGTCCCAGTTACTTTGCGTAGGAGGTAGGGAGCCGCTTCCCCACCTCCATCCCTACTAATCTGGAGGAAAACTCATGCAGACCCATGACTTTTCTGATATTGTAACTAATTCAATGTTCTACAGTCAGTTTGAGTCACAAAAGAAATTTACTTCAGACTTAGAATGGTCAACCCACAGAATAGTCAAATCCATTCGCAGTTCAGCTACTTTTCCTGACTCCCCAGCTGGACACTGCTACAGTGGGTGATAGAGTTATGGACAGATTCTTTCTACCCTGATCCTCCTCCCCAAACTTTTAATTTATGAACTCTCTAGAACCTCATCTTAGTGAAGGAGGAATGGTAAAGGGAGCAGAAAAGCTCTTACTTGGCTAATACAATCACATATTGGTTTTATGCTCTCTGAGTCTGGCCACTGTTCAATACTGATATGGGTTAGTCAACAGGATTTGCAGATAAAATACAGGATGCCCAGTTAAATTTGAATTCCATGTAAACAACAGATTTTTTTTATAGTACTTATGTCCCCTATAATATTTAAGACTTACCTATACTAAAATATTATTACTTTTCCTGAAATTCTAATTGATCTGTTGCTAAATCTTGCAACTCTATGTCTTTAGGGACTTCTTTATTTCTGTAGGCATTTAACAACAGTTCATTTGAGGTGGGTGATCTTTCTATTCTGACAAAAATACCTTGGATATCTTGCCAGGGCCTGTTTTCCTCTCTGCATGCCTTATTGAATAAGATCTAAAACAACCGACACTGCTGCTTCTCATGCTTGGCCCACATTTGGTTAGTAGGAAACAATCAAACTTTGCTCTGGTTAATACTGGAAGTGTAATTGTACCACCCCACCTTTGTTCCCACTGTCCAGGCTGCTATCCAACTGTCTCTTGTCCAGTCCATAGTCAAACACTAAACCACTGCACTTCTTAACTAGCAGGTGACATATATCACACACTCTGAGAAAGGGTACAGTGATGTCCCATTTACCAAGCCTGAGGTATGGGCTGGTTACTTCCCACCTCTACCTCTAGAGGGAATGATTCATAACAAAGAAATATCTACTTCCAAAGAAGTACTCTCCAAATCTCACTCACTCTCATGACCAAATCCTCTTACTCCCTTATATCTTGTAATTGGTTTTCTACATTCCTTTTGAAAATTTGCACTGTGGTCCCGTAGCTCACTTTGGTGCATCTTGTCTATGTAACAACATCCAGTCTATGTAAAAGAAGAGGTTGGAGTAGATGACTTCTAAATATTTTTCTTTTTTTCTATATTTCTTCGGGACTCAGTTTCTTCTTTCCTGGTCCAAGTCATTTTTTCCCCCCTTAGATGATAGACATCTCACTTCTACTCACAAATTGGTTGTGATTGAGAAGTCTCTTTCTAAAGATTCTTTGTAGAACATTAGAGTTCTCACCTGATCTGTACGAGAGCTACAAGGAAACAAAATTAGTTTTAAAATAGATAAGAATATATATGTATCAACTGTGAATGCATCTTTCTAGAGGGCCATTTTGTAAAAATATAATCCTCCTTTAAATTCTCCAAGTTTCCTCATTGCCAATAAGATAAAGTTTAAAAATCCTTGGTACAAATTCTTGCATTCTGGTCCTCATTAACCTTCTCATTTTTACCATTACTCCTCCTCAACACGAACTCTATTTTTGGCCATTATAAACTACTTATAGTTTCTCAAATGAATTAAGCTATTTCATGCTCCATGCCTTTGCTTACTCTGTTACCTTGTCTTAAATACCTTTCCTGACTTCATCTAAGACTTAAAAGATACAAGTCCAAAAATCATTTTAATAAACAGATTTTATTGAGGTTTCAACATCTTCCTGATTGAGAGAACTGAATCAGCCTCCTCTGTAATCATACAAACACTTTTGGAATGAGTTTACAGAGGAATGACTGATTAGTACTGTGATATAATGAGTTATAAGAAAACACATATGTGGTCTTTCAGATGATCAAGTATATATTTCCTAAGTATATTTATTTGGTCTTCATCCTCAGTTCCTGAAAACACTGCAGAGTCTTAAATGTGAAATGGGTGTCTTGTCATGTTGATGAGAGACTTTTGGACCCAACCTAAGGGCAGAGGCCTGAGGCTGAATCCACCAATGGCCAATGATTTGGTTAATCAAGGCTATGCAATGAAGCTGTCACAAAAACTCATGAGAAGAGATTGTCAGTCTCTTGGATGCTGCTTCTCTCTCAGAGAGAGCTTCTACACCTGGGGAACCAGAACATATCCACATGCCAATGAGCCAGGCCCCAACCTGCACGAAGATAGGAACTCCTTTATTTCGGACTTTGACCTATCTATGTCTTTATCTGGCTGTTAACTTGTATCCTTTACAGTATCCTTTACTAAACTAGTAAATTTAAGTGTTTTCCCAAATTCTGTGAGCCACTCTAGCAAATTAATCAAACCTAAGGGGGAGGTCGTGGGAACCTCCCATCTATAGCCAATTGGTCAGAAGCACAGGGAACTAACTGCCTAGGGCTTGTGACTGGCATCTGGAGTGGGGAGATGGAGGGCAGTCTTACAGGACAGAGCCTTTAGCTTGGGGAATCTGGTGCTGTCTTCGGGCAGATAGCATAAGAATTTAGTTAAGTTCTCAAACACCCTGCTGGTGTTCAAGAATTGCTTGGTGTTGTGCTTGGGCAGACCTCCCGCCAAGCCCCACCACACACATTGGATTCTGGTCCAGGAACCTGAAAGGAGTTTGTACTACTGCTGTGCATACTATTGCTGTGTATGAAAAACACACAAATACTTACTCCTGTTTGAGTATAAGTCTGTCTCCCTCTACCAGACCCTAAGATCTTTGAGGCAGTATCTATAATCATTTTTCTCTGCAACCCTAGCAGCTAGTTCAATATCTTGCACATAGCATGTATTCCCTATATGTTGTTCAGAGAGTAAATTAATGGTATGTGGGATCCCCTTCCATATGGTTACTTTGGAATAGATCACCATGATTCCACTGGTACTGCCAGTGTCCAAACTCTTTGGGGAAATCCCAATTTGAAATCTGGAGCCATTTCTGAGCCATACAAGTAAGCAGTCTTGGTCGTCTATAACTTCTGGTAATTGAAAATAAAACAAAACATACTAGAATAAAATAACATAAAAATCAAGCTTACCCAGAATGTAAGGATTCACCTCCTTGGAGGAGATTCAGTAAGAGCCTTAAAGATTTGTTTGAAGAGGAGTAAATGGCAGAGATAAATATATTCCTTTAAAGACAGCGTCCCACAATATCTAATGGACTACTGAAAACATTTTCGGAATAGAAAGGATATCTTTTGATTCTACAATTATGGAGCCCTGATTTGATATTTTTTTCTAAATGTTTTAAGTAATATTTGCAGAGTATCTCAAAAAAACTTAGCCCATTTTCTACTAGGTATTATAGGCACTATGGCCATGTTAATATATTGCCATTTGTTTCTTGATAAGATAATAAAATCATCTCTTTCAAATCTGTATAGAACTTAAAAGATTTTGTTTTTAATTGATGATCCATATACATATGAGAGACTGAATTTATAAATGGACAATGCTCAGGACATCCATAAAAATAGAACTCTGACCTATAACCTGCAGCAACCTGTCTGGTAAGCCAACCCCTTATCTGCAACTAACCACCAGGAAATCAGCCTGCTGTAAGTCATCATGCCAGGAAGCCAGACTGCTCTCTGATAACAAATCAGGAAGCTCTACAATGACGTGACATTCAGCCTCAAGTGGCAAGGACTTGATTAGTAACTAACAACTTCCCAATTTTTGTCCCTGGTTCCATTTTAGGACCAACCAGAGAAAACCAGTTATGCACACCTAACTAGTCACATAGGATCTGGTCTTTTACTTAAGCCACTTACATCCTCCCCATCCTAACAGCCTTCCTCTTTTTCTATTATTAAGCTTCCCACAAGGGTTGCTGACTCCCTTGCTGTATCTCAATAAGTAGCCTTTGCTTTTCTCATTGGGTTGGTCTTCCTTTATTTCCACATTTGTAATAAGATTTCTTTTTTTCCTGCCTCAGAGCATGATAAATACTTGATACTTTAAAATTGCTCTATTTTTTCCCCTGTAATGAGGAGCCATGTAGAATCATGGCCATGATTTATTGGGCAATTCCTTTATTTTTAGACTGCAGCAGACTATATTTAGAATCCGGTTGGGTTCTGATTTAACATAGCTCTTTCTAGTTCCCTCTCTCTTTTATTCTCATTGTTCCTGATTACCAATTACTAATTGCAGTTTTAATTATACCCTCATCTTTTCTGAAGAACAGGAACCTTTTTAAAAGAAGGAAAAAAAAACCCAAAAGTGTTAATTGCCTGCTCATAAAGGATCCCCAAATATGTTTCCTTTAATGAATCAGCAGTTCCCAGTTGTTCTTTCTTTGCAGCTCCTGTTTGAAAACTTGCTTGATAGATGAGGAAACTACAGTGCAGAGTGCTTAACTATTCAAGCTGTACATGCTGATAGATGGAGAATTACTGCATAAAATGCTGTGAAATGCAGCCTGCATGCAGCAGCAGAATAGAACGTCATTCTGGCTTAATTGTTCCCCTTGATGGATGGCTTCCTTGGGTTGCTATTTTGGAATCACCCTAGTCCTAGGAGTTATGATCATGAGATATCTTCCCACCTAGTCTGCTGACTCGTGTATCATATATTTGATCAAATGAAATGCTGCAAATGCTAGCTAAGTTGAGGCCTTCAAGCTGTTTATACTTAATTACAAATGCTATGTGAATTTTTCTTCCAAAGGATATATTTAAAAGAAGATGAATCTTCTCTGAACTAAAGTTGTGTAGCAGAATAATACCAACTGTGATGCTTAGATTACACTTTGATAGGTTTTGCCCTTGAGAATGTGATGTGGGCTATAGTCAGCACATTTCATTTAAAAAGTAAAGCAGATATTAACAAATGAACAAGAATTATCCAGTTCTGATGGTGTGTCCTTTGCTATGTCAGACCATGAAGGGATTGAAAAATGTTTATAGTCTCTTTGAAGTGGAAAGACACATGCAAATGCAGCAGAGATAGAAGACTTGTATTTTGTCTTCGCACACCAGCCCTCTTTCGCTGTTTTATCTGTTCAGAACATCTGCAAATGGCCTCCAGAGCCAAGTACCTCCCTCTCTTGAGGTCTTCATTGTTCTAGCAATTGAATTATTCACAGTGCTCCCTCTTGGGCAAGGCCCTATGTTCTAGACTTTTCTATCTTTCTCCTAAATAAAAAATTAAGTATTTTCCTTGTAAGTGTGGTTCCAAACCAGTTTATATCGGGGTATATAGAGATCATCTGAGTTTTACTCCTTGTGAGTGAATTTGTGTTTCAACAGTATACTCTTGAGAAAGGCTGTAGACTTTCATGATGGACAGTAAATCAGAAATGGAGATATATAAGTCTGTTGGCCTCCCTTCAGATGACATTATGATGAGGTGTCTAATTTACCTGTGCGAAGTTCAACTTTGATCATGACCTACGGAACCAGATATGGTCCCAGAAAGCCTAAGGTGTTCTTCTCTCAATACCTAGATTGCTTGGAAACCCATAGAATGGCCAGAGTTATGGTTTGATATGCTCTTGTTCTCTTCAAGATACTGTTTTCTTCTCCTCCATCTCTAGTCACTTCTCTGGAAGACAGCAAGTCCTTCCAGGAAGGAACTCCTTGACCATCCTCATTAGCAGGTAAATCTTACTGTTCCCTGTTCCAGACACATTTGGGTAAACACTTTGTCACCCATCCCTGGCAGGATTTATAACAGAAAGCCTGAAGTCTTGGTTGTAGAATCAGGATAAAACTTCAGTTTAGTGTTTATAGATGCATCCTTTGCTGTGTCTGCAGTGTGTGCTGATTGAGAGACTGAGAGTAGCTTCCAGACCTCTCCTGCTCTGTTCTAGCCCTCATTTGTTCCTTGCTCTTCCTACCCAGCACTAGACCTTTGGCATACACCCCTTTCTTTCTAGTTCCATTTGTTGCCCCTTACTTTCCCATTGCAAGGGTCTCTGAGTCACACAGAACTGAGATCTAACCACACTGGGTCATTGTATGACCTTTGGCTAGTAGATTACTTAACCTTTCTCAGAGCTGTTTTGTTGTTATTTATCTTCAAAATGGGGCTGGTAACACCTACCTTGTAGTGTCTCTGGAAAGATTTAAAGCATTATGTGTGTAAAGGGCATAGTTTGGTATATATGCTCAGAGCTTAATAAAAATGGCAGTTCTCCTGGCCTGGATTTTCACCTAGCTGACATCTTTGATTCTGAATACAGTTAAAATTAAAAAGGCATCCACTTTTTTTTTCCTTAGACTAAACTAAAAGTCTTCAAGGGTAAAAAAAATTAACAAATTTTAAAACCAGGACAAAGAAATATTCCAATTGTTCTTAGTCATTAGTGTCTTAGGATACTTTATATACTATGATTGAATTTGTAGGTCATACCCAAAAAGTACCTGCTCATGCCAAAAAATGACTGTGAGATCAGTTTGGAGGGATGGCAAATGAACCACATGATCTGAGGTCTTTCATTCACCAACTTGAATCACTTAGAGTCAGGAGTGGGTAAATTCTAAGTGAGGAAGGAGTTACTGGCTTCAAGGTTATGAAATTAATGAAGTTTGTCTTTGGTATCCTGGCCTCCTTTTTCTGCCATGTCCAGTGGCCCCATTTTCTCCCTTCTTCCTCCTTAAAAACTCATTAAAAACTGATAATACACATTCAAATGCCAGACATTATAAATCACTAATTGCCTTCCCTTAAGGACATATGCATTTTCGGCTTTATGTGCAGGAGTAGAAATAAGATTGGCACCTGATTAAAGGAATTTGAACCTTTTCATGCAGGCAAGAAAATGTTTAGGGAAATGAAAGGGAACACCCTTTCCTAAACTCTTAAAAGTAGCCACTAGTACAGGTTTTATTTTTCTTTCTTATGGACGGTTTTTCATCCTGTCCATTTGAAAAGATTAACAAATTGAATACAAGCATGGATGCTTTAAGAGTTTTGCATGCCCCTAAAAGGCCCAAAGAACAAATTCCAGAGCATGTGGCAAAAATGTAATGTTACATGCAGCAAGTCCAGATATACAAAAACATAGTTGTGTTATATAGGTTCAATAACTGTAAAATTAGGATAAAATTAGTAAATATTAAATATGGAAAAATAAGACCATAAATATGAATATGTTTAAAAGTATGTCACACCTGTGGGACTGAAGCAATGGAGTTCTCATGATCAGAAACCATCAGCACATATAGAACATCTACCTCTTCCTACTTTTCATTTGCAAGTAAGTGAACAGAAAGTAAGCTTGCATTTTGCTGCAGTAAATACTATTCATTTAGGTAATTTGGGCAATAAAATTATATAGTCACAATAATTGCTTTAAGAACCCACTTTGGTTTTTTGACACAAAGAAATAATTTGTTTACAATAAAAAGGAATTTATTAAATAGAGCTCAGTATTTTTTAGGGGAGTTTGTTTAACATATTTGGGATAAATCACAAAAGAAAACCATAAGAAATTGCACTGGTTATTGTCAAGGGTAAAATTTGGACTACTCAAAGGACAAACACTGCAATATGATTGAATTTAATGTTTTGTTGATTTTGATTCTCAGGGCCTATTGTTGGTTTAAGTCCAATTTATTGCCTTAATTGGAATTGTGCTTATATGGATATATCTGGTGAATATGCCTCTTAAGAAATTTACTTATATTTGCAAAATGCAGAAGTGTTTTCATTTATTGTATATGTGTGTGTGTATGTATACCAATAGGCAAGTGTTTAAAATAGATAACTAGCCTTTGGAATAGAAATGTAAGAGTGTAATGTTTATATTAAATTCATAGATTTTCTTTTCCTAACCATTTGGCCACTAGCCTTATATAGTCAAGGCCATTTCTATAACCCATGTAGGTGAGGTACAAGGGAGTCTTTTGAATTTAAAAGCAGGAAAGACTTCTCATAAACCCTGATTTTATAAACTACTCTTTAATTACACTGACCACATCACAAGTAACTGTTTATACAGAGAGAGGGTTAGTTGTTCACTTATTCATCATGTATTGAGCACACTCTAAGCCAGGCACTAAGTCAGGTGCTCAGAATACAGTGATGACCAAGACCCAGTCCCTGATCATAAAAAATGTAGGGTTTACAGAAAGTGACAGTGATTACAGATGAGATAGATCTTCTGTGAAAACAGAAACATTATCCAGAAGTTTTAGGGACTCATGGAAGACAACTGAGTAGCAGCAAAGTTTAAAATTAAAAACAAGGGGGAAGAGGCAATGAAGTCGGGAGAAAGCTTTTGGTAGGTGTTAAGAATATGCCAAGCATGAGAGAGGATGGTGCATTCAGGAAACTGTAAAATTAAAAAGCAAGTGGTAAATTAACACCGATGAGGAAAACACGGACCAGGTCACATGAGGTTTTTATAACTGGTTTAAATAATTAGGACCATATTCTTTGTCAACAGCAATTCAAAAAATGAAAGATAGTAAGTAGGGAAATGATATGACCAGACTGAATGCTTAAAATATTACTTAAGCTGGAAT
The DNA here is from genome assembly GCA_032199065.1 of Smutsia gigantea. NCBI lineage: Eukaryota > Metazoa > Chordata > Mammalia > Pholidota > Manidae > Smutsia > Smutsia gigantea. The sequence continues at coordinate 49,037 of JAVSCE010009898.1, forward strand.
GTGGAAAATGGATTTGGAGTATCAGGAGTTGGGGTGAAGGAGAAACTGCTTTGAGACAATGTAATTTGGGAAAGAGTATTGGTAGCCTGAAATAAGGCCATGTACTGGTGGTACAAATAAATACACACATTTGAAAGATACTACATATGAAAGTAGAATCAAGAAATTTTGTTAGGGATTAGATGAAGGGAATAAGATAAAATGAAAACTTAAAACTAATGCCCAGGTTTCCTTAGGCAACTGGGTTTATAAGTGTTGTTCAATAGGCAGGATTTTAAGATGAATAGTTTATTAGTCAGGATAATTAATATTATTTGTTATAACAAATAATCCCCAAATCTCAGTGGCTTAGCACATAGAAGATTTTCTGTTGCTTACCGTACAGTTTAATGAAGAAAATAATTTTCCTAATGGCAACTCTGGGATCTGGGTTCCTTCCATTGTGTGGTTCTGTCATTGCAGAGTCCTTTGATTTTATTTGCATTAGTAGAAGAGAGAGAAAGAGAGATATTTAAATATTATTATGTTGAGCCACTAGGATTTTTTATAATTGCAGTTATCATCCTAATGTGGGGAAGTAGAGCGCTACCAGAACAAACACCTAAAACATGGGGCAAAGAATGGTGGGCAGGCAATGAGCAGGAAGAAACCTGATACAGAGTTGGAAAAGATATCTATACATGTATGCAATGGCAAAATGTTTATAAAAACTGTTTCCCATATAACTGGGAAGCAGACTGTATACCCCAAATGAACTGTCAGCTCTGGGTCAAATCTGTCAGGTAGAACCTCAGGTAAGTGAAATTGTTGTTAGGGGGTGTCTTGGGCAAATGGTGCAAGGCAAACAAGACCTCAGGAAACAACTGTTTTTCAAGATCCTTGGCTGAAGGTGAGGAACAAGGTATTACTGTAACTAGATGAATGTATTGGTTCAAAGGAAATATTAAAACATGAGAAGTAATGTGTGAATGATTCACAGTGAATCATTTCCATCAGTGATTGCAGGGAATCCTGTCTCATACCACATCTTAAACTCTAACTCCTCTTCTAACCCTAAAAAAATTCTGTATTTTGTCTTAAATTCTAAGAGCTAGATTTTTAAACTTCTTCAGTACAAGGGATGTCTTCCATTTCTGTGTGTTCCCCAAGGCTAAATGGAGATTGACCAATCAGTAAAAGTGCAATAAATATTTTATTGATGTTTAACCACCGTAGACATTGAGATTGCTTAATTGGGAAATGAGATTCTGAGGAAAATGCATGGTAATAGGATAGAAATCAGAAGAGAAAAAAGTCCTATTTCTCAGAATTTTGATGAACTTTACCAGGGAATTTTTAGGACATTCTTCTTTAATTATCTTTCATATTCATTTCCAGACCACTAACAATCCCTTCAGTTATAAATATATACTGTATAGAATATAAAATTGTCATTATATTATGCCATAAAACACATATTCCTATAATTGTGTTTTAATGTTATCTTTCACTTTTGTTTCATCTATTAATAATATTTATACTAATAAGAACACCTTCACTTGTATCATTGTTTAACTTTTACAGTAGTTATCTAATCCAGACACAGTCTGGGGAGATAGGCTAGGAAGATACACTTGTTTCTACTTCATAACAGGTCTAGGATTAGAATTAAGTTTCTCTGCATTGCAGTCCAAAGATCTTACACTATATAAATTCAATCAATGCATTTGTGACATTTACATCTCACATATTTAGCTCATATGATCTTGCCAGTTTTTGCCTTCCTTTCCCTAGATTTTCTGATATGCTTGAAAGGAAGAATAATTACTCTCACCTAAAAAGAACTTTTTAACACATCCATCAAACATTTATTGAGTTGATGGCTTTTAGATGGTGGGAATTTGAGGACTACCTCCATCTGAGAAGCTCACTCAAGTTGCCTGAAACCTTTTCCACTGTACAGGGCTGGCTTTCACTTAAGGTCTTGATTCTGTGTCTTATTTCAGAGTCCTCTGGAACCACACTGTACTTGCTACATCTTAGAGGCACCCCTGCTTTTAGCAATAACCTTGTTCAGTCAGTAGGTGGCGACTAGTAGAAGAGGGGCATTCTCTGTGCTCCTGAAATGTCCCAAAGTTATTTGTTATACATCACTGCCTGCATGCAAGGCTGACTGGCCACAGAAAAAAATCTATCTAGGTAAATGTACTGGATTGATTACCAGGGAGACAATTAATTTCAAACTACAGCAAATTTTAATTTTCAGAGATTGCATCAAGAATTGCATTTAGTTTTATATAAAAAAAAGGGCATGGTACTAGCTGAAGTTATATTATAGTAACTCTACTATTGCTATTTTTAGTAATGGTCAATCTGCATTTTAATTGCCTTATCCGCTGTCAGATTGCAGATAATGACCTGTCCTCCTGAAGAGAGAATAAAATATGCATTTGGAAACAAACAGAAAAGATATGGTCTAATGAGGAATTCAAATGAGTGGTGCTGGGCTTTCAGGTTCATACCTAATTCTGTACTCTAGAGGGCATGTTTTTAGTGATCAGATATTTTCAAAAATCATTTTTAAATTGGGGAAAAAAAGATAAAATTGTGAACTAGAGATACTGCAGACTTTTCCATGTCGATTCTGAACTAGGTCTTGCATCCAAATTTCAAATACTTTGTAATAGTGCTTGTACTGGAGTGTTCATCTTTCCCAGAAAATATTAAGTCTCTAGGAAAAGAATGCCCCTTAGGAATAATAGCACCTTGTTTTAATGAAAGAGATTTGGGCTGATTAGATGTGCATTTTACAGTTAGGTCCACCATTGGATAGAAACATATATTTTTCGGAGACAAATCATTTAGCTTATCTCCATGTCAGGTTTCTCAACTATAAAATGGGAAAGTAATTCCTCTTATGCCTTATGTAGGATTTTAAGGTGTCAAATATACATTTTCGATGCCATAAATATTTGGAAAATATTACCTAATTTAACAATGCAAGATTTATCATTACTGTGTCCTATATATTGTGGACCTGGGACACTTTGAAATGTAGTACACTTTTTTTTTTTTCAGTTTCTATTTTCAAAATTGGCTTACAGCTTGGATATATTTGAGTAAAGCAGCTCTTCCTTATGTCCCCAATCATATGGCTCTTGAGTATATAGGGATGAGTGTGAAAGAAGAGGGTGGGAAAACATAACATTAAAGATTCAAACTCCCTAGAGTTTTCTTGGCTTGATGTATTGTCTCTAAAAGGAAAAAATGTGGGGTGGGGTGGGGGGGAGGAAAGAAAAGAAAAAGACCAGTCTTTTCCCTTGTCTCTTAATATGTTTTCTATGGCCAGATTTACCTCACTCAATTTTTTTTAACTTTTATTATGTGCCATTAAGAAATTAGATTAAATTAAATTGTATTCATCTGTCCTGAGCTCTGATTGAGTTTGCATAGCCAGTCTGAAGCATTATCTGCCTCTAAAGAGAGAAGCCTCCCCCAAATGCTTTCTTTTATTGATTGCCCTTTTTCAGATTCTGCTTTTCATTTATGTCACCTGTTAATGTGTGTGGATGCACAGAAATGATCATTGAGGAAACGCACCCTGTTTGGGTATAAGCATCTCAAGGAAGCAAACCCAGTAAGTAGCATTTGGTTCCTTAGATAATGGTGCCATCTTCCTGGCACTGATGGAGACAATGAAATATTCATGAGTTTCTTAAAGGCTTTTGGAAAGAGTGTCTGCTGGAATGGAACATTAATGAGCCAACCTTTTTTGGTTTTATGCCAGGAAGGGGCTGTTAAATAATTAAGGTATGACAAGCCAGAGTTTACACAGGAGGAGGTGGAAAGAAGCAGTCCTTCAGCATTGGAAATGTTCCCCTGCCATATTGAAATAAATGCCCATCTGGTCCAAGTTCTCTTACGTTCCTTGGAGTATTCTCTTTAAAAACCTCCTGGTACCCAATGCCTTGAATTGTTTTGATAAAAACCTGCTGAAGGAACATTGAACTACTTCAAACATGTTTGGAAATCATTCAATTAGCCTTTATTGAGCATGACCAGCATTGAGTTAGACATTGGAGAGGAAAACACAAATGTACCTCAAGATTCCTGCCTTCTAGTACCCTCTAACTGGAAAGCTCTGGGAAAAAAATTCTCTGTGATCAGTTGTTAAATTGTGTAGAGCTTTAATGCTTAAGGAAGAGATACCCTGAGGACTATTGAGTCATGAAGTTTTCATGGGCACTTATCTTGAGCCTCAGAGAAGATATTAGAATTGCATGAGCAGAGGCGAAAATAAAGGTTCGTCTTAAGAGGAATAGGAAAATGAACAGAAGCATAGAAAAAAGAATGTGCAAACCATGAATAGAGTGCAAATATTCTGTGATACTATATCTACCATATCCTCAATAGACATATAGAAAATAGTGTTCTTCTTTTTCACACTCAAAAATATATAAATAAAATGAGCCTGTGTCCTAAAGGAAACATTGAGTTCTTTGGGTGAAGTGGTGGCCCACAATGATGCCCGACTCTCTGAAAGGTAAGGTAGCTTCCCAGGAGAGACTGGCTCAGTCTTTGAGCACAGTAGACAGATTGAACTCTGAGGAGTTTTTATGTGTGCAGATCTTTTATATCAGATGATGAAAGCAGACATTTTCACAGCTTTACATTAAATATGCAAAATCTCATGGTTCTTTCATAACAGAAAATATTCATGCTACTTCTCTTGGTCACCCATACATTATCCTCAGAGTTGTCTGTCTCGGCTTTCTCTGCAAGGCTGCATTTGTTAATGGATCCGTTTGCCTGTTTATATTTCTGCTTTTGCTTAAACAACTAAGTACCCATTCTGCATAGAACACAAGGTTTTAAAAAACCCATCTCCTCCTCTCTCTGGTTTACAATCTAGTTTACAGAAATACATAAATAAGAAAATTTATAAAAAGTCACCCATACTCTTGTCAAAGAAATAGTGTTTTGTTGAATTTCCATGTAGTCTTTTTTCCCAATATGGCATGTAGTGATTATGTTTGTTATTTAGTATAATTGTAATACTGCCAAATATATGGTTGGTATCCTAATTTCTGCCCCTGTATTATGTTAAAAATGTTTCCTAAGTCATTTTCAAACTATTGTTAATCTCTTTATAACATACTCTTATTTATTGAAATATTTCTTATTCTTGAATATTTACATGTTAGTATTTCATTATTACAATTAACACTTCGGTAAATATCCCTTAACATCAATGTATAATTCAATGTTTATTTTCTCAGGCTAAATTCCAGACGTGAAATATCTGGATCAAATTGTATCAACATTTTTAGTGATTGGGGCCCATATTGCCAAACCATTCTCCTAAAAATACCAACTTATCATCCATTCAGTGTATGAGAAGGCCCATCTATTTCACAAACAATTCCTTGTCAACTTGAATATGATCTTTTAAAAAGATCTTTTCCAACTTGATAGGTGAAAATAATGACAATGTTTTTATTTATGTTATTTATATAGTTGAACACATTTCTCTTTTATTTGACAGATTTTTGTATGAGGTTGTGTGTGTGTGTAGTGTGGATGTGTGTATGTGGGTGTGGTCTCACCATGACCTATGCTCACTTTTCTATTTCTGTGAGTAGGCTTTAGTAACTATTAACAACAATTATTATCCTTATGGTCCCCATAGAACTTCTAGTAACAATAAATTTTATTCAGAGACTAATGAAGAATCATAGCCAGGACTTCTTTATACCAAAATCCATACATTAGAGAAGAAAATCGGAGTCTCCTGACTTTTTTAAAAACACATTTTAAAATAAGTTCAAGTTACTAGGCATGTGTTTTACAGACTGATCATTTTCTTCTAATAACTGGTTTGATTTTTAAATCCAAAGACTATTTACTGGTCTTCCTCACTTTCCAACCCTGCCCTGGTAAGAACTATTGAAACAGCTATCTGACCTCTCCCAGAAGAAAAGGCATGTTTGGTTTTCTTTGTTCTAGTGTAATTTTTTTTTAATGACAGCAAATGATAATTTTGTTAAATTATAAAGGGAGAATTATTCTCTAAACACATGGAATAAACATATATTCATGCTGGGAGTCTTTGGCTTGTTCATTCATCTCCCTGGTTCCCACAGGCCAGGGGAAAGAGCAGCATTCCCTGGAGGTATAATCTCACTCCTCCACTGCCTCCTCTTCTTCCACAGTCCCCAAGGAGTTATGAATGGTCCCCCCACCCCTCACCCCCCACTTTTTTTTTTGCTAATACTTCAATGTAAAAATATTGTTTTCATCTATCATTCACAGTTTAAATAAAATCCTTCTTTCTTCAAGAGAGAGAAAGGAGACTTCCCCCCTCAAAATGCTGTGCATATGTGTTTTTTTAATACATAATTCGTAGAGTTGGAAAGAGGATATCTAACTGTTCTGGAATGAGCCAAATCATTCATTACAATACAGCAAATATTTATTTATTGACTATTTAATTAATTTATTTATTTCCTCATAAATAAGATCCTTTATGAACACAGCCTAACAGTATTGTTGTTATCTAAATACCTAATTAAAAGAAAGTTATAGTGAAATGATGTCCCGGGCCCTGGAGAGCAAAACCGTTTGGCAGACACATCTAAATGAGCTCCCTCTGGCTTGGGGTAACAGAAATCAAGCCTTGTTTTTAGCCAGTGGAGGGAATGACTATTTGGGAAGTATGGATAGAAAGATCTCACACTTAAGACTGCTTAAAAATGTCCACTGTCACTGGGAGTGTCAGCAAATACGCTGATTAAATCATACTTATAGTCATGAAGAAATACGTAAGTATGTAAGTATACATGAAAAAAACTGTCCCCTTATTATGACCAGTTTCCTTTAGAGGAGAATTTACCTCAAGGTGGATCAATCTTGGAATTATGTTACTCAAGTAACTGTAAGGCAGTTTTTTCAGTAAGGCAAGTCCAAGGCCAGAATGGTGTGGACAGGCTCCTAACAAGGTGACTGCACCTGAAGTGCAGCAGTGAGGGGACTGGGCTGACAGCTGCAGTGGAAGTTCCTGGTCAGTGGCAATGAGCACAGCTCTTGTGACTTTTAAGCTTAAAAAGAGGCTGCTCTTGGCCCTGTCATTGCTTTTCTCCATCTCCTTGCCCTTCCTCCATTCTTTACTGCTCCTTCAGTCCTGGCTTTTACCCAAATCCTCACTCCTCCACCCAGGGTCCACCCTTGTTTGATTTGTACTTGTCAATCCTAATCTTGTTCAGTTTAGTCAACTCGAACAGTCCTCTGCCTATTTCCTATTCCAAAACTGTCAGTCTGGCTGCTCACACCCAACCTCCTATGTATTAGCCAAGCTTCTCAGCTTTACCTTCAAAATGTCCCTGGGATCTGATTATGTCACAGCACCTCGACAGTTGCCACTCTTGTCTAAGCCACCGTCATTACTTTCCTGGTTCATTTCAAATAGTCTCTGAAATGGTCATTGTTTCCACCTTTGCTTCATATGACAATCTGAAAGGTCCTTACCTACCTGACCTCATTTTCTATTAATCCCCATCATTCTACTCACTCTACTCTAGGCATGGTGGCCTCCTCATTAGTCTTCAAACTTGCCAACATATCTCCTGTATGGGGGTTTTTGCAATTGCTGTTCCCTCTGCCTGGAAAGTTCTTCCCTAGAAAACCTCATAACCAGTATTGTCATATTCCTTAGATGTACTATCAGGAATTCTTTCTCTGACCTTTCTGTAATGCCCTATCTACCTCTATCCCCCTTCCTTGCAACATCTTTTATCAAATACTTCTCATCTTTGAACATGGCATCTATTTATTGTTTATCTCTTCATCTAGAATGCACTCTCCATGAGGGCAAAGGTTTTTATCTTTTAAAATTTGTACTACTTAATCTCCCAGTCCTTAAAACAGTACCTGGCACAGAATGGTCCCATAATAAATAAGTGGTGAATGAAAAAAGGCACGAATGAATAAATGAATGTATAGTCTTTCTACCTCTTTCTTACTGGAGATCACACCTCTAGACCCCTAAAACACTTAAATATTAAAAGGAAATTTCAATCTTAGTCTAGTTGTCTAGGAAGAAAAATAAGTATCAAGACAATTTATTTAGTATGTATACAATTGCCAAATGGCCAGTAGGTAAGAGGAATATTTGGGGGATGATATGTTTATTTACTCATATCCCATCTCATGCCGCTCCATGAGGCAGCTTAGAAAGGATGAGAATGAAGTTAGCAGTGAAGGAAATGAGACAAATGGAAAATAATGTCAGGGAAGGAGGAAGTTGGTATGTATAACTACAGGCAGAGTTGCACATCTAGCTTTAATGATCCCAGTTTAAAAGCAGAGGATAGAGAGAGCAGCTCAAGACTGCAGTGTCCATGAAGACAAACCAGCTGATGCGAGGAGTAGGGCTGTTCTTGATGTTGAGACATGATTAGCACATTCTGTGTTGATCCATTTCCCTAAAAATATCTGGGCTATATCTACTAGCAAGAAGACATGAATAAAGGGAGGACATGCCAGGCAAAATAATTGGGAATACCAGTCATGTAATACGCTACTATTTTTTCTCCTTATCACTTTTCCTTATCAAAGCTTTTTGTATTATAAATTCCTGCATAGTTTCCTGTTTTTTTTTCTGACCACTGGAATGCTCCATGAGGGCTATTAAGCTGACCATTCTATTTCCATTGCCTGGTACACAGTATGTGTTAATATCTGAGAACAAAGGAATGAATGAGTGAATGAATGAATGAATGAGTGTTCAATTAAGAGGATAAAGACATTTTAGGGCCTGGGCTGAGATAATGCTTATTGAAGCTGGAATAAGTGACCCAAGACAGGTCGTCTCCAGGTTTGGGTTGATGATGAGTATGTCTACAAGTTGGAAAGAGAGTAAGAATATAGTGAATGAACCTCAAACAATTAAATGGCTTTTGGTTCTTTAATGCTAGTCTAGCAAGCTCCAAGGAGCTCTGATTTTAAAAGTCAGTATATTGAGGCAGATCTTAATGAAGGAGTAAAGTTAATAAACACGGTTCTTAATTCTGAAATTCTTGGGCACACTAATGTGTTCCCGTCATGGAGTGCTACCTACCCCCAGAAACAGTGCCTTTGGGCTTAGTGAGAGAGTCTGAACTCTCACCCTGACTTTTTTGCTTTCTACCTAGCTTGAATTTTGGTCACCTTCATTTATTATTCATTTATTGAGAACCTACATTTTAGCAGCAAGCATTTTCTCGATATTTGGGATAAAGTGAAAGATCGATCCATACTCTGTCTTCACATAGCTTGAGTTCATAGAGTAGTTGACAAAGTTGACAATATGAAACTGTCCTGTAGTTGGTGGGATGATATTTTGGAAACTAAGTGGCCTTCTACCCAGTTGCCACTCTACAAAGCTAACTATTCAGTGTCTACTTCAAGCTGCTAACTCGCCTCAGAGCCTTACTCGCCTCCGGAACATCCTATCATGCGTGTCAGGCTCCCCATGCTCACCCTGAGAACCAGCCCCTCTGGTCAGGAGTCCTAACAGTCGGAGGATCATTTCCGACCTTCCAACCACTGGCCTACTCTATCTAGATCATTCCGCAAACCTCCTGCCCTGCTGTCTTATTGCTAGAGTAGGCAGTGCGGCTTGCTGCTCTTGAAAGACAGGATAAATTCAGTAGAATTCAGCCCTGATAATCATCAGGAATATAACCTTACAAAATTATTTAATCTTTCTGATTTAGTCTATAAATAGGAAGTATATGCCTTCCCCTTAAGGTTTTTGTGAAGGTCAGAGAGGGTGAAAATTCTATCACAATGCCTGCCATATTAGCTCCTGTTTTCTTTCTCAAAATATGGCCAGTAAACTCTGCCTAAAGGAAGGAAGTAGAAGCCTAGGAAAACTGAAAAAGAGTTCAATGAATTTATAAATTGGAATGGTTCCACTGGAGACCACCCTTAATTAAGTTATTGAAAGCTGTAATTTATTAGTAATATTTGGGACAGAGTGACCTTGGAAAATGTAGTTGATGATACAGTTTTCCTAATCATGTTTCTTTATTTTCTTATATTTATTTCACATTACAAAATACAGTGACCTGAATGCTATAAAGGAATAAATTTACAATCACTAAGAACTACCATGACTATTTATTGTTTTTAATTCAAATCTATCAAGATGCTTATTATCTCTATATAACACCCATGTAAAATATTTAGCAATTAAATATTAAAATACAGAAAAAAAGCTTTCCCAGAAAAAAGAAAAAGATATTTTTCTCATTTTTCTTTGAACAATTCCTGTCTCTGTATGTGTGTGTTTTCAATCAGCACTGAAATTTGGGACACCCTTATCCTCTTTAATTGTTGATTTGCATTTGAAATCCCCAAACTAGTATAATCTAAAGTGGCAATTTAGTTATATTTTTATTCAGTCAATCCCCCGTACTTGCTCACACTTGCTGTTCCTGAGGCTATGAGTCTTTATTAAGGTTATAAAATGCTTTGACCTTCATAAAAGGCACAGTGACTTCCCTTGAGGTCCTAAGCATTAATGATGAGGTGAAATGCAAAATCATTATCTGAGAGCAGCATGTCTCCTACCACAGAAGCTATTCAAATCATCTGATTGAAAGGCAAGCCTAGCCAAAAGCTAATAAAGAATTCTCCCTGGCGGTTGAAATATTGGACAAATTGCTTTCAACCTATGATAGGATGTTAACTGGGAGACAGCCAAATGATGCTGCCAGCTCACTACATTCCACCTCTAAGCGGGGTAATTGATGGTCTTTGGGTCCAGAGGTCAGAAGTTGTTGGTGAGTTTGCAGTGAGAAACTTCACTGTGGAAATGGGCCAGTGGTGAGTGTTTATTACTTGCCATTGTTTCGGCACCAGAGGCTCTAAGTGGAAAGGCAGGCTTCATTCGGGGTCAGTGTCACATCTGCATTCAATTGTTCCTGAAAACCTGTAAGTGCATGGGTAGAAAACTGAATGCTGACAACATGCGAAAATGACACTTACGTAAAAACCAGCTTATAAAGACAGGGTCTTATCTTCTTCCTCTCAAAGCTGTGTGTGCCTATGTATCTAATGGCTGTAGGTGGTGGTGGTGACAAAAAAGTGTCTCTAGCAAAACCAATCTATTTCATCCTAGATTTGAAGAGTATATTAAAAAGAGGCTCAGGTTGAGAACTGGGAAGTCCATCTGGACCAATCTTTTACCCTACCTTTATAAATATACAAACGTACTCATTTTTGGCATGATGGAAGAAAAAAGTCATTATGAATACATCAAAATCCCAATTCCTCACTTTGAAATATTATATTTAAAGTGAGGTAAGTGTTCCTGGGTTTCTATTACATAACACAATGATTTGATGTACTATCAGAAAGATAAAGAATGACCTAGTTAAAAGGAATCTAAAATATCGTCTAGAGCATAGGTTCCCACCTAGTTCATGTCCATAGAGGATCAACCAATCTACAAAGGTGGAAATGTAGGTTGATAATCATTTTCATATTTCATAAAACTTGCTGGAAATCATACATTTACTGATCAGTGTAAGGATCAACTTTATTTGCTTTTGACTCACTTGATACCAAACCAGAGTACAAGTAAGACTATCATCTGTGTTCCCAGTGCTGTTCAGAAGCTCTGGTTAGCAGTAAAGTAACTTATGAGAAGTTCACAGAATCCAAGTTCTGTTCAGTCTAGAGAACTAAACTTAACCCTTGACTCTGTAGGTTACTGTTAAAGCATTTTCTTATACAAACTGGGCATTAAAGCATAAGAAACAGTACTGTTGCTCACTTTGCCAGTATATATACTAAAGCTGGAACGATACAGAGAAGATTAGTATGATCCTTGAGAAAGATGACATGCGAATTCATGAAGTATTCCACTTTTTTAACAAGGAAAGGCTATTTCAATGCACAGACTATTTTTATACTAGCATTTGCTAATTTGTAATACAGAATTTTCCTTCTGGCCAGTAATTAGTATTTCTCTGTAAGTCACTTGGACATTGGTCACTTGTAGGAAATTTAAACTCTAATAATTATGACAGCTATACTGAAGAATTATGGTACTGAAATGAACTGATCTTCATTTAGTTTTCATTTTTGAGCTTGTTATAAAAGAAACGTTTTTCAGGGAGATAAGGCAGAGGGGTTTGTTATTCCTTTTGAGTTGTAAAATAAATGAACATGTATTGGATAACAAAAATAAAAACAAAACCCAGCACTGGTCTAAGAATCAGGAGACCTGGCTCCTGACAATGACTTGGGCAATATGTATGACATTTTTAAGAACTTGTTTTATTTGCCCAAATTTTTAATTTGTAGTCATGCCAGATAATCCCCCAGGCCTTTCCTTGCTTTGAACTTGAATAATGAAGGTACTTTCTTTGTAGCTGAATATGTTTATTATCCATAACAAAGGTCTCTAGGATATTATGACCCTGGAGTTATATCTGCTGGGACTTTCGGCATATTAAATGTAGGAGGTCTGCTTTCTAAAGGCTCAGCAGTCTGTTCCCTCACTTTTGGGGGAGTAAATATTTTTAAGGGCATGAGGGAAGAAATTACTAATAAAGAGCATTTTTAAAGTATATTTACCTTGGACTGAGTTAGACTGTGGTGCTTGTTAAAGACTTAAGAACAGAGTTAACCAAAGCCTGAGAAGCATTTGGTAATGCCTTCTACCTACTCCCTGCAGGGAGTGCTTGGGTTCTGGTTGCTCTGGAAAAAGAGAAGTGAAGAGAGTAACAGAGGAACTAGCAGTGTGCTTAAGTCCATGACCCTCAGTGTTTCCTATGTAATAATAGAGAAAAACAAAAAAGATGAAATCACATGTGAACAACACACTCAACATTGTCAAAGATAGAGTATGGCTTAATTTAAAAATAATAGTAAGCAAAATGAAAAATAAGAAAAAAAAGGAGGAAAAGAACCCACCAGATCAGATCTCAGGTACTGATCTCTTATGTTCCCACCATGTCACAAGCTTTTGAGGTCAAGCAAGAGTGGTCTGAAAAAAGTTCAGTGAGGGAGAAACAGGAATAGAACTAGTGATCCAAAAGTTGAACCAAAACCACTGCAGAAAGAGCATATATGCTCCAAGTTGGAAAATTCTAACGATGTGCCTTGGTAGATCAGATGATGCACGGGAGAGAAGAAATTCACAAGGACATATTACTAGAAATGGCCGCCCTCAAGAACTCTGGAGAAGAAAATGTACAAAAATGAGGGAGAAGCATTTTTTAGCAATTAGATGTTAAGAAGAGAAGCAAAAGAGGAAAGATGCTTATTCCTCCTCAATCACACACGTACAAAAGAGACAAAAATTCAACAGAGAATCTAGAATTTGATGCACTGACAGAAGAATATGCCATTGTATCTGGTAATAGTGTAAAGTACCCCAAATCTACAGAATGAACAGAAGATGAGCAATTCTAGTAAAATTTGCTGTAACACATCAGAAAATATGATTTAGCACCTCTCAACTGACAAAAATGTTTTTCCGTGTAGAATCATAAAGCAGAAGAAAATTTTAAGATTAGACTCCAAACTGAATTAAATACTGTCAAATGTATGTTTGAAGTTATCAAAAACCTCCTTGAATCAAAATAGAAAAAGACTGAAAACAAAGAAAAATCAGCAAACAATAAAAAGAGTTGATTGTACTCAGGAAACAAATAACAGAAAATACATAATTTGTTCTCAAATGAAGACTGTGAAGGAAAGGCAGCAAAATAGCTAATGAAATGAAAATGAGACAAGAAAAAAGTAAAAAGGGCCAAAGATAAAGTAGTGGCAATGGAGAGCAGAGAAAACCATAATAATATAGGCTTAACAGAGTCCCTGAGAAAGAAAACTAAATAATACAACAGAATTAATACCTAAAAATAATAGAACACAACTTTCTTTCTAGAAATGAAATATCTGAATCTATATATTGAAAAGACTACTAGGGGCCTGGGAAAATTAACACAGAATGATTGTCTCCAAGGTATATCCTAATGTAATCATTAGGCTCTAATAAAAAAACAGTTCAGGTCCACCAAGCGAAAGATCAAATAATTTACAAGGACATTAGACTACTTAAAGACAACCTGCAAGGTCTTCTGCATAGCAAAGGAAATCATCAGCAAAACGAGAAGGTAACCTACCAGATGAGAGAAAATATGTGAAAATCATATATGAGGGGTTAATATCCAATATATAAATAAAGAACCCAATACAACTTAATAGAAAAAAACAATCTGATTAAAAAATGGGTGGAGGCTCTGAATAGACATTTTTCCAAAGAAAACATACAAATGGCCAACAGGCACATGAAAAGATGCTCAGCATCACTAATCATCAGGGAAATGCAAGTCAAAACCACAATAAGATATCACCCTGTACCTTTTAGAATGGCTATTATCAAAAAAACAAATAACAAGCATTGGTAAGAATATGTCAAAAAGGGACCCCTTGTGCATTGTTGGTGGGAATATAACCTGGTGCAGCCACTATGGAAAAGAGTGTAGAGTTTCTTCAAAAAATTAACAGTAGAACTACCATATGATCCCACAATTCCATTTTTGAGTATTTAGTTGAAGAAAATGAAAACACTAACTAAAAAAGATATCTGCACCCCCACATTCACTGCAGCAATATTAACAATAGGCAAGAAATGGAAACAACCTACTGTCTACCAACAGATGAATGAAAAAAAGAAAATGTGGGTTACACACACACACACACACACACACACACACACCGTAATAATATTCACCATCTGTATGATCTCACTTATATGTGGAATCTTAAAAAAAAAAATCATAGATTGATCTTGCCAGAGGCAAGGAGTGGGTGTAGGCAAAATGGGTGAAGGGGGTCAAAAGTTATAATCTTCCAGTTATAAAATAAGTAAGTCCTGGGGATGTAATATACAGCATGCTGAGTATAGTTAATAACTCCGTATTGCATTTTTTGATAGTTGTTAAGGGAGAAAATCTTAAAAGTTCTCATCACCAAAGAAAAAATTCTGAAACTATGTATGACAGATGTTAACTGGACTTACAGTGGTGATCATTTTGTTGCATGCCTGGAAATAATGCTGTATGTCAATTGTACCTCAATTAAAAAAACATATACCAGGGGCAAAAATGGAGTAGCTTTAGAAAAAGAAATCTTAATGAATGAATGTATGACACAGATTTTTGTGTCCAACTAGGGGTTTGACTCAAAAACATCAAGGCTTAAAAAAAAGTTTTAAACTTACACAACTTAGAACATTCTTTATATATGAACCCTCCAAGAGGATTTTACTAGATTTGTTTTATTCAATTAATAGATAAATAGGAAAACTTTGGCAAAGGACTGTTGATGGGCTTTTTTTCATGCATAAGAATGGAGAGATAAGAGAAAAACAAAGACATGAGTGAGGGTGGAAGGTGAATGCACAGATGTTATATTTTGTGGCAAAACAGAAATAAAAGCAACTAAAAGAAGAGTGGAGGGAGGTAGAAAGTAAAATAAATTTATTGATTGTTGTATAGGCAATAGGTAGAATTTAAAGTATACCATTAAAACTAACCAGAAAGTAAAGTTACAATGCTTGACTCTAAAATGATTTTGACTCAAAAGTGTTTCCAAAAAGAAAATGTAGGATAAAGGGCATTATAGAAGATTCGAATTCAAAGTAACTATTAGAATGAAAATATAATCCTAATTACCATTTTTAAAGTGCAAATAATGCACATTTTCTAAAGAAATAAATGTAGTGAGTATAACATAATTATAAAAGCATTGTGTCGTAATTGAGACATTCAGTTGATATGAGACATATCAGTCATATCAACAAATGTGAACTGACTTGTTAAAGAATATAATTTTTCACTTTGGCTTACAAAGCATTATCCAGCCGTAAGCTATATGCAAGGGACATAATTTTTAAAAAGTAATTTAGAAAAGCAAACAAACAAATTAAATAGACAAAGGTACTGGGCCCACAGAAACAGCAAGAAGGAAGGGATGTGAATTTGATATTTGATAAAGTAGTATTCAAGCCAAAAAGCAATAAAATTGATGAGAAATACTTTTTAATGCTTAATGCCATGATTCAAAATGGTGAGATCAAGTTTATGAATATGAATGGACAAAAGAATACAGCAGCCACCTTTATGAAGTAAATCATAGAACACAGATCAAAATACCAGAATAATAGAAGACTTTAGTACATCAGTGTCAGACCAAGACAGATCAAATCAACAAACCAAAAAATAATTGTGTCAGAAATCCTGAAAAACATAATCAATAAAAGAGATCTTTTCATCAGATACCAAAATTTAGATACTGTTAATATAAAATACATTTCCTTTTCAGGTGCTTATGGAACATTTACAAAGTTTTTAATACACTAGTTCACAAGGAAATCATCAAAATGTCCTACAATGCAAAACTACAGCCAACAATATTCTTTGATTGCAACGCACAGAACTAGAAATTATTAACAAAACAAAAAATTTAAAGGCCCTTTCACCCGGAATTAAAAAAAAAACTTCTATTAGACATCTCTTGGGGGAAACAGGGAAATACAGATGGAAAAAACAATTCAATCAAATAATGAAAACACTTCATATAAGAACCTCTGTGATACACTTCAAACAATGGTCAAAGGAAAATCCACATTACAAACATTTTCACCAGTAAAAATGAAAAAAAGATGAAAATCAATTAAATACTTAGATCAAGAAGCTAGAAAAAGGGCAAGCAAAAGAAAGCTCAAGAAAGGAAATAATAAAGATAAAAGCAGAAGTGAAGGTGGATGGTAGAAAAACAGATTTACCTGTGTGTATGCATGTGTGTGTATTTGTTAAAGTGTGCATGGGGAGATGGTTGTAAGGTGTGTTTCAATGATAACTGAACAATGTATACTTTCAAACTTGAGGGAATTCTGTGAAAAAAGGTATCATTAGGATATAAAATACTTATATTTGTTTTCCTTAAAGTATATATTTTTTGTTTGAACTCAAATCACCACGCAGCACTTCAGACGTACCCTAAATAGCACCTAAAATAAAGATTACAGGACAAGCAAACTGCTAATTCAACAGGTGTCTCTACACAGACACATACACACACACTTACATATGAATATTTTTCTGCAGTTCATTGTTTTAGTACTTGAACTTGGGAACATGAGAGGTTCATTACATGAACTATGATTGCCTATACTGAAATGGCAAGTAGGCTAACACTATACCAAACCCAGAGTTGTGTTTATCTGTAACTTATAATATGATTAAGGGACTCTATAATAGTAATATCTGGGCTAGCCAGAGTGCTGGTGGCAGTAGGAAAACAATGGACATTACTCAAGCAAATGAAAGAGATAATCAATGCTGGACTTCTTCAGTTAAATTTGGGTTTTAGAATTTTTATCATAGCTTTCTTCATGCCCACTGTTACTACAATTCTTTCAGGGGGGAAAAAAGTTCAATATAGTGAGTCTGAAACACTTCACACCCCATTTTCCACGAAGCACTCTCATGACATGCTTTATATTATAAAAAACAATTGCATCTTAGCAGAACAAACGTTTTGATTGGATGAGCTGAAAAAGGTGTCTTCTTTTATATTCTATTTGTATAACATGAGGCTGAGAACAGTTGCTCTGAGGATTAAGATTTTATCTTACATGTCAGGGTCCTGAATATTGTAGGCTTTCAGAATAACTATTGACTATACCAAAGAGTGAACAATTGTTCATCTTTAACAATTTCTATGCAGATACGGTTTTCCCTTCTTTAGACACATTGAAGGTTGCCAATTCCTCTTGTTGTTTATATTGCCATAAAATTTCAACCCCCATGAACAAAGAAATATGCTAGTTCTACAGAACTAGGCTTAGAGTTTTTTTTTTCCCCAGTCAGAAAAATAGTTTAATTATTTCATAAACTTTTCTCATTTAAAACAAATTTATCCTGTGTCCTTGATGATTACCATAAGTTGCAACTATGCTTCATTCCAATATATTTATTCAAATAACTATTCAGTTCCTCAGAAGATTTAAAGGTTGCCAATTTCCTGTACAATTTATCAGAAAATATTCAGCAATGCTGTTTAGAACAAACTTATAAAAATATAACTTACAAAAGATTTATCACATTGCTTGCATTGTAGCATGTTTCCATAACCAGTATCCTAATTCCTTCTTGCCTGCTTTTGACAGGAGTAAGTTTAATATTAAATATTAACTCTCTTCCCCATAGAAAGGCAAGATATTATTTATTTAGGATGAATTTGTTGTAAAATCATTGAGAAATTTTCATACTCTTCTGCAATGCCTATATAAGAGTAATTCTTCCTTGCCTGATTTGATTGTCTTTACTCATAATTTTTTATTTAGTAGCTTATCTCCTACACATGCCAAAACAAAGCAAAACAAAAAATAGAGACACTCTTTTACTATGTTGGCTCTGAACTCTGGTGAACAGACCCACTAACAGATTTCTCTTATTTTCTCTTTCTGTTTGGCTGGCTAAGGAAGTTGGCTACATAGGACAAATTCTTTCATTTATATTCTTTCCTTCTCTCTATCTCAATATACTCCTTCCTTCTCACTTGAATACGTTACCAATAAAGACCTCTGTTTATCCTCAGAGGGAGGGAATTCTAGGCAATGGGCTGTGGCCCAGGCCAGGGACTTCCACACTGAGCCTTATGGGTGCCTGGCTAAAATAAAGTGATCTTCCTCCTGTGTCCATCTCCCTTGGGAACACTAAGGTGAGAAGAACAGAATGGGCCATAGGCCTTTTTGGGTTAAACCAAGTGACACCAAGTAGAACCCTAAATCTTACGTGATCTGCAAACATACACTAATCCTTAAATTTGTTGGGGATAGTGTGGGGCAGATCTGTGTTGACTGAAAGTTTCCAGTCTGGTTCTTTCAGAAAATGGAACCTCTCTGTGCAGAAGATACAGAAAAGAGAAGCAAATGACCACGTGTCATCTGTTGGCTCTCACTGTGTGCCCCCGACTGAGTTACCTGCTTTACTTTAGTGTGTTGCCTAGTCATTAAATTCACACCATAGTCCTGAGGCGTAGACACTGCCATGAAAGCACCCGAGATCATACAGCCCCTGCATGTCAGAGCTGCAGCTGACACAATCCCCCTCCCTGTGAAGGAACAGTCCCCCTCACAGCTGGTCAAGGTGATAGACATCCAGAAGCCCACATCAGAACTGAAGACTGGCCTTAAATTTTAAGTTTCTGTTGGTATTCAAGTTATATTCTTCTAAAAAATTTTATTCTTCTAAACACCTAGTAGAGATTGGTGTCCTCTGAAACCCTTCTTTCAGAATTATAGAATAGAGCTGAGACTTGGCTGGGGGACCACATATCTCAGCCTTTGTAACTAGGCATTGCCATGTAACTGAATTCTTTTCTGACCCCTCAAAATGGGAATGTTTTCATATATATGCTCCTTTTTCTCTTCCAGTTGGCAGAAATAACTAGAGCACAACCACTCAAGAAGTCATTTGTTCAAGACAGCAGAGCCACTGTCCCTTGAGTGTCTGAATCATGCATGTGGTAGCTGCCCACTGCCCCAAAACATCCACCCTAGACTATAACCAAGAAATAGAACTTTTTTATTTCTTAAGCCACTGAATTAATGTTGGGTCTCTTGTGGCAATGGAACAGCTTAGTCTATCTTAACCAAGGAGCATGCTATTTATATTTTTAGTTAATTTAATTAGCATATATGATTTTACTGTGTAAAAATATGGTTCAAAGTAAATAAATTTGTTTCATTGATGAACTTACCCTAATGATTAAATTGTTACCTTTATCCATGAACAAAATTAACCATCAAGTCAAAAAATTGGAAAAAAAAAAGTTTCTATCAAATTGGCTGGTGGTCAATGTGTAGAAAAAGTAGCTGGTAACTTTTGAATGATTTTTCCTTTCCACTTGAAGGTAAAACTGCAGTATTTCCAGAATGAATCTCCTGGTTTTAGTGCATCTCCATATCAACAGGCATTCCTAAGGGGTGGAGAGAGTAGTTTATCTCTGTATCAAAGGGTAATTACCTGGGCAACCTAGGGCTTATCTGAACCTGAGAGGTTGGGCCAGGGAGGGGTGGGGGGGTGCTTCGCTTGCTTCTGCTGGAGCAGGAAAGAGACGGCCCCCAGAATGCAGTTTGTAAGCAATAAATGGGTTTTAGACTTTATTTCTCCCTTTTACTGATTTCGGTTTTAGCAGTATTTTGCCCCAGGATTTCCTCTCCCCGGAGTTACCCTGCTCTGTTTTTAAAACAACGTGGACTCAATGCCAGATCAGTTGTGTCCTCACTGCATACAAGTAGGAGTATTTTGATTCCTTTTCTGCCTTCCCTTGTAGCTATATCCTAAATTTATCTCAAACAAATTGTATTTACAGAAACATTAATAACAAAGAAAAATGAAGACAAATACCTCCATCATCTGTTTGTTGGTGCAATCTGTCTTGGTGATTCAACTTGTGTGATTATCTTTAAAAATTCCTTCTTTATTACTGATAATCTTTGTAAAGTCTTGCTGAAAACTGAGCAATGGAGTGTATGAACTCTCATAGGCATTTCTAATGTCTTTCAACTATGACATTATTTTATGGAATAATTATGGGCAATATGAGTTATAAGAAATAAAATATGTATTTCTTAGGTATATTTGGTCTTCATCCACAGTTCCTGAAAACACTGCAGAGTCTTAAAGGTGAAACGGGTGTTTTGTCATGTTAATGAGAGAATTTTGGACCCCCCACCCAAGGGGAGGGACTGGAGGCTGAATCAGCCAATGGCTGATAATTTAGTCAATTATGACTATGTAATGAAGCCCGCACAAAAACCCCTGAGAAGAGCTTTTTGCTCTCCCTGCTCTGCTCTGTTAGGTTTGATCCTGCTTCTCAGTCAGAGAGAGTTTCTATGCTTGGGGAACCAGAACGTCTCCACATGTCACCAAGCCAGGCCCCAAGCTCCACGAAGATAGAAGCTTCTTTATTTGAGACCTTGCCTTATGGATCTCTTCGTCTGGCTGTTAACTTGTACCCTTCATGGTATCCTTTATTAAACTGGTGAAAGTAAGCGTTTTCCTGAGTTCTGTGAGCCGCTCTAGCAAATCAATTGAACCTAAGGGGGAGGTCGTGGGGACCTCCAATCTGTAGCCAGTAGGTCAGAAGCACAGGTAACTGACTGGGGCTTGCAACCGGCATCTAGAGTACAGGGTGGAGGCATTCCTGTAGGACAGAGCCCTTAACCTGAGGAATCTGGTGCTGTCTCCAAGCAGACAGCATCAGAATTGAGTTCTCAGGCACCCTGCTGATGTTTGAGGATTGCTTAGTGCAAGTGTGGGAAGACCCCCTCCCATATACTTACACACATTGGAATCAGGTCCAGGAACCTGAATGGAGTCATACTACTATTACTGCTGTGTGTAATATTGTTGCTGTTATACGTATATGTAAGGAAAAATACACCATTGCATTTGTTGTTGGATGAGTGGAATCATATTATGACAGAAAGATGTAATTTCAGATTTCCTGTTTTTTTCTTTCGTCACAAAACAGCTTCATCTAGTGTCTCAACAATCCACTTAACATTTGTTTTCATGATCTTGGAACAGGTGGGCACATATTAGGAAATCTCAAACTCCATCAGTCTGGCTAAATATAGATATTCTGTGTGGTGACAATGTAGGAGAGGAAAAAATAGTTGATCTGGCAAAATAGCAAGATTATAGTGAATAATTTCAGCCTTCATCTCCCACCTTATCCAAACCATTTTTTTCTTTTTATATTTCCTACTTTTATTCTTTTGACTATGAATTCTCAGCTGTGTGATATAAGTTAGGAAAATATCTATTGGATCCTATCACATTTTTAATCAAAACTCACTGCACTTGAGAAAAAAAAATGCAAAATCTTTAACTTGGCCTGCAGTGGACATGTTAGGTCTGTGCCTTCATAATCTCACATTTTTGTGATACTATATGTTTTTCCTTCTCCAGACACATTAGCCTTTTTTTTTCTTTTTTATGGTCAATTTTTTCAGTCCTTCAAACACTTGCCCACCTTAAGGCTTTCTCATGTACTGTTCTTGGCAGGAGTACTTTTTGTCCCCCATGCTTCTCTGCTTCCAGTTAAATGGCATTTCTTCAAAAAGGCCTTCCCCAACTTTCCAATAAAGTTCTCTGTATAGCTTATCAGGGTTGTAATTTACTTTTGTGTTTAATTATTAGTTTAATATTTGTTAGTTCTCTGGAGTGAATACCTATTTTGCCTGCTCAGTATTTCTCTGCATTAGTTGTGAGCAGAAACACCTTTCTGGATATTTCTTCCCTACTCCACCCATATTATCACTCCTAGAAATGTCTCTCATATATTTTCAAGGCCATCTTAATGATAATCATCTAGTAGAGTGATAGGCCCTACTTCTAGTCACACCTTCTTCTAGTCGCAGTTGATCGGAAAGGGGCCAATCAGTTCTTCCCTAGCATTTTTCCAACTGCAGTTATCAGAGTCAACCTTCTGTTGAGTAGAACTCTGGTGCTCTTGGCAGCCTTATCCCCAGTTTGGTGGAATCCTAGATGTCTGCAATGGGAGAGAATGAGGCTGACATGCAGGAAGAATCTGAGATGAGAAAAGTATTTAGAGTACCAGCAGTATTTGAGTGCCTGCTTCTAGTTGTCCCAGAGCCAGGTTACAACGTTAACCTCCTCAGAGATGGGGTGATTGTATGAGATGCTCTGTTCTCTATGTTTTTGTTATTTTGAGTTGGATTGCTGTTACTGGCAAGTAAGGTTGCTGATTATTAAGATATCCTGGGAAACGAAGCACCACAAAGTCATCTTTTCTGGCCAGGATGCCCAATCCTCCACTTTTCTTCAGAATAAACACCTTTGTATGGTTTTGTGAAGGAGACTCTATCTGCTTAGAGTATGATAAACTACAAAAAAAATCCACATAGCAGTAATCCTATTTCTCTGATTTCTTCATTTCTCTCTAGACTTTGAATGTTTGTGTAAAGTTTTTTTATTTTCTTTTGCTCTGAAATCTGGAATATATCCAGACTGTGGAACTTCACTTAAATGCTGGATTTAATAATTGATTTAAAGCCAACGACTCTAGATTTTTTTTTATTACCTCTCTTCCTTTCTGTCATCCCAAAATGTAAACATTTATTTGAAAACAGGTTGAAAAATTTCTTCTTACTAAAGTGTCTTTTGTTGATTTCTACATTTAAAACTTCTAAAGTTCTATCATCTTAGGTAGGTATAAAGGAACCCAGCTATATTGGCACTTTTTCCTTCAGGAAAACCTGCTAATGACGTCTGTAAGGATCCAACTGAGTAATGTAAAAAATGTAGGCTCCCCATCTCACTTAAAATTCCCACCCCTGGACTAGGCTCTTGCCATCTCACCATATGCTTAGAATATTTCAGGGAGTAAAGTCAAGTCAGAACCATGTTTCCTACCCTTTCACCATGATTGTTTGTACAACAGATGCAGACAATCCATCAGTGCCAGGAGAAACTAAGAGGAAATTTTTTTCATGATCAGAAAACACCAAAACACAGTCTTTAATGCTTGCTTAGAAAATGACATAGACCATTATTATGACCCTTTGGGGAAAAAAATATTAATATTAACATACTTAAATACTCTGTTTGGAAGTAGATTAAACATAGTTTATGGATATAAAAGTTGGATAATTGGATGGGAAAAATAATGATATTAACACATGACTAATTCTTTATAGTTTACAGAACACTTCCTGAGCCATTTACACATTTACTGTGTTCAGCTTATGAAAGGTACCATTTTAGAAATGAGGAAAAATTTAGTTAGCTGAAGTGACTAAATAAGTATTGCCAGACAAAACACATCAATTAAATCTGAAGTTCAGAAAAATAGCAAACTTGTTTTTATTTAACTATGTTTCAAATATTGTATGTTTATCTGAAATTCAAATTTAGTTGGGTATCCTGCATTTTTATTTGCTGAATCTGGGAACCCTAGATAAAACTGAGCTCACAGAGTTAGTAATTGGCAAAGCAAAAATCCTTAACAATGATGGAGAAGGTGATGGCTGACATGAACTTTGAAAAGATTCTAGTGTACATTTAGGTGAGATTATTGTCGCTCAGGGCATTGCAAGAAACAGTTTCTTCACATCTCAAATTTATAGGTTTGCAGCTATTTTTGAAATTGTCCATGAACAGACACCAATTCTGTTGAGCCTCTTTCAAATATGTGGATTAGATTGATCTTGGGGGAGGGAAAAACATTAACCAGGCAGATTTCTTGACTGGTGCCAATCACACCCTCCAATTACTGAGGGCTGAATACTTCTCTGAGTGCCATGTGTGCCCTGAGATATTTATGAGGAACTAGCCCATCATTAAAAGAACTGACCAATGGGTTTCATGTCTCAGCTTGGACCGTGCTAGAAAATAGATCCCTAAAAGAACATTTAATGGAAGAAAGAGAAGTAAGACCTTTTAGCCTCTTGAACTCTTTGGGAATCAGTGTGGGAATTAAGTCAATGAAGCTATGTAGAAGCCTTTGGTAGGCTTCTTGATTCAATCTATTGGACAGATACTTATAGATCCTACTAAGTCTATAGGCATTTTTTTGCTAATGGCAATTTTCAGAATGCTAAAGCTATATATGAGTACAAAGATAAACAAATAAGAATTTTATAGCTTTTATCAACAGAAATTTTATCAAAAATTTGAGTTCTTCATTCCAGAACTAGCAATTAAAGAGAAATCCTAAAAAGGAACAATGGCATTTCTTTCTAGATATGAAGTAACAAGAGTTCTGTAACTTGCTTTATAATTAGTTTCAAGCTAGATGGAATTGGTCTGTGGTATCTGGTTGCAAGGTGCATATTATAGGTTTAGGCTTAGCAAACAGTTTCCTCTTGACAGTGGGCATATTCACAAAACACTAAAAATAAGTGCCCCATGACCATGGCGAAGTCAGGGCCATTAAGAATCCTGGAGATGTGCCTTTTCCTTTTAATGGCAGAACTAAAAACATGGTACTGCTTCCAAGGAGGGAGTTAGTCAAATGATACATTATAAGCTAGCATCACTTTATTATGTTTTAGATAGATCTACCATTTCAGAGATTCACTCATAATTGTGAGCATTTCTGGAATAAAGTACCCTGCACATAACATCCCTGATACATGCCTACAATGTAATGAAATAATGACATAGAACTCTACTGTGAAATGAATGATACCAGTGAGGACTCAGCAAACCCCAGTCTGTAGGAGCTTAAACTAAGAAACATTAAGAAGCTTAACACTTAACTACAACTAAAAGACTGAAAAGTATTAAGTCCCAGTATGGTTTTCCAGGACAGTGCTAGAAATTATAAATTTTTATGAAACAGACATATCTAGAAAGGATGAAATCACTTATAATTAACATAATACCTATATGTGATGGTGGAAGAACCGATCAAACTGCAGGTAGAAAGTAACACAGATTTAATTAAGGAGAAACACAGATGTCACTGGTAGGGAAGGTCCTTGGGAAAAGCTCCAACTGACCCCAAACTTCAGGATTCTGACAAGTGAGCCCTTTTTCCATCTTACTGGAACAGAGAGATCAATAAAATATGGCCATTTTTTGGAATTAAGAAGCTGCATGTATGTAGTGCTTTATGGGAGAAAAGAATAACACATAGAATCTCCTGCCTAATATTCCTTCCTTTGGGAATTGAGTTTACTTGACATTGAAATATAAGTCACATTGAGTTGTAAATTAACCTATTTGAGAGGATATTTGCCCCTTTGTTGAAAAGAAAAGAAAAGTATTATGGGATTTGCCACAGGTGGAAGTATAGCAGGAGGTAGCAGATTATGAATAAACTTTATCAGGGCTCTCTGTCTTTGTCCCCCCCCAAAAATACAAAACAGGTCAGGACATTTCTGCCATTTGTCTTACCTCTTTATGAAACAGAGAAGATGAGGAAAGATAAATGAACTGTCATTAAGTTCTGGGTCAAGGAAATATACATACAGGCTTCAATATAATATACAGTGGCTTCTCAGTCCACTACTCCTTTGAACATGCTATTAATCCCCCAAAGCATGAAGGACTTATCTAGAATGGAAAGTTCATGAGAAGTATAACATTATCAACCCAAGGAAGAGCTTATTGGAGAAATGCTTAAAGCAGAGGGGTGAGATATCTATTATTTGCCCAAATTCACTTAAATAGCTACTGCTTTACCAAGCAAGGAAAGAGTCATCCATATGGCCCAAGGCATAGCATCATTGCGTGTTGATGTATCTAACAATTCAAAAGACCACCAATGTCTCTACTTTCCAATAAGGCTTTTTAATGAGGTGAATGTAGATATTGAAATATTTATTGCCAGGAATGAAAGACAAGTTTGATTGATGGATGCTGGCTATGTCTGACCAATTTGTAGTACATATTCACCAGAAGTCTACTTTTCTGAGAGGCTGAAAAGAATCAAATAGAAAAGCTTGATTCAGTAAGACAACTCTAGTCATTAGAAAGTACATATACCGTTTGGATCAAACTGAGTGTAGCTCCAGGAGGAGGGGACTCCCCACTCTCGGCAAGATCATTATGAATTCACTAATACTGAATAATGACAACGGAATGTTTGGGGTAAAAAGGAGCTCATACCAACCTTCTTTATTCTCATGACAGTCACTTGGCTATCTACAAGGGGCAAGTCCGTTTCTGTCTGGTCCCAGCTTCAGTCTCTGCTTCAGGTGCTACCTCCACTTGTGGCTCCATCCCCACTCCCTCCTGCTTCTCTCATCTCCAGGCTCTGCCTCTGCTCTAGGCTTCCTTCACTCTTTCTAGCATGGGGCTCTGTGGATTCTCTCTTTCCTGCTTCTCTCTGCCCTTCTCTCTTGGCTCTCTGCTTTTGTTTCCCTCTAGGCTCCTAGCGTAGGGTGGAACTCAGTGGGTGGGTCTCTATGGGAACTGGCATACAGGAAACCTATTATGTCCAGGTGCTTGTTTGTTTCCTCTCCACCCCTCCCCTTGGCTGATACTTACTTACATGACTGACAGTTTGCTCCAGGCAGAACTCTTCTTAAAGCAATACAGGTATGCAAGTAGGTGCCTGTGAAGCAGGCTAAGTATTATCTCATCCCACGTATGCAATGGGAGATATTAGAATCAGGTGAGAATCCTGGCCCTGAAATTTCCATTTTACCCTACAGTGAGACTCATAGTATAAGCTAAAAGGTAGGGAGAGAGGACTATGAGAAAATGTCTGAAAAAGCTGTTTATAGTAAGACCAAGGTCAGATACTAAAGATAAGGTGGCCTCCATCAGTAAACCTCTAACATCACAGAAAAAGAGATAGTGAAATGTTCTTGCTCTTGACCATGGAATATCAACTAGGTTTGGCCCATTAGAGACTCCAGGGCATCCCCTCTCCAAGCCTCTTTTCCATCTGTAAAACAGTAATGATAATACTAGTGTACTATGCTATAAAGGATAATGTGCTATGCAATGTTAGTTGGTATTACAGTGGAAAGAGCATTAGAGATTAGTACCTATTCAATAAATGAAGAAGAGTGAAGGAAGGAAACTAATAACTAGTATGAGCAATTTTTCTAAGACCATAAATATAATTTGTAACAAATGCATCAGTAGATTTTAGTTTTGTTTCCTCAAAGTGCAGTGTTTTCAAATATTTTAGCTGGCTTATAATATCTACAATTTACTATAAAATTCTCTGACATAATCATTAAGATGTTACATATGTACTAAGTAGTTTAAGCTTCAGCTTTAGAAGTTGTCCTTACCTAGAATCCACACCGTAGGGTTGGTAGTTAGCATTATGTAAAACATCCGTATTCTAGAAGCAGCTACTACAAGGAGTCTTGATTAATACCTCTTATTATGCAGGCTACACTTCTCAGTGGCAGAAACATTTTTATTGGAGAAATTTGTTATTTTGTAATTAGTTTAGGAAATGGTATAAATAGTGCTTATTGGTGAAATTGGGAAGTGTTCAATATATAGATTGATTTTTTAAAAAGCAATCACTTTCCACCTTGCAAAAACAGAGCATACAAACCCAGTGATATCAGTCTTTATTTTAGGGATGGCACTGGAGACCAGATGGTTCTGACTTTTATTTGAGAGTATGGATGGTTGCCTTATGATAAGAGTAACATCTTTACCTCTGGAAGGATGTCGTATGTGCCTTAAATGGACACTTCAGGTGTGGTGGTGGTTAGAGCATTGAGAAAGAGAGCAGGGACTATAAGCTTACATAAATTTACAGGTGGAGTGAATGGTTTCTGCCTGTTTAAATAAAGGTTTCAAATAAACATTGATCATTAGTCAAAATTTGGTCTGTGACTGGTTGTCACCATAATGCTGATTGTAAGTTTAAGGGAACATCACAGGACCTCAAATACTTCAGTGACTCTGATTGTCTCTACAAGAACCTCAGAGTTAGGCACAAATTGGCTTCAATCAGTTCCCAGTGCTTAGAAATGACAACATTTAGTAGGTATTTTAAGCACTTACCTGACCAAAAAGAGAGAGATTTGGAGAAAGGGGTTGTGTTTTGCTGCCACTTAATTCCAAGTTTGAAGGCAATCTCCTGTGTATATACTCCCAAGGTACAGGCAGAGCTCATGCTGAAAAACTTTATTCCACAAATAGTCAAGTATGGGAAGCCTAAGGGGGGAGACTAAGGAAAAAGAGATTTTATTAAGTGAGGATATGGATTTTAGGAGATAACATTGAAACTTTTTTAAAGCACTCGTAAGATGTTCGTTTGGGGGGCAGGAATATCAGCACCTGGGAAAGTGGCTTTAAATAAATAATACTGCCCAAAGCACACCGGGAGATTGGATGTCCTGCGAGCACAGGTTCACAAAGCTGAATTAATGAGGACATCTTGTATTAAATCAGTTGACAACCTGGATATTTGTCATTGAAATGTAACTTAATATACATTTTATATGCTATAAAATGCTCACCTTCAGATTGAGTGTAGTACATTGTGAATATATATGTGCGTGTGGATGTGTGTATTTTTCTTAGCTTGTTTCTCTGTGGAAATACATGCTCTCAGAGGGATGCACCCTTAGATGTTAAGCAGGGAGGGCACGACAATTAGAGGGCTCCTCCAAGTGGCACCTGGTGATCTGAAGAGTTTCTGTGAATGGGGATGGCTACAGGCTCCTATGTGGGATATAGTACACTAACCCACTCCTTCCCTTCCACCTCCCATCTGTATGCTGTTGTCATATTCACCACCCTCAATCTGCAAATTTGTCATACGGCTTTCCATTTTACTTTCAACAGTTACCTGTTTCTCATGGATGAAATCCAAATACCTTTACCTGGTAGTTCAGATCTTGCTAGGTGTAACTTACAGAAACCCCTCTCTCTTAATAGGCAGGAGATTTTGATATTCACTGCAACCACCTTAGATTTGCTTGTGCTTTTCTCAAGCCTTTTCAGTCTGCTTGCTGTGCAAAGAAAAATCTCATTCTGAAAAGAATGAAGGGTCTTGTGTATGTTTAAAAAAAAAAAAGAGGGTATGGCTCTCTGCTCCCAGTTTCTCTAAGCAGTTCTAGTGTCAAAAAAAGAAGGTAATTATTTAAAAAAGAAAGCAAACCAAAAATTCACTTTCATAAGAAAAGATGGCTTGGCCACAACTCCGTCAAGGCATTCATAAGCAATTTAAATAATCAACATGAATTCCAAGTATTTCTGTGCTCAATCTCAAGATTGAGTTTGATTCCCAAGATATAGTTTGCTCAACACAAGCTCAGTTGGCTCACCCACTTCTCTTTACAGCGAAGGAAGCACTCTCTTGACTTTAAATGCAAAGTATATGTTCTAGAATCAGGAACTTGCATCAAGGTGTCAAGGAAGTGACAGTATAATGTGCTCCTCCTAAAATGATCAATTATTCAGACTTGTGTTTTACCACTGGATTAAGAAACATCTCAAGAAAGAATCAAGAGAGAGAAATGTCCCAGGAAGGGAGGGTAAAGATATCTGCACAGGTCCAAGTAAGAAAGAGCCTGGCACCCTGTCCCTATGGGCCATGTCAGCCCACCCGTAAGGCCAGGCTGAGTTAAGGTAGCATCAAAAAAGAATGCTTTCTGAAATATGTGTCTGTCAATGTTTCTTTTTCCTTATTTTTCTAGTTAAAAATGAGTTACATCCTCAGACTAAGATGACGACATTGTTTTTTCTTTGAAACATGTTAAATTAGGGAACAGTACATTTATGGAAGTTTGCCATGGTGGGAGAATAAGGAGGGGTAGCTAAGAGTCCCAAAATGAATTTGGAAAGTGGAGGTAGAGAGACATGAAAACAAACGGCAATTCCCATCCTCCACGTTCCCAGCAAAGGAATTTGGATAGTCAGAATCACATACCTGGCCAGAACACGCCCTGAGTTATTTCTCTCCATCTGTTTAATGTTTCCATTGGATTTCCTAAAATCCTTGGTTGGTTTCACAACCTCCTTTCTCTGCCCCGACATTCCTCCATATGAAATTTGGTAACCATCAGACACACAATGTTCCTCAGCTTGTGATGGTGGTTGTGGCAGAGTGAGGACGGTGTTTGGAGGAGAAAGACATGACTGCCCTCATTCCATCCCACTTCTCAGGCCCTTTGGTGTGGCATTCTTGGCGGCAAGATTTGGAGGGCACAGTTTGGTGATAGGGGCTTCTTTTGCTCTTGTGAGGTAAGAGGGTTGAGGACTACGGGGAAACAAAGAATAGTTTATGGTGACCTTGCAGGTTGTTTTTTGTTGTTGGCGGTGGTGGTTCAATTCAGTTTATCACATTAGGGAAGCAGACAGGCACTTTTAAAGCAAAGACTGGTACAAGAATGAATCTTCCTTTAGCTGGTGAGTAATCTTTTGTAAGGATGAAAAATTTTCTCTTCCTCTTACTCATTCCCATCACCAAAAGTGGGGGTGGGGTGGGGAGGATGGCTAATTTTGTGGGTCACTATTGCTACTGAGATAGGTCCTTGGTTTTGTTGTGAGAAAGAATTCAAGAATGGATGCAGGAAAGCCATTGAGCATTTAGAGTTTATTTGGAGACTTAAGTAAGGGAGAGAGTACTGCCTGAGAGTTAGGATGCAGGCAGACCCAGAGGGGGTTTCACCAAGGAAAAATAAGGCGACTTTTATATATGAAGGGAGATGAATATTCACTAAATGATGTTAGGTTTCAAAGGGAACAGGTGGAGTCTTCCTGGAGTTCAGGCTTGCTCTAGCCTCATGTCAGGCAGAGGGATTTTTGACTGTATTTGATCCTCATTGGAACTGTCACATGGGGAAGTGTGATTTTCACTATGCTAATGACAGAGGGTTGTGATTTCTTACTACATTAATGGATTTTGGGGTGAAGTTTGGGTCTATTTCTCCTCCATGTTGGAACTAGACAGTTTTTCCCAGTCTGTTGTCTGTATTCTCACTCCACATCCTGTGAGAATAGCTTACATGGAATGTGTAGAATGTAAGCAAGCATCAGACCCCAAGTTCCCTTCCCTCTTCCTGCTTATGTCTGTCTACCTACTGCAGCAAGAAGATTCCAGAACACTGGGTGGATTATGTTTTCCATTAGGTGAAGTTATTCTTCCTTCTTTTTTCTACTCTATCACACTAACTTCCAGAAAGAGAGTATTTTACTATTTCCCCTCTGTATGTGTGTGTGTGTGTGTGTGTGTGTGTGTGTGTCTTTGTCTTTTTCTCTCTGGCAGAAGAGGCATGACAGTGGAAAATATGTAATATATAATGACAAATAATGTGGTGGTGTAATGCTTCACTATGATGGATCCCAGACTGTATTTTCATGACTCACTAACACTTTCAGAGATTGACATAGCTTGCTGATATTGTTTTGCCAAGTGAAATATGTATCTATATTAAATAAATATAAGGATACATACCATCTACAATCATAATTTGATCCCATAAAGGGTACTTTAACATATGAAACATAATAATCTCAGAGTTAAAAAAAAAACAAACAAACGTGTATTTGGCTTTAAAAGAAATTCTACTTTTCAAATTTCTCCAGGTCATGTCATCATTTGTGAGCTAGAAGGTCTGAAAGGGAAAACTTACTATTCATTGATAGCCACTAATTTAAGTCACATTCTAGGATCATAAAGTTTTTCTTTTTAACCAGTTAATATGGTAAATTTTATTGATTGATTTTCAGATATTCAACTAACCGTGCATTCCTGGGCTAAATCTTACTTATTTATAATGTACTTTTCATGTATTATTGTATTCAAATTTCCAAAATTTTCTTTAAAGTTTTCCCACTGATGTCATAAGGAATATTGGTCTATGGTTTTTTTTCTTTTATTTTAATAATTTTGTTCAGTTTTGTCATCAAGGTTTAGTTGTGTGAATGGTAGTTACCAAAAATATATGTCTAACATTCTATTACTCAGAACATGTGAATATCATCTTATATGGTAATAGAATCACTTTATATGGCAAAAAAAATTTTTGAGAGATTAGAGTTTATCTTGGATTATTTGTTGGCTCTCAATCCAGTGACAAGTGTTCTCATAAGACAGAAGCAAAGAGACAGTTGAGATAGACAGAAGTGGGAAAGACACAGACAAGAAGAAAAGACAATTGCTCACAGAGGCAGAGATTGAAGTGATGTGATACGGCCACCCGCCAAGGAATACCTGGAGCCACCAGAAGCTGGGAGAGGCAACAAAGGCTTCAAATTTTCCCCTAGAGGCTAGGAAGGGAGTCAGTCCTGATGACACCTTGCTTTCAGACTCTGAACTCCAGAGCTGGGAAAGAATAAATTTCTGTCATTTTAAGCTACCTAGTTTATAATAATTTGCTATATAGCCCCAGGAAACTAACACACAAAGTAATGATGGCCTCACAGAATGAGTTTCCACAACATACTGATGAAATTAGTATTATTCATTGTTCAGAAGTTTGTTGGAATGCAACAGGGAAGCCATCCGGGCCTGAGGTTTCCTTATTTGGAATTTCTTTTTCTATGAATTCAACTTCACTAATGGATATAAAGCTAATCAAGTTATTTATTTCTTCATAAATAAACTTTAATAGTTTTGTCTTTCAAGGAATTCATCACATTTATATCTTCAAATTTACTGGCATAGAGTTGTTCTGATGTCACCTATTGTTTCTTATATTAGTAGTAATATATATATATATATATATATATTTTTTTTTTCATCTGTGGTTGTTTCAGACATATTATGGATTGAATTGTGCTCTCCTCTCCTGCCTCCCCAGCAAACCACATCACGTGTTGAAGTTCTAACTCTCAGTACTTTAGAATGTGACTTTGTTAGGGTCATTGCAGATGTAATTTGTTAAGATGAAGTCATCCCGCAGTATAATGGGCCTCTAAGACAATATGACTGATGTCCTTGAAAAAGGGGGAAATTTAGACACTCAGACAGGGAAAATGCCATGTGAACATAAAGGCAGAGATTGAGGTAATGCATCTGCAAACAAAGGAATACCAAAGATTGCCAGTAAAGCACAAGAAGCTATGGGAGAGACATGAAGCCAATTCTCTGTCCTGGGAAGGAACTGTGATCTGGGGCTCTAGCCTCTGGAATTGTGAGGCAATACATTTCTGTGGTTTATGTTGCCCAGTTTGTAGAGCATTATTGCAGCCCTCCCCTCCCCATGCCTCAGAAAACTGATGCAAGGTGGAAGGGTAAATCCAGTACCTATTGATATATCTTAGACAAAAACAAAAGTTGACAGTTATTTCTTATTCAAAACACAGATATCTGAATTTAATAAATACATAGAGTTTATATTAAAACAGACTGAGATTAGTTAGCAGACTCAATTTTGGGAGAATGCCATGTTGGAAGACAATAATTCTTTTGTTGTAGATAGCATTCAAAGGATTCTGCCTAAAATGTGTGATGAGTAAGGTAGAGACAGCAGAAAATTGCTCCAAAATGAGAGAAAATAGGGAAATTGGTTTGTCAACTAGAACAAGCATTTCAGGAAGGCCACTTAATCATGAATCATAAGATACAAACAAGTTACAGCCAGAGAAGTCATGAGCCCTGAATCTGGCAACAAGCTGGAGAGTCCTTCTGAGGTAGGCTGTCATCACCCCCCCCCCCGCCCCATTACAAAGAGGGGCATGCTGTAGAGTATTTTTCATAAGGATTGTGAGCTGGCTGCAATTCACAAACTAGTAAGGATGGACCAGGAACTATGAAAAAGTTACCTACAGGATTATTTCCATAATGCTTTCACAGTTTGTTTTCCCAAATGATTTCTAATACTGTTGTTGGGCAGTCAGTCCATCCTGCGGAGGTCTCCCTGCACTCTTGGTGAGACCTCAGTCCAGGAGAGGTTTCTTGACTCTAATCAAGAAAAAATTCACAAACAGATCAGACAAGCATAGGTAAGGAAGGAATTCATTAGGGTGAGAGTAGCAGTAAATGGCAGCAGCTGTGCAGGCAGCAGAGCACAAGGAAGAACACGGGGGAAAGGAAAGCTTGAACTCCTGCTCTGCATAGGGAAAATACCTTGCCAACACCTAAAGCGAGGGTCACCAGATTCCAGTGTCCACCAGATTATAGTGTGGGAACTAAGCCTCTACCACCACAGGATTTGGGGGAGCTGCAGTGCACTGGACGGAGTGAGATTATGTTCTGAGAACTTCCCAAAGCAAAAAAAGGAGATTTTCAGGCAGACTACTAAAGAGCTTGATTGTACAGCTGCAGTTCTGTCCAGGTCATCCAGGTGACAGGAACTTGCAAGCACAAATCAGAGATCTTAGCAGCTCTTCCCTACTTGTCTGAAGTAGGACAGAGAGAGTGAAGACTTGTGCTTAAGTCTAGAAAATTTCATGAAATAGCAAAGTAGCAGACACTTACCACTGAAAGGGCTCAGAGACAAAACTCAGTAAGTTGAGCAGTGAGAAGTCTTTATTTAAGGTAAAAAGTACACACTCAAAGAAAGGGGAATGAAGGCAGCCTCAGAGAGGAGGTACCCTTAAAAGCTAGGGATTCATGTCTTTTAAGGATTTTCAAGAATGTGATCAAGGGCCAGGGGTGTGTAGGCTTATCATGTGGTCTCAGAATGTCTATCACTGGAGAGAGACACTATGCCATCATCCATAATCAGTCTTCCAGGTAATTCTGTAAGATAAACTTAACAAGAAATTTATTGATTCTATTCTTCTCTAAGATAGCAGTTGCCCTCAAGCACTGGGAACATATCAGAATCTCTTGCCTTGCCTTAAGATAGGTTGTTGGCTGATTTTCAAAGAATATGTTGGGAATCTTACCTCCTAACTCTAATTTTAAAATGGAATCTTAGCCTTAAGATGGAATCCCCCTGTTCTTACTATGCTATTTATATCTCAGCATTTTTAGGAAAATTAATCATGATGCTTATCCCATGTCTCTGCCTTACCTTAATACCATGAGGAGTTTTCTAAGTGGTTTACATGTGATGTTTAAAGAACAGTTAACTAGGGAAATTGAATTAGATGTTTAAAGTTTAAAATATTTATTAACAAGTTTACACACTCTAAAATTAACTATTTCTTCAAAATCCATGGTAATTCTGAAATTAATGTTTCAGGTGGTCCTTTGCTCGCTGTCATTCATATTGAAGCCTATGACTGATTAACCCAAGACCCTTGTCTTCAGCTGCCTTTTGTTTTCACACGTTTTGCTATTTATATAATGGAATATTAAGCATGTGTTGACTAGCGAACTAAATGAAAAAAAATGTTTATCTTGCACAATAGATCCATTGCATTTAAATCACTACCCCAAAATTGTTAGAGCTAGAGGTTTAACTCCCTGAAAAGACCATCTTCATAGGTTAAAAAAAGATAAGCCTTTGGAAACATTAATTTTAGCTTCCTTATAGTTGTGCTAATTGAGGCAAATGACCCAACTGTAGAATTTGCCAGCAGCATAGGTTTTATTTAATAGAAAAACCTTTCTTATCTATAGAGAACAGAAAAGAGAGCCTTTGGCACACACATTTGTCTATGAAGCAATAGTATCTTTGCTAGCCTTGCCCTTTGGGGAGAAAGAAGACAGAACAAAGAATAAGCATCTTGAATTTTGAATAGATACACAGTCAGCGGAGGTTGTAAGTTACCTACAGGCTATGTGACTCTAATTATTTCCCCCTATAAATTCTAATTTGTCTTCCTGAGATTTAAAAATAGGGGTGGATTAATGAATATTTTCAAGGATGGAAACCAGATATACTTCCTTAGCATCTTTCCTTGACATCTCACATAACCTTTTAGTATCTTTCTCTTATTTTCTGGTTAATTTAATCTGGTGATTTTTACTGAGGTCCAAATCCACAAGAGAAAAATGCAAATACAGGTCAGAACTCTCTCTACTTTGATATGAGGCCATTTTCATGATGTAGTGTTACTCTTGAGCATTCTTTCTCTTGAATATAAGTGTTAAAATTTTAAGTTTTGTGAATCTCCAAAAGGAATGAATGTCTTACTTTCGATTCCACAAATATTTAAGTGCTAACATGTGCCTGACATGTACATATACCCTAAAAAAAACAAGATAAATAAGGAAATTCATTCTATCGAGGAGCATTCATCTTGGCTGAGGTGACAGATATGTTTTCATAACCATAATGCAACACAGTAAAATATGTGTACAGCATGAAAAATTGGCATGACATCCCAGAAAAAGAAACACTTTTTCCTTGTATCTTTGTATTCTACTTTACCACTACATAACAACAAAAACAAAATGCAGTCTCTTAGCAGTAATGAACTTGAATGTAATAGACAGCTTCTAAGACAGTGACCTGGCAGTTTGCAGTTTGCCTCTTGAAGGTAGCCTGAGTTTGATTTATCCATAGTGTGAAGATAACATCAGCTCAGCCTGAAAATATTCCATAGAGCAAGCACCATGGAAATCTGCAGTTAGCTTCATTCTAGGATGAAACACTTTGTTCTGCACATATCCTTGTGCCTACATAACTTTATCTACCTTTAGAAAATTTATTATCTGGACATTATCAGTGCTGCTCTGGGAAGAAGTTTACTATAAGTTTTTGAGGGAAAGAGATATCACAGTTGAAGGCAAATGATTAGATCTACTGTATTTGTTCTTATATACCCTTTAGAGATGATTACATGGGTAAAAATGCAGGGGAACCGATTTTTTTTCCTTTCATTTTTTTTTATGCATCTTCTTCAGGTTTATTGATTTTTAAAGAAAATATAAGAAAAGAAAACATGGCAAACTAGAGAATGCTTTGGTTCTTAAAGATATTTCTGTGGGCTACATTAATCTATTTAAATGCATCTAATTTAGATCTAAAATAACAGGGTAATTTGCTCTATAACTGTATAGGACTTATTGGTGGTAGAGGTCTACCCACCCTGGGAAGGCAATTAGAATCATGATTCAGGGTGCAGAGGCCTTTTGTATGAACAGGTAACACTTCGGTTCTCAGAACCTTATATATTGCTGTGGGTGGTGTATGAGGGTTTTTTTTTTCCTAGAAGAATTCCTTTTTAACTTCATCAGGGATCTCCAAATTCTAGGCTACTGCTTCTGCAATTGTCATAAAGTGATTTGTTTTAGCGATATTATTTATTTGAACTGTTTTTTAAAAATATTTTTCAAATCCACAGAATAATTACAATAGTACAAAAAGTTCCTATGTGCCCTTTTCATAACTTCTCCTAGTGTTAACTCTTACCACATTTGACTTTGCATTTTCTCTCACGTTTTCATTTCTTTTTCTGTGCCATGTGAGAGAGTAAGCTGCAGACATTATACCCTATTAACCTTTAATGCATCAATGAGACTTATGAGATTCTCCTCAACAACAGTACATCAAAATCAGAAAGTTGACCTTGATCCAATATTACCATCTTACCAACTGACCCCATTCAGTGATACTTATGGTGACCTGAATCATGAATTGCATTTAGTCATCATGTTCCTTTAACTTCCTTTGATCTGAAATAGTGCCTCACTTCCTTCTCTTTCCTGACTTAGATGTCTTTAAAGAGGATAGACCCTGATACTTGGTAGAATTTTCCTGAATTCAGAGTTAATTGTATTTCCTCATAATTTATGTAGAATGTACACATAAGCAAATAATTTGGTACTGACAGGAATATATTAAAAGTGATGTGTTCTTTTCACTGCATCATATTAAAAAACACATGGTGTCCGTTTGTTCCATTACTAGGGAATGTTAACTTTTATCACTTGGTTAAGCTGGTGTCTGACTTGTTTCTCCACTGTTAATAAATATTTTAAATTATAAATAAGAAATAAGTATTTTATGAGAGGATATTGAGACTTTAAGGTAGAGTGGTCCCTTCTTCCCCATTTAAAATTATTTTCATTTTTTAATTTATACCAGAATATAATCATGGGCTCTTACTATTTGAATTTGCAATCAAAACTATTATATGTATTATATGTATATACACACACACACATATATTCATACGTACACATACAGGACCTTTTATTGTTTCTTTTTTTTAATTTAGTGGAGAATGCCGTTAGAAAACAAACACACACAAGTATTGCTATTTATCTATCTATCTTAAAAAACAAAAGTTCAGAGATTCAAGATGGTGGCATGAAAGGTGACACAGAGAACTCCTCCCAAAACCACTAATAATACAAAAATATAGTTAATTAATACAACTAACCCTAAAACAGCAAGAAGAAAGAAGGCTGAACCAGACTGCATACAGACCTCATAAACAGAGCAGACCTCACAAAACAGGGTAACGTATGAAAGCCTTAATCCGGCGGGACCCAAGCCCTTCCCCCACCCCAGCTCACCAGCGAGAGGAAGAGAAATGGAGTGGGGGAGGGGGTGGAAGCTTGGGACTGCTGAACACACCTAGCCCTGGAGATCTGCTTTGTGAGCAGAAGCCTATATTGTGTGGTGCACTGGATGTTGGGGAGCTCAGACAGGCAAAGGCTTGGGAGACTGACATTCCAGGCGCTGTGGAGGACGGGATCCACACGCGGCCGCTCTGTGTCAGAGGAAGGGCGGGCGGTCTGAGAGGCTTCCTAGAAGCGAGAGGACTGCTGAAGGGGCGGGGTTTGCACGGAGCTTGCTGCACAGGAGAAGGGAGAGCTGGACAAGGTTGTCTGGGTATGCTCTGCCCACCTGGTAGGGAACTTTGAGGAGCATCAGGTGCTCCATCCCCCTGGCTGCCTACTCAGCTCCGAGGCCCCTCACTGTGACACACAGCCTGCTGAGCTGGGGCAAAACGGCAGTCACTAAGCTGGCATCAGGCTTGTCAGAGGGAGGCCCCGTCTACAACAGCTAGAGAGGCAAAGCACAGAGGCTTACACGTGTGTGCTTGACCCACTGGCTCTTATACTGGAGACAGTCACCAGAGATAGGAATCAGGAAACAGATATTTACTTCCCCCAGGCACCAGCTCTGCTCCCCTATGACCCCCAACATCACTTTGAGGGTGAGCAGCTCCAGAGACTGGAGTTTCTGCACACTAGTGGTCACCACACAGAAATATGAAACGTCAAAAGAACATGGTTCAGACCAAAATCTCACAAACCCCAGAAAAAGGGCCAAATGAAACCAAACTCACCAATATTCCTGAAAGAGAGTTCAAAATAAAAATTATAAACATGCTTATGCAGGTACAGAAAAATATTCAAGAACTCAGGAATGAATTTAAGTCAGAGATTCAATCATTAAGAAATTCCATGTCTGAAATGAAACATACAATGGAGGGATTTAAAAGCAGATTAGATGTAGTAGAAGAGAGGGTAAATGGAATAGAAATTAGAGAAGAGGAATACAAAGAAGCTGAGGCACAGAGAGAAAAAAGAATCTCTAAGAATGAAAGAATATTGAGAGAACTGTGTGACCAATCCAAATGGACCAATATTCGCATTATAGGGGTACCAGAAGAAGAAGAGAGACAAAAATGGATAGAAAGTGTCATTGAGGAGGTAATTGCTGAAAACTCCCCCAATCTAGGGAAGAAGATAGTCTCTCAAGCCATGGAGGTGCACAGATCTCCCAACACAAGGAACCCAAAGAAGGCAACATCAAGACATATAATAATTAAAATAGCAAACATCAAGGGTAAAGACAGACATTTAAAGCAGCTAGAGAGAGAAAAAAGATCACATACGAAGGAAAACCCATCAGGCTATCATCAGACTTCTCAACAGAAACCTTACAGGCCAGAAGGGGGTGGCATGATATATTTAATGCAATAAAGCAGCAGGGCTTTAACCAAGAATACTCTCTACCCGGCAAGGTTATCATTTAAATTTGAGGGAAGGATTAAACAATTTTCAGATAAGCAAAAGCTTAGAGAATTTACCTCCCACAAACCACCTCTACAGGGCATTTTGGAGGGACTCCTATAGATGGAAGTATTCCTAAGGCTAAATAGATGTCACACAAGGGCTAGACAAAGAGTACAGAATATGATTTATAACATAACAAAGAATGGAGGAGGAAGAAAAAGGAGAAAAAAGAAAAGCTTTAGGTTGTGTTTGTAATAGCATATGAAGTGAGTTAAATTAGACTGTTAGATAGTAAGGGAATTACCCTTGAACTTTCGGTAAACACAAATCTAAAGCCTGCAATTGCAATAAGTACATATCTATCAATAATCATCCTAAATGTAAATGGTCTGAATGCCCCAATCAAAAGACATAGAGTCACTGAATGGATAAAAAAACAAGTCCCATATATATGTTGTCTACAAGAAACTCACTTCAAAACTCAAAGACATACACAGACTGAAAGTAAAGGGATAGAAAAAGATATTTCATGCAACCAATAGTGTGAAAAAAGCAGGAGTTGCAGTACTTGTATCAGACAAAATAGATTTCTAAACAAAGAAAGTCACAAGAGATAAAGAAGGACATTACAAAATGATAAATGTGTCAGTCCAACAAGAGAATATAACTATTACAAATATCTATGTGCCCAACACAGGATCACCTACATATGTGAAACAAATACTAACAGAATTAAAAGGGGAAATACAATGAAATGCATTCATGCTAGGAGACTTCAACACACCACTCACTCCAAAGGACAGATCAACCAGACAGAAAATAAGTAGGAACACAGAGGCACTGAACCATGTATTAGAACAGATGGACCAAACAGATATCTACAGAACACTCCATGCAAAAGCAACAGAATACACATAGTACATGTCTCAAGGGTACATGAAATATTTTCAAGAATAGATCATATCCTAGGCCACAAAAAGAGCCTCAGTGTATTGAAAAAGATTGAAATTGTACCAACCAGATTCTCAGAGCACAAAGGTATGATACTAGAAATAAATTACACAAAGAAAACGAAATAGCCCACAAACACTTGGAGGCTTGATAACATGCTCCTAAATAATCAATGGATAAATGACCAAATAAAAACAGAGATCAAACAATATATGGAGACAAATGACAACAATAATTCAACACCGCAAAATCTGTGGGAAGCAGTGAAGGCCATGCTAAGAGGGAAATACATTGCAATACAGGCCTACTTCATGAAAGAAAAATCCCAAATAAACAGTCTAAACTCACAATTAATGAAACTAGAAAAGGAAAAACCAATGGGGCCCAAAGTCAGTAGAAGGAGGGACATAATAAAGATTATAGCAGAAGTAAATAAAATTGAAAAGAATAAAACAATAAAAATAACCAATGAAAGCAGGAGCTGGTTCTTTGAGAAAATTAACAAAATAGATAAACCCTTAGCCAAACTTATCAAGAAAAAAAGAGAGTCTACACACATAAACAGAATCAGAAATAAGAAAGGAAAAATTATTATGGACACCACAGAAATACAAAGAATTATGAGCGAATTATATGGTAACAAACTGGATAACTCAGGAGAAGTGGACAACTTTCTAGAAAAATACAAACTTCCAAGGCTGACTCAGAAAGAAACAGAAAATCTGAGTAGACCAATTACCAGCAACGAAATTGAATTGGTGATCAAAAAACTATCTAAGAACAAAAACCCTGGAACAGGTGGTTTCACTGCTGAATTTCATCAAACATTTAGTGAAGACCTAATACCCATCCTCCTTAAGGTTTTCCAAAAAGTAGAAGAGGAGGGAATACTCCCAAACTCATTCTATGAGACCAACATCACTCTAATACCAAAACCAGGCAAAGACACCACAAAAAAAGAAAATTACTGACCAATAACCTGATGAACATAGATGCAAAAATACTCAACAAAAAATTAGCAAACCAAATTCAAAAATACATCAAAAAGATCATCCATCATGGTTAAGTGGGATTCATCATAGGGATGCAAGGATGGTATAACATTAAAAAATCCATCAACATCATCCAATACATCAGCAAAATGAAGTACAAAAATCACATCATCATCTCCATAGATGCTGAAAAGCATTCAACAAAATTCAACATCCATTCATGATAAAAACTCTCAACAAAATGGGCATAGAGGGCAAGTACCTTAACATAATAAAGGCCATATGTAACAAACCCACAGCCAACATTATACTTAACAGCAAGAAGCTGAAAGCTTTTCCTTTAAGATCGGGAACAAGGCAAGGATGCCCACTCTCCCCACCTTTATTCAACGTAGTTCTGGAGGTCCTAGCCATGGCAATCAGACAACACAAAGAAATAAAAGGCATTCAAATTGGTAAGGAAGAACTCAAACTGTTCCTGTTTGTAGATGACATGATAGTATACATTAAAAAAAAACCCTAAAGAATCCACTCCAAAACTACTAGATCTAATATATGAATTCAGCAAAGTTGTAGAATACAAAATTAGAACACAGAAATCTGTTGCATTCCTATACAATAACAGTGAACTAGCAGAAAGAGAAATCAGGAAAGCAATTCCATTCACAATTGCATCAAAAAGAATAAAATACCTAGGAATAAACCTAATCAAGGAATTGAAAGACCTATACTCTGAAAACTACAAAACACTTTCAAGATAAATTAATGACGACACTAATAAATGGAAATTCATCCTATGCTCTTGCCTAGGAACAATTAATATTGTCAAAATGCCCATCCTGCCTAAAGCAATCTACAGATTCAGTGCAATCCCTATCAAAATACCAACAGCATTCTTCAGTGAACTAGAGCAAATAGTTCTAAAATTCATATGGAATGATAAAAGACCCTGAATAGCCAAAGCTATTCTGAGAAGGAAGAATAAAGCAGGGGGAATTACGCTCCCTGACTTCAAGCTCTACTATAAAGCCACAGTAATCAAGACAATTTGGTATTGGCACAAGGACAGACCCATAGACCAGTGGAACAGAATAGAGAGCCCAGATATAAACCCAAGCATATATGGTCAATTAATATATGATAAAGGAGCCATCATATACGATTGGGAAGTGACAGCCTCTTCAACAGCTGGTGTTAGCAAAACTGGACAGCTACATGTAAGAGAATAAAACTGGATTACTGTCTAACCCCATACACAAAAGTAAAGTCAAAATGGATCAAAGACCTGAATGTAAGTCATGAAACCATAAAACTCTTAGAAAAAATATAGGCAAAAATCTCTTGGACATAAACATGAGCAACTTCTTCATGAACATATCTCCCCGGGCAAGGGAAACAAAAGCAAAAATGAACAAGTGGGATTATATCAAACTAACAAGCTTCTGTACAGCAAAAGACACCATCAGTAGAACAAAAAGAC
Source organism: Smutsia gigantea (assembly GCA_032199065.1). NCBI lineage: Eukaryota > Metazoa > Chordata > Mammalia > Pholidota > Manidae > Smutsia > Smutsia gigantea. The sequence continues at coordinate 92,780 of JAVSCE010009898.1, forward strand.
ATCCTACAGTATGGGAGAATATATTCATAAATGACATATCCGATTAAGGGGTTGACATCCAAATTATATAAAGAGCTCATGCACCTCAGCTAACAAAAAGCAAATAATCCAATTAAAAAATGGGTAGAGGAGCTGAACAGATACTTCTCCAAAGAAGAAATTCAGATGGCCAACAGGCACATGAAAAGATCCTCCACATCACTAATCATCAGAGAAATGCAAATTAAAACCACAATGAGATATCACCTCACACCAGTGAGGATGGCCAACATCCAAAACACAAACAACAACAAATGTTGGCAAGGATGTGGATAAAGGGGAACCCTCCTACACTGCTGGTGGGAATGTAAATTAGTTCAACCATTGTGGAAAGTAGTATGGAGGTTCCTTAAAAAACTGAAAATAGAAATACCATTTGACCCAGGAATTCCACTCCTAGGAATTTACCCTAAGAATGCAGCAGCCCAGTTTGAAAAAGACAGATGTACCCCTATGTTTATCGCAGCACTATTTACAATAGCCAAGAAATGGAAGCAACCTGAGTGTCCATCAGTAGATGAATGGATAAAGAAGAGGTGGTACATATACACAATGGAATATTATTCAGCCATAAGAAGAAAACAAATCCTACTATTTGCAACAACATGGATGGATCTAGAGGGTATTATGCTCAGTGACATAAGCCAGGTGGAGAAAGACAAGTATGAAATGATTTCAGTCATCTGTGGAATATAAGAACAAAGCAAAAACTGAAGGAACAAAACAGCAGCAGACTCACAGAACCCAAGAATGGTCTAACTGTTACCAAAGGGAGAGGGACTGGGGAGGATGGGTGGGAAGGGAGAGATAAGGGGGGAAAAGGAGCATTACAGTTAGCACAAATAATGCAGCGGCGGGAGACACCGGAAAGGCAGTATTTATAGAGAAGACAAGTAATGATTCTATACCATTTTACTATGCTGATGGACAGTGACTGTAGCGGGGTATGTGAGGGGGACTTGATAATAAGGGGTCTAGTAACCATAATGTTCAAATGATTGTACATTAACGATACCAAAATAAAATAATTATAATTATAAATTCCCTTTAATAAATATTCTAATATATTCTAAAAAAATAAAACAAATACAAAAAAAAAAGGACAAACGTTCACTCTGCTCCTTCTAATTTCAGTGCAATACAGCTAGCTTATTTAGTATCTACCTTTCTATACTTGTACAGAATGATGGCTCCAGTCATCATCAAAGTATTTACTTCTTTGCTTAGTCTCCCCTGCATATGACCAGTCTTCTTGCCACAACAGCAGAAAGTTCAGCCCTGAGCATACTTCTGACCTCCACCCTGAAATACTTTCCAAAACCGTAATCAGACAAAAAAGGAGGAAAGAGAAAAGAGCTAGGGAAATATATATATTTTTAAATTCTTAAAGCATGATTTTTATTCAACTTATTGAACCTGTAGTGAGGTATTTAATATCAGTCATATCATGGAATATAAACATTTTATTTAAGCTATACTCCCTTGACCTACTTTCTTAACCATGATTACTATTTGAGGTAAAATGAGGTAATCTATGGTATACATAATTCTCTGTGTTTTCTCACTGTATTTATCACTTTTTGCCCAAAGGAAATGGATAGAAGAGGTACAGACTATTACAGGAAGGATGAGTGAGGATGGTCATGGGTGTAAATGTGTACATGACCACATTTCTGTTTTGAATTTTTGATGAAGGTTGTTTTTGTGAGCTGATCTGAGCCAATTTAGTAGAATATCATAATCTTTATGTTAAAAATCAACACTTTTCAATAGTTATAGATAGATGATAAATATGCTTTTATTACCCCAACTATGAGGAAAGGTAACTTCACACATACAAATATTTATTAGCAAGGAGGCACAAAGAAGGCACATAACCTTTTCACTAGGTTTGATGAAATTTCAGATCTGGCCCTTTGTGAGTTCTAGCAATACTTTGCAAGATTAGTGCACTTAAAGTAAATGTGACATTATGTAAGAAGCAAGACCCAGCAGACCCTGCTAGTCAGAATCGGGTTACCAAGAGCCAATTGCTAGATAAAAGGGCCAGTTATAAATCAAGCCTAGAAAATTATTGTGAAACATAAGCAATTAAGAATTCACTAGTCTTATACCCCACGCAGACAATAGTATGGCTTGTCTCAATATTTTAGACAATCCAATGTTTTTGAGCACAATTAATTTCACCAACAAAATCTTAAAATTTTACATTCTTTAAGTTAATAAGTAAGTCACTTATTTTACTACTGCATACCTATTTCTAATATTTATTATATTCACCAGCTTGTACATCAAATACACATTTTGGCTGAAATGCCAAATGGCTGAGTGTTTAGATAAATATTCATCAGAAGGCTAGTGTGAAGCTATATATCATCATTGTGACCGTTCTGGTAAATGGATCAAAACTAATTCCAGTCTTCCCGCTCCACACATACACAGTATTACCTATGCTGAAGTATTTTAAGACAGATTATAGACATCATAGTGATCCACGGCTATATATTTTACCAAAACATAAAAGTGTCCTTCCCATAGCTACAAAAATGATCAACAAAAAATTAATAATTCCTTAACTTTATCTAATATCCAACAAAATGTTCCCTTCTGTCCAAAAGTGTCCTGTCCTTTTTTCTATCCCAATCATGATCCAACTCAAACCATATATTACATCTGGTTGTTACATCTCTTAAATTTCTTTCAATTTACTAGTTGTTTCAATATCATTCTACCACTTGACTGGTATATTGTTCATTTGGGATTTGTGTGATTACTTCCTTTTGGTATCATTAATTTTTTTCCCTTTTCCATGTAACTCATATAAATCTGAAGTTAATTCTAAATATTCCATTAAATACAAGCTAATTTTTTCCAAAGATCCATCATAGGTGATTTTGTATGTTGCATATTGCTTTTCTCAATTTCAGGATCATTACGGACCAATGCCTTTTCATGGGCTCAGTATTTTTTCAGTCAACTTAATCATTATTACCCTTTTTGATGTTCACCTTCTTACAAGTTTGGTCAGCAGAACTCTTCAGGTAGCCACCTTTCTTCTTGTGATGTGGTCATATTAATCTTAGAAAACTTCCTTCGTTTTTGGCACAAGATATATCACACTCCACTTCTACTATATCTGCCTCACATAGGAAAATTAGCCTTTTTTCCCAAGGAACCCATGGTCCTTTTATTTGAAAATTATATGAGGAAAAAGGTCTGGATTCTTGGGGTATGTGTCAGGTTTGCATTACAGGGATAACCTGGTTCCTTGACAGTTGGATACATGAAGAAGGGTGTGTGTGTGTGTGTGTGTGTGTGTGTGTGTGTATGTGTGTGTGTACATTTTTAAGTCATAAGTTCAAATTGTTATTTATACATTGTCTATAATATTACAGTGTGGTTATGGATAGGGAATGGGTGCTTTTAAAATAGGATTTTCAGGGAAAGCCTCACTGAAAAAATGACATGAAGAAAGTGAAGACAAGCTCAGCAAACATCCACGGTGTTCCATTTAGAAGATGCAGCAAGCACAAAACCCTCAAGGCAGCAATTTGCTTAGTGTGAGGAGCATGGAAGGGTCTACTAAGACGTGAATGAAATCAAATGAAAGAGGAGAGAAGAGATATATTGTAAAGGGCTGGGAAGGTGATGACCAGATCATGCAGGGCTTTGCAGGTATTTTAAGGACTTCATATTTTGCACTGGGTGAGATGGACAGACGTTTTAGGATTCTTTTTCCACTTTGAGATCACCAGAGATTAAAATGATTAATAACACTGAGCCCAGAAAAATGTGAGAAGGAATAGGAACTTAAAGGCTTACTTATGTACTGGGAAGAGTGTTATTTAGTCAACATTTCTGGAGGGTTTTTTGGGAATATGGATTAAAAGCCCAAAATACTTGGAAGCTTTGATTTTGTAAGTCCACTTGAAGGAATTTTTCTTAATAAAAAATAGAACAAGTGTTCAGGATCAGAAAAAAATTAGAAACAATCTAATAATAGGGAAATGATTAAAAGTATGACCATGAAGCCATTAAAATGACATGAAGCCATATTTTTCACTTGATAACATATATGTCTTACATATATATATAGGAAAGAGCAACAAAGTAAACAAAAAATAGGAAGTCATAAGCAACTCTTTGAAAATATCTTTTATTCTTTAAATGTATAACCAACTTTCTGTCAATAGTGAAAGGAAGGAAAAGACAGTGCTAAGTAAAACGTAATTTTAAAAAGAAATAGGTCAAGTACAATAGAATTTGAAACATAAAATATATGATAAATTTGCTAAAGCAAAAATGAGAATTAGAAATTTCTGGAAAATTCTAAAATGCTAAACTGACCCAAGAAGAAACTAAAAAAATGAATGTATCCATAAATTTTAATGAGTGAAATGCTAAATAAGAAATGAAAGCTACTTTCCATTTCTTTCTTCAATATAAAAATATGTGGCCTAGATAGTTTTATTTTATTTTATTTTTAAATTTTTTATTAAGGTATTATTGATACACACTCTTATGAAGGTTTCACATGAAAAAACAATGTACTTACTACATTTACCCATATTATCAAGTCCCCACCCATACTCCAATGCAGTCACTGTCCATCAGTGTAGTAAGATGCCACAGATTCACTATTTGCCTTCTCTGTGTTACACTGCTTTCCCCATGATACCCCACACCAAATGTACTAAACATAATACCCCTCAATCCCCTTCTAACTCCCTCCCCACATGCCCTCCCACACCCCTCCCCTTTGGTAACCACTAGTCCTTCTTGGAGTCTCTGAGTCTGCTGCTATTTTGTTCCTTCAGTTTTGCTTCATTGTTATACTCCACAAATGAAGGAAATCATTTGGCACTTGTCTTTCTCCACCTGGCTTATTGCACTGAGCATAATATCCTCCAGCTCCATCCATGTGTTGCAAATGGTAGAATTTGTTTCTTTCTTATAGCTGAATAGTATTCCATTGTGTATATGTACCACATCTTCTTCATCCATTCATCTGCTGATGGACACTTGAATTGCTTCCATATCTTGGATATTGTAAAAAGTACTGCAATAAACATAGGGGTACATATGTCTTTTTGAATCTGAGAAATTGTATTCTTTGGATAAATTCCAAGGAGTGGGATTTCTGGGTCAAATGGTATTTTTCTTTTAGTTTTTTGAGGAACCTCCATATTGCTTTCCACAATGGTTGAACTAGCTTATATTCCCACCACCAGTATAGGAGGGTTACCTTTTCTCCACATCCTTGCCAGCATTTACTGTTCTTAGTCTTTTGGATGCTGAGCATCCTACTGGTGTGAGGTGATAGTTCATTGTGGTTTTAATTTGCATTTCCCTGATGATTAGTGATGTGGAGCATCTTTTCATATGACTGTTGGCCGCCTGAATTTCTTCTTTGGAGAACTGTCTCTTCATATCCTCCGCCCATTTTTTAATCGGCTTATTTGCTTTTTGGGTGTTGAGGTGTGTAAGCTCTTTATGTATTTTGGATGTTAACCCCTTGTCAGATATGTCATTTACAAATATATTCTCCCATACTGTAGGATGCCTTTCTGTTCTGTTGATGGTATCTTTTGCCTTACAGAAACTTTTTAGTTTGATGTAGTCCCATGAGTTCATTTTGCTTTTGTTTCCCTTGCTCGAGGAGATGCGTTCAGGAAGAAGTTGCTCATGCTTATATTTAGGAGATTTTTGTCTATGTTGTCTTCTAAGAGTTTTATGGTTTCATGACTTACATTCAGGTCTTTGATCCATTTCGAGTTTGCTTTTGTGTATGGGGTTAAACAATAATCCAGTTTCATTCTCTTGCATGTACCTGTCCAGTTTTGCCAACAACAACTGTTGAAGAGGCTCTCACTTCCCCATTGTATGTCCATGGCTCCTCCAGCACATATTAATTGACCATATATGGTTGGGTTTATATCAGGGCTCTCTATTCTGTTCCACTGGTCTATGTGTCTGTTCTTGTGCCAGTACCAAATTGTCTTGATTACTGTAGCTTTGTAGTAGAGCTTGAAGTTGGGAGCATAATCCCCCCAGCTTTATTCTGCCTTCTCAGGATTGCTTTGGCTATTCAGGGTCTTTTGTGGATCCATATGAATTTTAGAACGATTTTCTCTAGTTCATTGAAGAATGCTGTTGGTATTTTGATAGCAGTTGCATTGAATGTGTAGATTACTTTAGGCAGGAATGTCATTTTAACAATATTAATTCTTCCTATCCATGAGCACAGGATATGTTTCCATTTATTGGTATCTTCTTTAATTTGTCCCATAAGTGTCTTATAGTTTTCAGAGTACAGGTCTTTCCTTTCCTTAGTTAGGTTTAGTCCTAGGTATTTTATTCTTTTTGATGCAACTGTGAATGGAATTGTTTTCCTGATTTCTCTCTCTGCTAGTTCATTGTTAATGCATAGAAATGCGACAGATTTCTGTGCATTAATTTTGTATCCCCCAACTTGGCTGAATTCAGATATTAGATCTAGTAGTTTTAGAATGGATTCTTTAGGGTTTTCTACGTACAATATCATGTCATCTGCAAACAGGGACAGTTTAACTTCTTCCTTGCCAATCTGGATGCCTTTTATTTCTTTGCGTTGTCCGATTGCTGTGGCTTGGACCTCCAGTACTATGTTGAATACAAATGGGGAGAATGGGCATCCTTTTCTTGTTCCCAATCTGAAAGGAAAAGCTTTCAGCTTCTCACTGTTAAGTATAATGTTGCCTTTGGGTTTGTCATATATGGCCTTTATTATGTTGAGGTACTTGCCCTATACACCCATTTTGTTGAGAGTTTTTATCATGAATGGATGTTGAATTTTGTCGAATGCTTCTTCAGCATCTATGGAGATGATGATGTGGTTTTTGTCTTTTTGTTTATGTGGTGGATGATGTTGATGGATTTTCAAATGTTGTACCATCCTTGCATCCCTGGTATAAATCCTACTTGATCATAATGGATGATCCTTTGATGTATTTTTGAATTCAGTTTGCTAATATTTTGTTGAGTATTATTGCATCTATGTTCATCAGGGATATTGCTCTGTAATTTTCTTTTTTTGTGGTGTCTTTGCCCAGTTTTGGTATTAGAGTGATTCTGGCCTCATAGAATGAGTTTGGAAAAATTCCTTTTTCTTCTACTCTTTGGAAAACTTTAAGGAGGATGGGTATTAGGTCTTCACTAAATGTTTGATAAAATTCAGCAGTGAAGCCACCTTTACCAGGAGTTTTGCTCTTAGGTAGGTTTTTGATTACCAGTTCAATTTCATTGCTGGTGATTGGTCTGTTCAGATTTTCTGTTTCTTTCTGGGTCAGCCTTGGAATGTTGTATTTTTCTAGAAAGTTGTCCATTTTTTCTAGGCTATCCAGTTTGTTAGCGTACAATTTTTCACAGTATTCTCTAATAATTCTTTGTATTTCTGTGGTGTCCATAGTGAGTTTTCCTTTCTCATTTCTGATTCTGTTTATGTGAGTAGACTCTCTTTTTCTCTTGATAAGTCTGGCTAGGGGTTTATCTATTTCATGTATTTTCTCAAAGAACCAGCTCCTGCTTTCATTGATTCTTTTCTATTGTTTTATTCTTCTCGATTTTATTTATTTCTGCTCTAATCTTTATTATGTCCCTTCTTCTACTGACTTTGGGCCTCATTTGTTCTTCTTTTTCTAGTTTTGTTAATTGTGAGTTAGACTGCTCATATGGGATTGTTCTTCTTTCCTGAGGTAGGCCTGTATTGCAATATACTTTCCTCTTAGCACAGCCTTTGCTGCATCCCACAGATTTTTTGGTGTTGAATTATTGTTGTCATTTATCTCCATATATTGCTTGATCTGTTTTTATTTGGTCATTGATCCATTGGTTATTTAGGAGCATGTTGTGAAGGCTCCATGTGTTTTGGGGATTTTTCATTTTCTTTGGGTAATTTATTTCTAGTTTCATACCTTTGTGGTCTGAAAAACTGGCTGATACAATTTCAATCTTTTTTACTTTACTGAGGCTCTTTTTGTGGCCTAGTATATGATCCATTCTTGAAAATGTTCCATGTGCCCTTGAGAAGAATGTGTATTCTGCTGCCTTTGGGTGTAGAGTTCTGCAGATGTCTGTTAGGTCTGTCTGTTCCAATATGTTGTTCAGTGCCTCTGTCTCCTTATTTATTTTCTGTCTGGTTGATCTGTGCTTCAGAGTGAGTGAAGTGTTGAAATCTCCTAGCATGAATGCATTTCTTTCTATTTCCCCTTTTAATTCTGTTAGTATTTGTTTCACATATGTAGGTGCTCCTGTGTTGGGTGCATTGATATTTATAATGGTTATATCTTCTTGTTGGATTGACCCTTTTATCATTATGTAATGTCCTTCTTTGTCTCTTGTGACTTTCTTTGTTTTGAAGTCTATTTTGTCTGATACAAGTACTGCAACTCCTGCTTTTTTCTTCCTATTAATTGCATGAAATTTTTTTTTCATCCCTTCACTTTTAGTCTGTGTATGTCTTTGCGTTTAAAGTGAGTCGCTTGTACACAGCATATAGATGGTTCTTGCTTTTTTATCTATTCAGTGACTCTATGTCTTTTGATTGGTGCATTCAGTCCATTTACATTTAGGGTGATTATCGATAGGTATTTACTTATTGCCATTGGAGGCTTTAGATTTTTGGTTACCAAAGGTTCAAGGTTAACTTCCATACTCTTATAGTCTAACTTAACTCACTTAATATGCGATTACAAACACAATCTAAAGGTTCTCTGTTTTTTCTCCTCCTTTTTCTTCCTCCTCCATTCTTTATATATTAGGTATCATATTCTGTACTCTTTGTCTATCCCTTGATTGACTTTAGGGATAATTTAATTTTGCATTTGCTTAGTAATTAGCTGTTCTACTTTCTTTACTGTGGTTTTATTACCTCTGGTAGCAGCTATTAAACCTTAGGAACAATTCCCTCTATAAAAGTCCCTCCAAAATACACTGTATAGATGATTTGTGGGATGTAAATTATCTCAGCTTTTGTTTATCTGGAAATTGTTTAATCCCTCCTTCAAATTTAAATGATAATCTTGCCAGAAAAGTACTCTTGGTTCGAGGCCCTTCTGCTTCATTGCATTAAGTACATCATGTCACTCCCTTCTGGCCTGTAAGGTTTCTGCTGAGACGTCTGGTGACAGCCTGATGGGCTTTCCTTTGTATGTGATTTTATTTCTCTCTCTGGCTGCTTTTAATAGTCTGTCCTTATGCTTGATCTTTGCCATCTTAATTACTCTATGTCTTTATGTTGTCTTCTTTGGGTCCCTTGTGTTGGGAGATCTGTGCATCTCCATGGTCTGAGAGACTATCTCCTTCCCAAGATTGGGGAAATTTTCAGCAATTACCTCCTCAAAGACACTTTCTATCCCTTTTTCTCTCTCCTCTTCTGTTACCCCTATAATGCAAATACTGTTCCGTTTGGGGTTGTCACACAGTTCTCTCAATATTCTTTCATTCTTAGAGATTTTTTCTCTCTGTGCCTCAGCTTCCTTGTATTCCTCTTCTCTAATTTCTATTTCATTTATCATCTCCTCCACCATAACTAATCTGCTTTTAATACCCTTCATTGTGCTCTTCAACGATTGGATCTCCGACCGGAATTCATTCCTGATTTCTTGAATATTTTTCTGTACCTCCATAAGCATGTTAAGGATTTTTATTTTGAACTGCCTTTCAGGGAAATTCATGAGGTCAATGTCATTTAAATCTTTCTCAGGAATTGTATTAATAATTTTACTTTGAACCAGGTTCCTTTGATGTTTCATACTTGTATATGGTGCCCTCTAGTGCCTAGAACCTCTACTCTCTGGAACTGCTCAGCCCCTGAAGCAATGTCTGGGGTAGCAGTGGAGTGGTATTGATTCCTGGAGGGAGGAAAGAGCTGTTTCCTGCTTCGCAGGTGCTATGCCTATCTCCACTGCCTATACCAGTGGCCGAGCACACAGGTATAAGCCTCTATGCTTTTCGTTTGGAGTTGCTGTAGACAGATCTTCCCCCTGGCTGGCCTAATGCTAGGGTAGTGTTTGCCGGTTTGTTAGCCAGGTGGGGCTGGCCGAGAGAAAGTTGCAATAGGCTGCATATCATGGAAGTGGTCCTTGGAGCTGTGTAGTCAGCCAGGGAGCTGGAACACCTGAAGACTGTGAAAGCACCCAACCTGGTGGGCAGAGTGCACTCAGACAATTTTGTCTACCTGTCCTTTCTCTTGAGCAGTAAGCTCTGTGCAATCCTTGCCCCTTTAGCAGCCCTCTTGCTAAGGGCTTCCTTGTTAGGAAGTCTGTCAGACTGCCTGCCTTTCTTGTGTCCCAGAGTAGCTGGATATGGATCCCTGCTTTCCACAAGCGGCTGGAATTTCAGTCTCTCCAGGAATTCTGCCTGTCTTAGCTTTTTTGTGCAAGCACCATGAAATGTAGGTTTGTGCTCCCAGAGCAGATCTCCAAAGTTAGGTATTCAGCAGTCCCAGGCCTCCACACCCTCCCCGCTCTGTTTCTCTTCCTCCCACTGGTGAGCTGGGGTGGGGGAAGGGCTTGGGTCCTGCTATGCCACAGCTTTGGTACGTTACCCTGTTCCATGAGATCTGCTCTTTTCTCCAGATTTGCAGGAATGCAGTTTGGCACAGTCCTCTTTCCTGTTGCTATTTTAGGAGTAGTTGTATTAATTATATTTTCTTATTATATGCGGTTTTAGGAGGAAGCATCTTTCTCACATCTCACCCAGCCATCTTTAATCCTCCTCTCTCATCCCAGATAGTTTTAAATGTCTTCCATCAATCTGTTTAATAAAGAGATATTTTATATCTTATACAATATTTTCAGCCAACAAGAAATTATTGTTTAAGTATTTTATGGGGCTTATGTAAATTTTACCCCCACTTGGATATGGACAAAGTTAAGAGAAGACAAACACAGAAATTCAAAAGCAGATATTAGGTAACCAATTCCAACAGTGCAATAAAAAACATGCAGGATTTATGCCAGTCTTCAAGATGGTTAACCATAAATTACCATACAAACTCCTACCATAGTCTGTAAACCTTGCATAAGCTGGCCTTTCCTACCCTTTTTAGTCTAATATGAGTCTTTCTTCATTGCTCCTAGGTTCTAGCTACCCAGATTTCTCTCAGTCTATAAAGCATCAAGCTCTTTCCTGACTCATAACTTTTGTACCTATAATTCCCTCTTCCTGGAATTTTTTCAGCAGCCTTTCTATTGACTATCTCTTCTTTCCCCATCCCAGGCTAAATGTCTACCCTTCAGAGAGACCTTTCTTGACCACCCATTCTGAGAGAAGCCCCCCAATACTCTTCCTTCCAGCAATGTCTATATCTTTTTAGAAATGATCATACTGTGTTCATTTCCTTCATTACATTCATCATCACCTGAACTGTCCTGTATGCTACTTGTTTATTTTGGCATCGTACAACTCCCAGTACTAGAATACAGGCTGCCTAGGGCACCCTGTCATCTAGAATCGTGCTTTCATGTAGGACCGACTATGCATGCACTTCATAAATGACTGTAGGGAGCATGAAAAAGTTACCTAGTATCTCAGTTTCTTCATCTATTACTTGAACTAATATCAATGCCCTATTTACATCAAAGGATCTTTATGAGCAACAAATAAGATATAGGAATGGACAAGTTTATTCTGAGGGAGAAATGAGGTTTTATTTTTATTAGTACCATCACCCTAATCATGAGCTTAGCTGTTTTCATCACTGAAAAACCAATTAGAATCACAAAACACATTTCTATCCTAGCTCTTGTCAGCATCATTTATATGAGGGAGGATGCTGTAATCATTTCTAATGTCCTCTCTTCAGGGATATAGATATACCATTCACTACCTGCCTGAAAAACCAAGATTATTACTATCATATTTTCCCACCACTGGGCTCTGTCAAGGATGTTTATGTGTGTTTTGTTGCCTTGTAAACAGATGAACAAGATCCAAAAGGAAAACTACAGTGGCTGTGCTGGGATGAAGGGCTGGCTTGCTTTTTAAAAGCCATCAGGAAGAAATATGGGGCAGCGTGAGAGCTGGTTGTAAATGGAAGGCATCTGAGACAGGAACAATCTGTCCCTGAATAAGGCAGGAGCTCCTGCACAACAGCAATAAGAAGAAATGGGTGTGAGGCATAGGAGACTCATCAACGTATTAACTTTTAAGAAAGTTGGAAAAATTCAATCTTTAAAAAGGAGTCCCAGGATGGAATGGTTCTCAAATTTACCTCCTTGGTAAATGGTTCATGAGTTTCTCCTGGATCAGTTATTGTTTTGCATGTCTTTGGAGTTCTTATGGAGTACTCTGTAGGTACCACATCTGGTTTTGGGTGTTCTGGAGGCCACAGGGATAATCAACCATGGTTTGGGCCTCAGCGATGGAAGATGGCATGAATATTTTGCTATACTTTTGAGTGCTTTGTAGTTTACTCTGTATGTTATCTTCTTGACTTCCAGAGCAAAGTGGCAAAGTGTATAGGACAATAAAACCATAGTTTTCTAAGCAAAGTGACTTCCTCAAAGTCACTCAGTTAGTAGGTAATGGAGCCTAGAGGTAACTCCAGGTCATCTGTTTCTCAGTCCAGTGTCCTTACCACAATATAATGTCTGTCATGTGATAAGCTGATGTCAAGGAGAAAGAAGGGTTTTCCTTTGATCTTGTTCATTCCTGGAGGAATGAGGCAGAGGTTACCTGGACGGTGATGCACTTCAGCAAAGAACAAAGACATGAAATGGTTTCTGTGGACTACGAGCTCATGATCTGGTTGGTCCTCAGGATCTATTCCACATGTGAAATCATCACAGGCAGTACAAGCAAACAATGTAAATACCGAGAAAGGATGGTGATGTCTGAGAAGGTGGCAAACGAAAGCAATAGTTAATAAGAAGGAACGATCCATAATCAGGAAACTTCCATGGCACTGGAACTTGAAGAACTGAGTACCTGAACTGTAGGAGGTGGGAAGCAGCATCATGGGCTCGAGGCAGAATGCTCTGGTGGGTGACCAGAGAACTCACGGGAGTAGCAACTGGGTTGAGGGATACCAATAGAGTTCTTTAATTATCATTTGGCTTTTCCTGAAATAACCAAGCTAAAAAGAATTAACCAAATAAACCTTATGATACTCCAGTGTGAGGCCAGATTTAATTAGTATTCTATAATGGCAATTCACTTTGGCAGGGAGCTAAGGCTGGTTTTAAAGCAATCAAGTAAAAATTTATAATGGAGGAGGCCTTCTGATAATGCCTAGGTTTCCCAACAGACACACTACTTAGATGGCTATTCAAATAGGGACTATTACTCAGGATTTAAATTTTTGTTTCTTTTGAACACAAGAGAAATACATGCCAATTGTAGAAAATTTAGAAAAGACCAATACTGAAATAATTCATAAGTTAAATCCTGGCTATAACCCCTCTGCTAAAATTATATTAGAGTATTAAATTCTAGTTATTAAATTCTAATCTTTTATTTAAAAACTGTGTAATAAATGTGTATAAAATGGTTTTATCTGTATGTTAGTGTAGTTATTACCACATGCATATTTATAATTATCTGAAATGTACATATATATATTGATAGACATAAGTATACACCACACTTTATTATCATATTACGTATACAGTTTTGTGTCCTCCTGCTTTTTTTCCCACTTAACAATATTGAAAACTGTAGTGTTTTATGTAACCCCAATGGTTAGCCTCACCTCTGTCAAAGGTCTTCCAGTAAACATTTATGCAAAGGAAAATTTGCCAGACAGTTGTCCCTGAGTCCATTCATTTTGCAGGTCCTCCTTTTTGTAAGTGCGCTGCTCCTCTACTGCCACCATGCCCTCTGCAGAGAACCTGTGACTAATTCCTGGGCAACTCTGTCCTCATCCAATTCAGCCACCATTGTGCTGACCTTACCAAAGGGGTTTTGTAGAGCAGGACACACTCCAATGGCCCCATCTGCAAATTTTCAGTATCACAAAAGGAAGACTGTTCATGTGCATCACACTTTGCTGAAGGATGGAGAATGACCAGAGGTGATAGGGTCCTGGGCATGTGGTGAGATGCAAGGTAGCCTGGGCGCTGGATATGGCAATGCCTGGAATTGAAGGCAAATGAGGCAACATTAGAACCTTCCAGGTTTCATGATTGCCTGGATTTGCTGCATTGTCCTGATATATGCTCTCCCTGACCCTGCCATTCCCCAGAAAGGACACAATACCTAAACCATGATGTTTCCCAAAGTCTGAGCTATTTATTAGAAATGCACAAACAGAGGTGGGGGGAGGGATGGCCAGATGGAAAGGGGCTATTGCTTTGAAAAACCTGGGTTCTGATCTTTATTATTTCATGAATTTCCTCAGGAACATATTTACAAGTTACTTAGACTTTCTGTGCTTCAGTCTCTTTCTTTCAAAATTATGAAGATGAGCAAAGTGATCTTTAGAATCCCTTCAAATTATATACTTAAATCAATAATTCTTAGTTTTCTCCAAATACCTTAGACTGTCAGTGATACCAATCAAATAATTATCCATAAAACTAATTGTCTTTGGTTTTAAGTAGAATTGCCTCCATTTATCATAGTTATTTGGGAAGAATATGATATAAAATGAAGGCAGGGGAGACCATTGTGGAAAAGTTGACAATCAGTAAGTAGCTTCTTCACTCAGATCATCACTGCAGGCTTCCTTCAGGCTAGCCCTCACCTCACATTCATTGCCGAACACTTGCTATGAGCTAGGCACTGCCTTAACACTAGGGATCCAGGTAAACCAACAAAAACTTCCTTCCCCAGAGACCTTAAATTCTGTATCTAAAGAATCCTTATGGAGCAGATGAAGAACCTTGTCAATGACAAACTGGGGGAGGTCTGTATGTCCCCATGCATGTGGGCAGGTGGGAAAATTTTATCCTTATTTGGTGTTTGCAGGAGGATGGGATCAAGAAAAGGAGGAAATGCTTCTGTTAAAGCAGTCCAAATCTCTCCAGCCCAACCCTCAACAACTCTTGTATTTTTTACCCATTTTGGGTGACATAACTTGCCTGAATGTTCTCACCTCTTTAGAGACCACTAAGTTACTGATTTTTCCCTCCAATATCCTGAAATGCTGGACAATAAATTTTGGTTTCTTCTCCTATTTCTTCTTAAAAAGACTTCTGGATAGTTCTCAAGTTCCATTCTCAGTGAGGTAATGATAAAGTCTCTCCAACATGCTAATAATCATTTATGGCTCCCATTTTCCCCATCCCCAATCTTTGCCTGAGCAAAGGTTCACAAGTTATACTTGTACTGAGATCTGACTGCAGATATATGCTGCCAATCAAACAAGGTATGCTGTCATTTCCATTGAAATTGAACTGTTCCTAGGCCACCATTGTACTCACTAAAAATGTCATAGTGGAAATTATAGGAGCAATAAAGTAAAGTTAAAGAACTTAGGTTAGGAATGATAAAGAAGAGAAGGGAATTCAATGGTTAAAAGCACATGAAATGGTGAGATGATAAAATGGAAATAGAAGATCCAGATTCTATCAAGATGACTAGCTGGGTAAATCTCTGATCTCTAGTGTCTTCAGCCATGAAATTAAATAGTTGGATTAGAATATCTCTAGTGTTTAAATATGTCTTGCTGATATTGTTTAAACAGTTTTATTTAGAGCACATGCCCTCTGAACTTCCCCAGAGTCAAAATTCTATAATTCTTTCTTTTCCTAGGATGGTTTTATCCTAGAAACAAGAGGCTAAGATGCGACATAATTACTAAAAAAAAAAAAAGACAGGAAATTCTTGTAAAGTATGTATAGGATTTTTTTCCTACAAGTCTCTGAACAAAGAAAATGTAGCCTAAGCTTTTGAAGCAGGAGTGTCTTGACTCTCAGAGTTAAGACAATGAATGTCTAGAGAAGTAACTAAGAAGGTAATTGGTAATCAACAGTCTTGGATGGTTACTATTCATCTAATTTGCAGGCGGGGAGGTTGTAGTGGTTTTAAAAATACGTCCACAAATTATCTTACTTTCAAGAGGAGAACATGGCAGAATTAATGATTTGTCTTTTCTGAAAATAGATAGTAAAAAGACTGGTTCTTGCATACCTCCTTCTCTCTCCCTCCTCTTCTTCTGCCTCTCCTTTCTCTCTCTCTCTGTCTCTTTTCTATTCTGTTTCTCTGACTCCTTGTTCTGAGGAAGCCAGCTGCTATGTAAAAGCCCTACTATGAAGAGGCCCATGTGATGAGATACTGATGGGGCTTCTGGCCAACAGCCAGTGAGGAATTGTGCCCCTCAGTTCAACTTCCTATAAGGATCTGAGCCCCACCAACAGCCACTTGCTTGATGTTGGAAGTGGGTTGTTTCCCATCAGGCCTTCAAATGAGACTGTATCACCAACTGACAGCTTGACTGCAGCGTCATGAGAGACCTTGAATACAAATCTCCTGTGTAAGCACTCTTGAATTCCTGACCCACAGACAATAGAAGATCATTTTTTTTTGAGGTGCTAAGTTTGTGAATAATTTGTTATGTAGCACTAGGTAATTAATACAGAAATGAACCATAGCCACTCTCAAGGTTGCCTTCCATCTCTTTAGAATGTTATTTGTTGAAAAGCAAAATATACACCTCTAAGACTGATCTCCAAATGATTTCAATGTATTTTTCCGAGCTTGTCATACTCTCTTCCTACATATACTCTAAGTTGCCGTCTAACAAACCAGACTTTTTGCTGGGATTTCAGGCTGCTGAGTTTTTGTGTGTAGTTTTCCCTGGGATGAAAAGAAGCCTTTTCCATCAAAGTACCCAGAGTTCAAAGCATATCTCTTTGGTACGACATCCCGCAGTTTAAATACATTGACTCTGAGTCAAATGGAACTAAGCTTGAGTTCTAGTTCTGCTCATTGAAGGTTGTGTGATCTCTGATGAGTAACATTTGTACATAGATAAATGGTGGCTAGTACTAGCATATTTCAAAGAATGGATGGACAGATTAAATAAGATAATACATGTAAAATATTTAACAGTGCCTGACATGTAAGCATTTAACAACTGTTTTTTACCATTGCTATTGTTATTTTATTCCTTATTATAGATGGAGTTTTTTTGTGTTCACCTCATTCAGATATAATCCCTTTCCTTTTGAAACCTACCTTTTTGTTCTTCTCTAAGGGCACTTATTATATTCTTTTTATTATAATTATTATTACCTCCTAATAATATTAATGTGAGGATAGTGTCTTATGTCTCTGTTCCTTGAAGTGACTTATACATAGTCAATGACTGCAAATAAGTAACTCCATATGTTTGTTGAATTGAGTTGGACCTTGATTTTTAAAATATTTGCTTTCAATGACATTGGCTCCTATTTTTATTTCACATCTCTCTGAAAACCAGACCACTCCAGATGGGTGGGTGTTTCCCATATTCTTAAGATCTCTATAAAAAGATTTTTCTGTTGCTACCAAGAGAAGGGACTAGCAGAGACTCTAGTTTTGCCTGGTTGCATGACAGGGTCCAGTTTCTCAGCTTCCTGAACTTAGTTTCTTCAAGTTTCACTTTAGGCTGAGATGATTAAATTCCTTTTCAGTTCTGAATTCTGAAAGCTATATTTTGCTTATATATAATCCATCTTTTGCTTAAGATTAATCTACAGGTAGACAAAGGGATTAGCTTTTTAGTACTCTAGTCTCTTTGTCCTGTATTATCAGAAATCATTTCCTTGCAGGTCAAATAAAATTGACTTTTTAAAATGCTCGATTCAGCCTCTTTCCTTTGATTTTACAACTTGAGCAGTCTGACATGTGGATTTAATGACACAGATAAAATCCTGGTGTACTCACACAAAAACTGCCTTTATGTGTGTTCTGGTCCCTGAGCCGACTGAAAGCTTATGTGCTGGTCCAAGAAACAAAATGGAAAATGGTTATTTGAAAAGTAGTAAAAGTTTATTTTATGTTCTAGTCTCATTTATGCCACTAGCTGTGATTACCTTAAAAATATATATATATTTTAGATAATAAAAAGCAAAGAAAAAAATGTTTTTGTTCCTAGCAATTTGTCCTATTTATTAGCCACATAGGTACATTGATAGAATATATTAAAATCAAACATTTTTTTTTGAGCTGGAAGAGTCCTTGGGAATTATTTTATCTACTGATTCCTAATCTAGGGTTCCTGACAAGCTGTTTTCAAATATTCTCAAAGCCTAATATAAATTATATATTGATCTATGACAGAAATATACAAAAAACATTTTTCAGAAAATTCAGCCAATAGGAGTGGGAATAATAACAGAAGATGTTTGTCCTCGTATTTTCCTGTCCTGTCTTTTATAGATAAGGTAATTAAGCCAAACTGTTTTCTTTTCTCAAGGTGAATCAGGATGTTGGTGTCAGGACTCAAAAGCCATTTGCTGACTCTTGTTTGGAATTCTTCCCACCTTACCTTTTGTTTAAAAACCATCTTTAGTGTGAACTAATTCTCTGTGGACACACTTGTCAGAGTCATATGCTCCCATCTGTGGGCCAGAGAGTGCCCAGGTCAATGTCTCCAGAAAGGTTAGACTCTTATTTTAGTTGCCAGCCTCATACCACTATGTTTATAACTCTGATTCTATCTCCATTTCTGGTCTATTTCTGACTTCTTTTATATCTTTGTTTCTGTGCAGTGATAACCTGTCCAGGCCCTATCCCAGATATTCACATTCAAAGTTATTATTATTCCTCTTGTTATTGTAATAATAATATATTTACTGAATACCTATTATGTAATGGCCATTTTATTAAATGCTTTGGACACATAGTTTATTCAAAACTAATAACAGTCCCATGAAGTTTCAGAAAGTAGTATTTGTATAATTTATATAATTTGACTGTGATCAATCAGCTTCAAGTATCTGGTCTAAGGATACTATTCAGGCATCTGATTCTAAAGTTAATGTATTCTCAGTCCAAAATGTAAAGAATGTAGATCTACAAATGTCTTTTTTTTCTTTATATAATCAGGATCGAGTTTGTCAAAATCATAAAATAGAAAAAGATTGGTCGATAATTTGCATGTGTGTATATATATTATGTTTAGGTGTTTGTGAGCTTTTTTTAAATACCCTGATTTAACCAACTTTGTCACTTAACTATCACATGTTGGTAATTAAATGTGCTTTATTATAAATGAACAGAATGGTTAGAACTTTGTCCATTTCCAGTAGAACTTGCTTAAAGAGTTGTAAACTTTTATTTTGTTATGCTACGTTATAACAGTATTAACATCTTCATTCTCTGTCTCAGAATTTTTCCTTCTCTGTCACTTAGATAAATTACCACTAGATTGTACAGATTCTAGCTTATCTCTAGAGAAGGGTAGAATTTTCTTTGCCTAGTAATCAACAGACTGCAGGGTATCTATGAACTGCATGAAATTGTATATGTATATGTATAAGCCTCTGTATCTGTAGATATAGTTGTAGGCATAGGCAAACATGTCTGTATTTCTGTAGGTATAGTTTTATGTGTAGATGTACATATTTGTGTAGGTACATATACATGCATGTGTAAGCAAATGTTTTTATATGTGTCTTTCTTGAGACTCTAGCTTTCACCAGACTCTCAAAAATAATCCAGGACACAAAATTTGTTTTATAACAAAATTCCTGCCCTATAAAAAATTTAGCATCCTTCAGTTCCACAATGACTACATCTAAACCCAGGCAGTCTTTGCCTCACTTAAAAGAATTTCTAATCACTCTCCCAGATCCTTTTGTACATCTACACTCAGGCTGTAGTGCAGGTCCATTTTTATTAGACTCAGAGCTCTTTGTAAAAAATGAATATATTTCTTGCAACTCAGCTTTTTTCTTTTCCCTCCCATCCCACTTGTGCCACCTGATCTTGCTAAACACTTAATTACCATTTCTCCCTTCACTTCCTCCCCTCCCCAAACTTGACTATTAGTGATTATTATTCATAAGAATTAAAATCTCCAAATTAGCTTTGTCAAAATCTCTGTCCTGATTGCATCTTTCTCCTATAATAATAATTTCTGCTCTGAATTTCTTTTTACTCCAGCTGAAACTGGCATCCTGCTTCAATATTCCCAAAAGATTCATAACAATTTACATGAGTTTAAGGAACACAGTGGCAAGTTTTCCCTAATTAAATAACTTTTTTATTTTATTTACCTCATTTGTTCCTGAAAATAGGAAGATTGTTAGGCTTCATTATTCCTATCTTTTAAAAGAAGAAACCAAAGCCCGGAGGAATGTAAAATGTTTTCATGATCAAAAATTAAGTTACGCATATACATGAGGTTGTATCCCACATCTCTTAACTATTAATCTAGACCTAACTGCAGGCCCCTACTTTGCATAGATACTGGGTAAAACCAAGTATAGTAGTAGAAAAGACAATATATTTGTAATAAGAGAAACTAGATTCATGTCTACTTACTAGATTTGTGACTTTATGTGAATAATCAAATACCTTCTCTGGACGTCACCTTCTTCATAAAAAAAAAAAGGAAGGGGGTCATGTTCAATTTTCTCTAGTCTCTCTCTGTTCTAATATATCCAATAGTCTGTTGTTCATTGACTCCACTGTCTTGCTAGGTGAGGAAGTGGTAAATATCAGGCAAGATATGTGAATAATACCATCTTGCTCTTTGGCATTAAAGATAAGAACATTTGTACTTCCTTGAAGGAAAGAAGGAAATTCTCCTACAGAATATGCTTCTAGGTCTTTTTCCAACCTTTGGCTCATATAACCCTAAATATAACAGCATTCGGCTTTCTAAAGGGCACAGGGACCCGCATGACTTGGAGCAGGATTTTGACACGCCTTTCTTCCCCCATCCCTGCTAACCTGCTGGTGCTGTTTCTCTTTGTGAATCACCCCACTCACTCAGTTGTGCCATTGCCAACTGCTCTTGCTGGCAGGGCCTTCTGAGGGCATCACAGGCCACTGCCTGCGGCACGATGCCAAATGGATTGTGGGATGGATGATTGGCGATCAAGTAAGCAGCCTGCCTTGTGGCAGCACAAAACATAACTGTTATTATTACGTATGGAGCCTTTCAAAACACCATGTTAAATAGCCCATGTGAAAGGAAATTAACACCAAATGATTAGGAGACACTTTTAAAACACATGAATTGAGAGGCCAAAGATGCTCACTTCTAATCAATCTCAAGATTCTTCTCATTTTTACTGCTTTCATGTCTTACATAGCTCAGTTACCCATCATTTATCCATTAATTTGCTGTCAAAGCCTCTTAACTGGACTTTTGCTCTGGGTTTTGTCCATTTCCCTCTGTTATTCTGAATAAAATCCAGTTTGCCTCACATCACATAAAATGCCTTTACTAAGAGAGGCCCTTCCAAACTACAGCTTCAACCTTTGGCCTATCCCACTGCTTACCTTACACACAGCTCTCTCAGTCTATTGGTAATTTTTACATTTGCAAGTCCTTAATGACAATGAATACTTAAATGCAAATTTTTAATGCAATTAATCATTTTTAATGCAATTAAACCTTACACAGTCCCAAGTTAGGTGTTCCTAACAGGGATAATTTTGGTTGAACTTGAATGTATGCAGATTGATCCTGAATATGGAACACACCTCAAACAGGTAATTTATATTGAGCATTTTACTGTGCTGAATGGTGGCCTCCAAAAAGATCTATCTATGCACTAGTCTCTGAAACCTATGCATATCACCTTATATGGCAAAGGTGAATATTACTCTATGGCTTACTCAGTTTGGACTGCTATAATAAAATACCACTTATTTTAAACAGCAAAAAGTTATTTCTCACAGTTCTAAAGTCTGGGAAGTCCTAGAACAAGGTACTAGTAAATAAAGAGTGTAATGAGGGAACTCTTCTGGATTGCAGATGGCTGTTTTCTTGTCTCCTTATGTGGTGGAGAGCAGAGGGAGAAGCAGAAAGCTCTCATGTCTCTTCTTATGAGGACAATAATTCTATTATAAGGGCTTCTCCCTGATGATTACATTAGGATTACATTAGGAACATACAGATTTCGTTGGGGGCAAACATTTAGTCCATTAGACTGCATTTGATAAAATATGTAGTTAAGTGAAGGATCTTGAGGAGGAGGTGCTTATCCTGGATAATCTGGGTGACTCTGCAAACACACGTACCCTTATAGGAGAGAGGCAAGGGGGTTTGAGACAGAGCAGGAGAGACCACCATGACCAGGGAGGCAGAGGTTGGAGTGATGTGACCAGTCAAAGAATTCTGGGAGCCCCCAGAAGCTCAGGGTGGCAATGGAGAATTCTCCTCTAGAGCCTTTGCGGGGAACTTGGTTCTGCCAATACCTTAATTTCAGACTGTAACCTCTGGAACTGTAAGGAGATACATTTCTGTTATTTTAAGCCAGAGTTTGTTTTAATTTGTTACAGCAGCCAAAAGGAAACTAATGCAAGCACTTTAGTGAGGAACTCAGGTAACTTGGGGGCCACTGAATGAAGCAGGTAAGGTCAAGTGAAGACTTACAAGGCTTAGAAATGATTGCCCAGTGTCAAACTATCATCCCCACATTAAATGTAACTTAGACATCATTTCATCACACATTTTATTTGACAGAGAGGAAAGCTGAAGACCATGCACTGAGCAGCTCCCCAAAGCTGCATGTGTGGTGAGTGGCAGAGCCGTGGCAAGAGCTCAGGTCTCCCGAGGACCCCACATCTCCCTCCATCAGACCTCGCTGCAACTCAGATGCAAACGGCACTCTGTTCAGCATAACTCTATTTGTAAAGGTAAAATGTTGAAATATGGCTAAGTCTCCAACAGTAGAAAATTAGTTTAGATAAATTTTGTTACATCTAAATGATATGATACTGGGAAGTCATTAAAACATATTACAATCATTGAAATAGATAATATAAAATTTTAAGAATGTACATGGAAATGAATTCACAATATATTATTAGGGAAAACAAGCAGTTCACAATGGAATTCTGGACACAATCTCACTTTTATAAAGAAATCATAAAAGATACTTCAAAATATATATCTGAAAAACTATGTACAAAATGTTAATTGTAGTTATCTGTGATCACAAGGATTATGTTACTTTTGTTATTCTTTATATTATTTTATCATTTCTCCACAATAAGTATATATTGATTTTATAACAAACAACAGGAACAAAAGGTTTTTCTTATTAAATTTCAAAGAACATCCGTCATATGCCTATCCTTCCGGTGCCGTTCAGGAGAACAGCTATGAACAGCTTGTCTGTATTTTATCTGAGGATTAGGTTAAGGGATTTGGGTTCAGGGCTATTGCAAAGCAGGAGGTAAAGTAAGAATGAATAACAGAGAAGCAAGAATAAATGTGGTTGGCAGATGGAGAAAAGGGAGAGCAGATGCTGGACAGAGATAGTTTGAGGATGGGCCATGGGTATCTTCCCAGTTAGCTGGCTATATGTCAAGATTTGTGTTGCCATTATTAATTCCAAAAAATAGATTATTTTGAAGCCCCCAAATTTTCCTTTATTCAGATCTCAGACAATGCAGTCTGTGGAACAGCCAGGCAACACAGTTTGAAGAGCATAGAGATGCACCTTTCATGAAGATGGGATCCTGCCTTAACCAGAAGGGCTGGCTGGTGATGAGAGAGAAGGGTAGCTTCACTGGGGACAGGAGAGAATGGAGTCAAGGAGTAAAAGTGTGTGCAGATCAGTGTCCATGTTCAGGAGGGAAAAGAGAATCAAAAGCACTCTCATCTAAAACTAGAACTGATAAGAAAAGTAAATCTTTTAGGGAACTACTGGTGTTTTTTATCTTGCCCTATAGCAAGTTCTAGCTGTACTTATAGCTGAAATAAATCATTATTTCATAGCACCTTTTGGGGAGTGTAAATTGATATAACTTTAGTGGGAAACAATTTGGCACATTTAGCAATTTGTCCAAAAATCTGGAGGAAATAATTTGAAAGGTAGACAAAACTCATATATAAATATGTCATCACTGTGATATTCATAATATTGAAAACCCAGAAACAAATTAAATGTCCAAAATTAGATGAATGATTAAGTAATATGTGATATATAAATATAATGGACTATGTGGTAGTCATTAAGAATCATGTTTAAAATAATTTAGTGAAAAGGGTAAGATATTAAATTGTACATACAACTATTTTAACCACACAATTTGTATAAATATATGCATATATATATACATAAAATCCTTTGAAGGGCATCTTTTATTTTATAAATTTATATAAATGAAGTTATATATAACACTTTTCAGGAACACATTTATAAAGTGATGTCATATTCATCATTCGCTTTTACAAAATCATTACAAATGAACGTCTTTTCTGTATCAAAAGTTCAAAAATATTGGAGATAAAATATAAGCTAATTGAAAACATGGATAAAACATCAAAATAATAAATTTCCCTTTTTTATTTTAAAAGGATGGTATGTACAGAAAGACCTCATGTGTTTCCTCTGTGTTTTAGCAACACACTGAATTCAGTACAGTGATAAATTATTATTTATAGGTAAATTCTTTGCTAGGATAGCTTTGTAGTTCTGGATCCAAGAAGAGACATAATATGAAATACAAAAATTTCCCAGATGATATTCCTCAGAGGTGTGCCTCAACTCTCACACACAAAGTGAAAAGAAAGATTTTCAGCAAGAAGTACCACCATGACAACTTCCTGTTTTTCAAATGATAATTTACATCTGTTCCTGCTCGGGGATGCTACCTGACTAGCACAGAAGTCCCTGGCAGGAGAGCCTTGCAGCCATTGTTTGTGGCTAACTCAAAAGCCTGCTGTCCACTCTCCTCCCCAACAGCTGACCTTCCCTGCTAAGAGAACTCTGATTCTTTATATAACAAGAGGTTGTGTGCTTCAAGAAAGGCTGGACCAGAAGGCAAATCAATCATGGTAGTAACATTCCCCTCACCCATGACGTGCAACGTCATTCTGATCGAGATGTGAACCTGCAGAGGTTGCTTCTGGGAAGCTCCTAACGTAATAGGGAAGGTATGGGTGCCTTTTTTCCTATGGATATAGATATGGGAAGGCATGATGCCATCTTACAACCATGAGGGAACTAGTCAAACTTTGAGCATGACAGAACAAAAGCTCAAAAGGACATGAGTCCTTCCAGATACTGAGTTAACCTACTAGGAGCCACTCCAGAGCCATCTTACCTCGTGCTGCTTTTTATGTGAGGTGACAAAGCTGTTTTACGGTTTAAGTTCTTCTGAGTTGGATATTCTGTTGCTTAAAGCTGACATAATTTCACCATATATAGAAGGTAAAGAAAATGAATTCAGTCTCAAGTATCGTGTGAGGTCTATGATCAATAAGTAGACAAGTTAGAGTCAGGGCCTATGTAAGCAGGAGTTTAGGATCTACATTAAAGCTTTGCAGTGATGAGAAGCCTGTAGTGGTTTTGAACAAGGAAGTGTTAAGATTTGATTTTGCTATTTTTAATTCATTTTCATGTGTCTCCAGTTGTTTACCTTATTTGGAGTTACTTTTTCATATATAATAAAGCTGTTTTGCTTCCATTCGTCCCATCTTTCCCCTTAGCCATATGCCTTTTCATTGCTCTCTTATAAGTCTTATGATCCTGACACAAATGCTATTAATCCAGTTCTACACTTTTGACCTTATTTCTCTTCTGTTCTCTTCTATTTGACCCTTGGCTCTGGGTATGCCTTTCAGGGCTTTTAGTCTCTCCAAATATAAGACTCTTTTAGATGCACAGGTCAGGATGGAGTGCTGCATTTACCAAAGTGAATACGAATGTAATTGAAAAATCGTTTGCAAAATAAATAATTGGTTTTGAATGAATTTTCCCTTTAAATTGGATTTCCATACTTACAACTGACTTATAGAAAGGCCAACCTAAAAATAAATATGTTGTTTCCCATTTTGAATTGTCTTTCTCTCTTTCGTAATGTAGAGCCCTTAGATTCTTCTCTGAAGATTTAAATTTGCTGCTTTTGTGGTTGAATGGAATTTGTAGTTTGAGTGAAATAACAATGTATTTAAAACTGAGATGCCTTTTCCTTTCTTCTTCCCTTTATGTTGTGTTCAATTCTATATCCTCTGAAATATGCCTTTGTAAACATTTAAGCAATGTTCATCAAAGAACTTTTAGATTCTATTTTCTTGAATAATTAAAATAGAACTAAACGGATCTCTGCATCAAGTGGGCATTGTTAGCTATGCTGGTACATTGGGGAAATGGTGACTCTGCTTTATAATCAGTTTAATTATAGAGCATTTAATAAGTTTACTGACGTTATACTATCAGTGGAAAATTTTCCTTTTTTGTTAAGGCTTTGATTTACTTAAACATCAGTGACTTGATTACCAAATGAGACATAGGCAGCAATGATCTGCCTTTCATCAGACTTGGGTATACCTTATGTCCTCTTGAGACTTCATTCTCCACTTTCTGAGCAAAAAGTTTTAGCCGTACCGCCCAGGATGAAGTTGTAGAGGAAGAACCCCCCCTTTTTGTCTTTCTTTCTAAAGTAGAAAGGCAAAAAAAATAAAATTAAATAAGAGTTCCCTTGCTTCTACCTTTTAAGGACCATAAATTTACTTTGTTTTGCTCAAGGCACCCTGCTGATTAGCTTTCAGAAGGTAGAAGGCTAATACTTATTTTCTAAATGGACTTAGGTATTCTCTGCCAAATCATATACCATTACAGCTAGGCTTCCCCATCTTTTCTGTGGAAAACCCAGAACACAACTGTGTTACTTTACCAACACTAGCTACATCTATCCATTTAGCAGCCACTATATAAGAAAGTCTGCAATATATTTTAATGTATATAACCTCATCTATTGTTCATACCAAATTGTGAGATAGTCTTTTCTATTATTCCCATTTTATAGACTAAGAAACTGAGGCTCAGGCTGATTGTAACTTGCCTAATATGATACTGCTTATTTGGTTATTTAAAAGCAGTTTATTTGAAACCAGTGAGGATCAAGTGATAGGCAATTCTGAAAGAACAAAATTAGAGGCTTATTCGATAGGATTAAAAATACGGCTAAAACATAAAGTGGAGGAGGGAGAGAAGTCCCTGCAAACATGACTTGTATTACCCTGCAGTACCCTGGTCCACAAAGCATCCTATTATAAGAGCTACCCACTGTGCAGTCTTTTCTTCTGTATTTGTCTAGTTCTCTCCTTTCTGAAAGTTTCAGACTCTTTCTACTATCATTTTCTTTCTCTCTGAAGAGCTTCCTTTAGTCATTCTAAAAGCCATACCTAAAAGGTCTATTAGCAATAAATTTTCTTCCTTTCCTGTCATCTGAGAGTGGCTCTAATTCCCTTTCATTCCTAAAGGATAGTTTCACCTGACAGATTATTTAGGTTCCCCATTCTTTCCTTTGAGCACTTAAAAATGCTGGGCCGCCTTGGTTTCGGTTTTTACTGTCATTCAAATTGGCTTTCCTTTTATTGTTAATGCCCCTTTTCTCTCTAGCTGTTTTAAAGATTTTTTTTCTTTGTCTTTAGTTTTCAAAAGTTTAATTATGACCTGTCAATGAAGATTTCTTAGGGCTTATCTTGTTTATAGTTCTCTCAGCTTCTTGTATCTGTAGGTTTCTGTGTTGCACCAGACTTGAGGAATTTTTGACCATTACTCTTCTGAATACTGTCACAGACCTACGCTCTCCTCTCCTTCTGAAATGAATAGATCTTTTGCCATCATAACAGAACGCTGAAACTTTGTTCATTTTCATCTCAGTCTTTTTTCTTTCTCTTGCTCAGACTGGGTGAATTCTATTCATCTGTTTTCAAATTCACTATTTCTATCCTCTGTCATCTCCATTCTACTTTTGAGATTGCTAGATAGAAAGATAGACATGAGCAGCCGGGGAAAGGGAACCAAACCCATCCCAACAAGGTCCCAAGACAGGCACAATCAAACAAAACTAAGAACCACCCAAACCACACCTCATCATAATCTCATTAAAATAAAATTGCTGTTTTGCTTCCTCTACCCCCATGGGCTTTTCTATGTGCATTTTGGGAAGAGACGTGCACACCAAGAAGAATAGGGGTATAACTAGAGCTGTCAGTCAAATGACCTCATTTGGTCATTCAGAGAGACACCTACTATTTAAGCCATGATAAATACTGTCCCCTAAAAGTTTGGTGTCTCTGTCTGCCTTGACTCTGGCCCACTCCTCCCTTGGAGTGTATGCAAATAAAACTTCTGTTGTGCTTCACTATTCTGTCTCTGCCTTTCACTTCTTTGTTACAGTGGGATAAGAACTAAGGAGAACAAACTCAGCCTGTAACAAGACATCCAGTGAGGTGTTTTGTTCTGTTTAGTATCA
The DNA here is from genome assembly GCA_032199065.1 of Smutsia gigantea. Classification (NCBI taxonomy): domain Eukaryota; kingdom Metazoa; phylum Chordata; class Mammalia; order Pholidota; family Manidae; genus Smutsia; species Smutsia gigantea. Next base: position 121,178 of record JAVSCE010009898.1, read on the forward strand.
GTTACTGTTTTTCAGTTTTATAGTTTCCATTTGATTCCTTTCAAAATTTTTATTTCTTAACTGAGATTTTTTTGCTCATTTCTGGTAATGACAAGTGATATTCTATTATGTCCAGGACATTTTAGTTATTATGATACGAGATTCTTGATCCTATTTAAATTCCTATTTCAGGTAGTCACCTGCTTAGGTATAGTGTATGGGTTCTGTCCTACGTTTTTGGGCTTTAGTTCCAATGATAATTTAATTTATAGAACGCTTGCTATGTTTTCTTGATCTGCTTCATTTTTCAAATACTTTTGGGGCTTAGTCTCTACTGGTATCATCTGAATGGGTCAAAGACACTTCCCTGGGCTGCCTCATACCGCTAGTTCATACTCAGGGCAGACAAGGAGGCAGAAGCCACTGAGCCTGCATCTCCTTATGCCGATAAGTGGAGGGTACAGAGAAGCGGGGCTTTATTGATCCTGTCACTACCCGCAGATGAGATTGCTGCCTAGGGCCCCAATTGTGGGGGTGCGGGGAACTATAATGCTTTGAGTTTTGCTTTGCTGATGGTCCTCTGCCCATATTGCCCTGGTCCTAAAGTGGGAACTATGATGCCCTGGGGTTTCCTACTGCCAGTGGATCAAATTGCTGCCACGCCAGGTTGTGAAGTAGAAGCTTGTATGGTTTAGGCCCTCTTTCTGTTACTGGCTGATTGGGCAATTGTGGGGGCCATGGTTATGAAGCAGGGCCTGGGGCTCCCTGTGATGCCTCTTTTGGGCTTTAAGTTTCTTGGTCCTGGGGCCAGAGAGAGATTTTCTTTCTTTCCCTCTCTCTCTCCCTTCCTTCCTTCCTTGCTTCCTTTTCTCCCCTCTTCCTCCTTCCCCTCCCTTCCTTTTTGTAGTAGGCTTTTCTACAAACTCATCTGAGTACATGAGAGATAATAAAGAGACCAAGGTGACTTGTCATATTGTCATTCCTCAGTTCCTTAGATTCCAAGCCAACCTCCTCTTTTAGTTCAGTTGTTCTGTTGTGAGGAAAATGGAACTTTCTGACTAAGATTCCCGCCTAGCCTTAATAGCACCAATTGTATCCTGTCTGCACATCTATGGGATGTTTCACCTAGGGAGAGAGTGGATGGTCAGTCACAGGATTGCGGGTTCAGGGTAGGGGGGAGAGGAAACACCCATTCTCTCCTTCCCTCTATTCCTGGTATGTAATTGGTCAGGTATCTGCCAGTCACCAGGGACCCACCCACAGAGTTCTTCCTGGTGCAGGAAGGGGGACCCTGGAGGGGCAGGGGACAGAGCTTTGGGAGCCCTGCAAGAGGGGGTTCTGAGCAGTGTGGGAGATAGAGCTGGGCAGCAGGGGTTGGGCCATGAGAACGGGGAGGCAGCTGAGGGAGCCACCAGTTCAAGCCAGGAGAGACACAGCCATGAGAATAAACTCCTTTAATTCCCAACTTTTTGCCCTTGCCTTTATTTGGTCTCACGAAATTCATAGGGAACTTGCCCCGGGGGGAAACCCCCCCACCCACACCTACAGCTGTGACAGAGAATTTCAAGGATATTTGGTTGCATTTAAAGGGGAGAATCAGGGAATAATAAATATATGCCATTTTTTCTAGAAACAGAAGCCTCCCCAAATCCTTTCTTCTTTTAACTGAAGTATTATTGATATACAATCTTATATTGGTTTCAAATATACAACACAGTGGTTCAACAGTTACCTGCATTATTAAATCCTCATCCCCTCTGGTGCAGTTACTATCTGTCAACATAGGAAGATGTTACAGAATCATTGACTATATTGTGCATTCTGTACTACTGTCCCCATACCAACTTGTTTATTTCTCAGGACAGTTTAGGCTATTCAGGGTCTTTTATGGTTCTGTATAAATTTCAGAACTATTGTAGTTCTTAAAAAATTCTCTTGGTATTTTGATTGGGATTGCATTGAATCTGTAAATTGCTATGGCAGGATAGCCTTTGACAATATTAATTCTTCCTATCCATGAGCATGGGATAGATTTCTATTTATTTGTGTCTTAATTTTCTTTCAACCTAGTTATCAGTGTATAGGTCTTTCCCCTCCTTGGTTAGACATTCCTAGGTATTTCATTCTTTTGAATACAATTGTAAATGGAGTTGTTTTCCTGATTTCTCTTTCTGCTAGTTCATTGTTAGTATATAGGAATGCAACAGATTTCTGTGTATTAATTTCATATCCTGCAACTTTGCTGAATTTAGTTATTAGTTCTAATAGTATTTTGGTAGTCTTTAGGGGTTTTATGTATAATATCATGTCATCTGCAAATAGTAACACTTTAACTTCTTCCTTACCAATTTAGTAATAAATAATGTGGTAAAAACATAGGGGTGCATATATCTTTTTTTAAAGTTTATTTTGGTATCATTAATCTACAATTACATGTGCAATATTATGATGATTAAACTACCACTTCATCAGGTCCCCCCCACCAACCCCATTACAGTCATTGTCCATCAGCATAGTGAGATGCTATAGAGTCACTACTTGTTTCTCTGAGTTGTACAGCCCTCCCCGTGCCTCCCTAACATTACATCTGCTAATCGTAATGCCCCTTTTTCCCCCTTGTCCCTCCCTTCCCACCCATCCTCCCCAGTCCCTTTCCCTTTGGTAACTATTAGTCCATTCTTGGGTTCTGTGAGTCTGCTGCTGTTTTGTTCCTTCACTTCTTTTCTTAGTTCTTATACTCCACATATGAGTGAAATCATTTGGTACATGTCTTTTTCACCTTGGCTTATTTCACTGAGCATAATACCCTCTAGCTCCATCCATGTTGTTGCAAATGGTAGGATTTGTTTTCTTCTTATGGCTGAATAATATTCCATTGTGTATATGTACCACATCTTCTTTATCCATTCATCTACATGAACACTTAGGTTGCTTCCATTTCTTGGCTATTGTAAATAGTGCTGTGATAAACATAGGGGTGCATCTGTCTTTTTCAAACTGGGCTGCTGCATTCTTAAGGTAAATTCCTAGGAGTGGGATTCCTGGGTCAAATGGTATTTCTATTTTGAGTTTTTTGAGGAACCTCCATATTGCTTTCCACAATAGTTGAACTAATTTGCATTCCAAACAGCAGTGTAGGAGGGTTCCCTTTTCTCCACATCCTCGCCAACATTTGTTGTTATTTGTGTTTCGGATGTTGGCTATCCTCACTGGTGTGAGGTGGTATCTCATTATGGTTTTAATCTGCATTTCTCTGATGATTAGTGATATGGAGCATCTCTTCCTGTGCCTGTTGGCCATCTGAATTTCTTCTTTGGAGAAGTGTCTATTCATGTCCTCTGCCCATTTCTTAATTTGATTATTTGCTTTCTGTTTGTTAAGGTGCATGAGTTCTTTATATATTTTGAATGTCAACCCTTTATCAGATACGTTTTTTATGAATATATTCTCCCATACTGTAGGATGTCTTTTTGTTCTACTGATGGTGTCCTTTGCTGTACAGAAGCTTTTCAGCTTGATATACTCCCACTTGTTCATTTTTGCTTTTGTTTCCCTTGCCCGGGGAGATATGTTCATGAAGAAGTTGCTCATGTTTATGTCCAAGAGATTTTTGCCTATGTTTTTTTCTAAGAGTTTTATGGTTTCATGACTTACATTCAGGTCTTTGATCCACCTTGAGTTTACCTTTGTGTATGGGGTTAGACAGTAGTCCAGTTTCATTCTCTTACATGTAGCTGTCCAGTTTTTCCAACACCAGCTGCTGAAGAGGCCGTCATCTCCCCAATGTATATCCAAGGCTCCCTTATCAAATATTAATTGACTGTATATGTTTGGGGTAATGTTTGGATTTTCTATTCTATTCCACTGGTCTGTGGGTCTGTTTTTGTGCCAATACCAAATTGTCTTAATTTCTGTGGCTTTGTAGTAGAGCTTGAAGTCAGGGAGCGTAATTCCCCGTTTTATTCCTCCTTCTCAGGATTGCTTTGGCTATTCGGGGTCTTTTGTGGTTCCATATGAATTTTATAATTATTTGTTCCAGTTGATTGAAGAATGATATTGGTATTTTGATCGGGATTGCATTGAATCTGTATATTGCTTTAGGTAGTATAGCCATTTTGACAATATTTACTCTTCCTAGCCAAGAGCATGGGATGAATTTCCATTTGTTAGTGTCCTCTTTAATTTCTCTTAGGAGTGTCTTGTAGTTTTCAGAGTGCAGGTCTTTCACTTCCTTCGTTAGGTTTATTCCTAGGTATTTTATTCTTTTTGATGCAATTGTGAATGGAATTGTTTTCTGATTTCTCTTTCTGTTAGTTCATCGTTAGTGTATAGGAAAGCAACAGATTTCTGTGTGTTAATTTTGTATCCTGCCACTTTGCTGAATTCAGATATTAGTTCTAGTAGTTTTGGAGTGGAGTCTTTAGGGTTTTTTATGTACAGTATCACGACATCTGCAAATAGTGACAATTTGACTTCTTCTTTACCAATCTGGATGCCTTGTATGTCTTTGTTTTGTCTGATTGCCGTGGCTAGGACCTCCAATACTATGTTGAATAACATTGGAGAGAGTGGGCATCCCTGTCTTGTTCCCGATCTTAGATGAAAAGCTTTTAGCTTCTCGCTGTTAAGTATGATGTTGGCTGTAGGCTTGTCGTATATGGCCTTTATGATGTTGAGGTACTTGCCCTCTATAACCATTTTGTTGAGAGTTTTAATCATGAATGGATGCTGAATTTTGTCAAATGCTTTTTCTGCATCTATGGAGATGATCATGTGGTTTTTGTTCTTCTTTTTATTGATGTGGTGGATGATGTTGATGGATTTTGGAATGTTGTACCATCCTTGCATCCCTGGGATGAATCCCACTTGATCATGGTGTATGATCCTCTTGATGTATTTTTGAATTCGGTTTGCTAATATTTTGTTGAGTATTTTTGCATCCACGTTCATCAGGGATATTGCTCTGTAATTTTCTTTTTTGGTGAGGTCTTTGCCAGGTTTGGGTATTAGAGTGATGCTGGCTTCATAGAATGAGTTTGGAAGTACTCCCTCCTATTCTATTTTTTGGAAAACTTTAAGGAGAATGGGCGTTATTTCTTCTCTATATGTCTGATACAATTCAGGGGTGAATTCATCTGGTCCGGGGGTTTTGTTCTTGGGTAGTTTTTTGATTACCGCTTCAATTTCATTGCTGGTGATTGGTCTGTTTAGTTTTTATCTTCCTTGCTTGGTCAGTCTTGGAAGGTTGTATTTTTCTAAGAAGTTGTCCATTTCTTTTAGGTTTTGCAGCTTGTTAGCATATAGATTCTCATAATATTCTCTTATAATTCTTTGTATTTCTGTGGGGTCCATCGTGATTTTTCCTTTCTCATTTCTGATTGTGTTTATGTGTGTAGATTCTCTTTTTCTCTTAATGAGTCTGGCTAGGGATTTATCTATTTTGTTTATTTTTTCAAAGAACCAGCTCTTGGTTTCATTGATTTTTTCTATTGTTTTATTCTCAATTTTATTTATTTCTTCTCTGATCTTTATTATGTCCCTCCTTCTGGGGACTTTGGGTCTCATTTGTTCTCCTTTTTCCAATTTCAGTAATTGTGTCTTTAGACTATTCATTTGGGAATGTTCTTCCTTCTTTAGATAGGCCTGGATTGCAATATACTTTCCTCTTGGAACTGCCTTTGCTGCGTCCCACAGAAGTTGTGGCTTTGTGTTGTTGTTGTCATTAGTCTCCATATATTCTTTGATTTCTGTTTTGATTTGGTCGTTAACCCATTGATTAATTAGGAGAGTGTTGTTAAGTCTCCATGTATTTGTGAGCCTTTTTGATTTCTTTCTAAAATTTATTTCTAGTTTTATACCTTTGTGATCTGAGAAGTTGGTTGGTAGGATTTCAATATTTTTGAAATTACTGAGGTTCTTTTTGTGGCCTAGTATGTGGTATATTCTGGAAAATGCTCCATGTGCACTTGAGAAGAATGTGTATCCTGCTGCTTTTGGGTGTAGAGTTCTGTAGATGTCTGTTAGGTCCATGTGTTCTCGTGTGTTGTTCAGTGCCTCTGTGTCTTTACTTGTTTTCTGCCTGGTTGATCTGTCCTTTGGAGTGAGTGGTGTGTTGAAGTCACCTAAAATGAATGCATTGCTGTCTATTTCCTGCTTTAATTCTGTTAGTATTTGTTTCACATATGCCGGCGCTCCTGTGTTGGGTGCATATATATTTATAATAGTTATATCTTCTTGTTGGATTGACCCCTTTATCATTATGTAATATCCTTCTTTATCTCTTGTTACTTTCTTCATTTTGAAGTTTATTTTGTCTGATACAAGTACTGCAACACCTGCTTTTTTCTCCTTGTTGTTCGCATGAAATATGTTTTTCCATCCCTTCACATTTAGTCTGTATATATCTTTGGGTTTGAGGTGAGTTTCTTGTAAGCAGCATATAGATGGGTCTTGGTTTTTTATCCATTCTATTATTCTGTGTCTTTTGATTGGTTCATTTAGTCCATTTACATTTAGAGTGATTATTGATAGATATGTATTTATTGCCATTGCTGGCTTTAGGTTTGTGGTTACCAAAGGTTCAGGGGTTGCTTCTTAACTATGTAACAATCTAACTTAACTTTCTTGTTAAGTTATTGTAAACACAGTCTGATGTTTCTTTATTTCTCTCCCTTCTTATTCTTCCTCCTCCATTCTTTATATACTAGGTGTTTTATTCTTTGCCTTTACTTAGTATTTGGATGGTCTGCTTTCTTTGCTATGATTTTATTTTCTCTGGTGACATCCTTTTAGCCTTAGGAGTGCTTCCCTCTAGAGCAGTTCCTTTAAGATGTCCTGTAGAGGTGGTTTATGGGAGTCAAATTCTCTCAGCTTTTGCTTGTCTGGAAATTATTTAATCCCTCTGTCATATTTAAATGATAATCGTGCTGGATACAGTATTCTTGGTTTGAGGCCCTTCTGCTTCATTGCATTAAATATATCATGCCATTCTCTTCTAGCCTGTAAGGTTTCTGTTGAGAAGTCTGATAATAGTCTGATTGATTTTCCTTTGAATGTGACCTTTTTTCTTTCTCTAGCTGCCTTTAATATTCTGTCTTTATCTTTGATTTTTGCCATTTTAATTATTATGTGTCTTGGTGTTGTCTTCCTGGGGTCCCTTGTGTTAGGAGATCTGTGGGCTTCCATGGACTGTGAGAGTATTTCCTTCCCCAGCATGGGGAAGTTTTCAGCAATTATTTCTTCAACGACACTTTCTATCCCTTTTTCTCTCTCTTCTTCCACTGGTAATACTATAATGCGAATATTGTTCTGTTTGGATTGGTCACACAGTTCTCTTAATATTCTTTCATTCCTAGAAATCCTTTTATCTCTCTCTGCCTCAGCTTCTCTGTATTCCTGTTCTCTGATTTCTATTCCATTAACAGTCTCTTGCATCTTGTCCAGTCTGCTGCTAAGCCCGTCTATGGCTTGTCTCATTTCCACATTGTCTTTCCTGACTTCCCTCACTTCCTCCCTCAGCTCTTGCATATTTCTCTGTAGATCCATCAGCATGGTTATGACTTTTATTCTGAATTCTTTTTCAGGAAGATTCTGCATTTCCATCCCTTCAGGTTCCCTCTCAGGAGTTGTCTGGGTCTGGGTGAGCTTGGTCTGTATCATATTCCTCTGTCTTTTCATGTTGATAGGAGTGGTCGCTGGTAGGTGCCACATATGTCAGCTGGGCTCTTTAAGACTTAGAGAAAAAAAAAACAAGAAAAAAACAATCAAAAAAAGAAGGGAGAGAAAGAAAAGAGAAAAAGAAGAAAGAAAGAAAATAAAGAAAAAAGAAAGGGAAAAAGAAAAAAGAAAAAAAAAACGCCCAACCGGAGTGGATTCTGTAAAGGTGCTGTAGGTGTCGCTGTTGCTCCACTATTCCACACCTGCAGCCGCACCACTCTTTATAGCTCTGGCCGGGGCGGGAACGAATGGGAGGCTGTTGTTCTGTGTATAAAGTTTTAGTGTGGCTGCTACCTTTTCTCAGTCACCAGCCAAGGAGTCCGAAGTTTCTCAGGACTCCCAGACCTCCTGGCTAAGTGTGCCAGTAAATGGTGTTCCCTCGCTGGGCCCCCCACCTCTCCAAGACCGCTACAAACTGGGCGTGCTTTTCTCTAGTCCCGGGGCACTGGCTGCATGGACCTAGCGCGGTCCTGGCTCAAAACCTGCACCGCGCGATGTGTGTCAGTACTCCTGGTGCAGACCACCGGGGCTGGGTATTTCGCGGGCCTGCTCTTCCACTCCCTCCCGGCTCTGAATCCTCTCCTCTCACCAGCACGCTGGGTTGGGTGAGTGCTGGGGTCCCGCGGGGTCGCGGCTCTGTATCTTACCCGCCTTGCAGGGTGCCAAGTCCTCTCAGGTGTAGCTGCATGCTGTGCGCTTTCTTGTGTATTCTGGTCTCTCTTTTAGGAATAGTTGTATTTGCTGTATTTTCTTAGATAAATATAGTGTTGGGAGGAGATTTCTGCTGCGCTGCTCATGCAGCCATCTTCCTGGAAAAACCTATCTTTTTGAATCAATAAATTTTTTTTCTTTGGGTAAATTCCTTGAAGTGGAATTATTGAGTCAAATGATATTTCTAATTTTAGTTTTTTGAGGAACTGCCATACTGCTTTTATATCTCTATCTTTTCTTATTGTCATGGCTATGACCTCCAATGCTATGTTGCGTAATAGAGTGAGAGTGAACATCCTTTCTTGTTCCTGATCTTACAGGAAAAGCTTTCAGCTTTTCTCAGGTGAGTATAATGTAAACTGTGGGTTTGTTGTATATGACCTTTATTATGTTGGGGTATATACCCTGTATGCACATTTTGTTGAGAGTTTTTATCATTCTTCTCTATTTGATTTATTTCTAATCTGATCTTTATTATGTCTTTCCTTCTACTAACTTTGGGTTTCATTTGTTCTTCTTTTCTCCTTTCTTTAATTTTGAGTTTAGGCTGTTTATTTGGAATTTTTCTTATTTCTTGAGATAAGTCTGTCATGCTATGTACTTCCCCCTTATAACTGCCTTTGTGGCATCCACAGAGTTTGGGCTGTTGAATTTTTGTTTTCCTCTGTCTCCATGTATTGCTTGATTTCTGTTTTAATTTGTTCATTGAACCACTGATTATTTAGAAGCATGTTGTTTAGCCTCCATGTTTGTAGGCTTTCTCATTTTCCTTGTGTAGTTTATTTCTAATTTCATGCCATTGTGGTCTGAGAAGATGCTTGATACAATTTCAATATTTTGAATTTACTGAGGCTCTTTTCATGGTCTCATATGTGATCTGTTCTGGAAAATGTTTCATGTATACTTGAAAAAATTGTGTATCCTGATGCTTTGGGTAGGATGTTCTTTATATATCTGTTAAGTCCATCTGATTTAATATATTGTTCAGTACCTCTGTTTTCTTATTTATTTTCTTTCTGGTTATCTATTTATTCATGTGAGTGGTGTGCTAAAGCCTTCTGAAATAAAAGTGTTGCAGTCTATTTCTCCCTTTAATTCTGTTAGTATTTGTTTTACATATTTTGGTGCTCCTATGTTGGGTGCAAAGATATTTATAATGGTTATATCCTCTTATTGGACTGACCCTTTATCATTATGTAATGTCCTTCTTTGTCTTTTTTTACTGTCTTTGTTTTGAAATCTATTTTGTCTAATATAAATACTGATACTCTTGCTTTTTTCTCCCTATTATTTGCATGAAATATCTTTTCCCATTCCTTTACTTTTAATCTGTGTGTGTCTTTGGGTCTGAAATGGGTCTCTTATAGCGGCATGTAGATGGGTCTTATTTCTTTATCCATTCTGCCACTCTACTTCTTTTTGATTGGTGCATTCAGTCCATTTATATTTAAGGTAATTATTGATAGGTATGTACTTATTGCCATTTTATTAATTGTTTTCTGGTTGTTTTTAGAGCTTCTCCTGGTCCCTTTCTTCCTCTCTAATACTCTTCTCTTGTTACCTGATTGTTTTCTTTATTATTGTGATTGGATTTCTTTTATATTTTTTGTGTGTATGTGTGTATCTATTGTATGCTTTAGTTTTGTGGTTATCAAACTTTCAAGAATGCCTTCCTTACTCTATAACAGCCTGTCTTAAGTTGCTACTTACTTTATTTCAGACACAATCTAAAGGTACTTTTTTTTCTTTTACTTCCTTCTCTACAGTTTGTGTATTAGATAACATAATCTGTACTTTTCGTGAATCCACTGACTGATTTTGTGTATAGTTGGTTTTACTACATTTATTTTGCTCTAATTTCATATTTACTTGGTAATTAATTGGTCTACTACCTTTACTGTGGTTTATTTTCACAAGTGAAAACTATTTAGCTTAGGAAAATTCCATCTACAGCAATCCCTTTAGCATATCCTGTAATGCTGGTTTAGTGGTTATGAATTCCCTGAGTGTTCATTCATCTGGGAATTGTTTAACCTCTGCTTCAAATTTAAATGAGAATCTTGCTGGGCAGAGGATACTTGATTGAAAACCCTTCTGTTTCAATACATTAAATATTTCATGCCACCCTTTCTGGCCTGTAAAGTTTCTTCTGAGAAGCCCATTGATAGTCTGATGGGGTTTCCCTTATAAGTAATATTTCTTCTCTCTCTGGCTGCTTTCAGTACTCTTTCCTCATCCTTAATCACTGAATTTTAATTATTATATGTCTTGGTGTTGTCTTCATGGGGTTCCTTTTGTTAGGGGCTCTCTGAACTTTTGTGATCTGAGTGTCTGTTTCCTTCCCCAGATTGGGGAAGTTTTCAACAACTATTTCCTCAAAGAAACTTTCTATCCCTTTGCTTCTCTCTTCTCCTTCTGGTACCTCTATTATGCAAATATTGTTTCATTTGGATTGGTAACAGCTCTCTTTTCATTATTTTATTCCTAGAAATTATTTTTCCTTTGTTCCTCAGCTTCGTTGTGTTCCTGTTCTCTAATTTCCATCTCATTGATTGTTTCCTCTACTTGCAGCAATATATTATTCATTCTCTCCATTGTATATTTCATTTCAGCTACTGTATTCTTCAGCTCTGTGTGGCTCTTTTTCAGTTCTTGTATCTCTTTGTTGAATTCCTTTCTGAGATCTTCAATACCTTTCTGTAGATCCATGAACATATTTGACTTTTACTTTGAAATCTTTATCAAAAGCTTGGTAGTCTGTATGTCATTTAGCCCTATTTCTGGTGTCCTAGCCTGTAATTTTATTTGGAACAAATTATTCTGCCTCTTCATTTTTGGGGGGTTTCTGTATTTCCTCCTTATGTTAGTTGGATTGGTTAAGCTTACTGGTCTAGAGAGTAATGACTTCATGAAGAAGGCATGCTGTGGTGCCCAGAATTTCAAGACTCTTTAGTCTCTAGTGCCTGGTTCTCCTTTGTAGGGAGCCCCAGTTGCTGCTGGTGGGCAATGGGCAGAGCCCCCTTTCTGTCTCCCAGTGGTTATCTCAGTCTACTACAGCTGGCAGTTTGCCTCATCCAGCCCTTTGTGACTAGAGCAATAGTTTCTGCTAGGCTTGTGTGCAGGGCCACCCTATGCTTGCCTTGCAGCAATGGTGGGGATGCCCTGCAGCAAAGTGTGGGCAGTTGCATAGCTCTAGGGCAGAGGTCAAGGCCTCCACAGGGAGCCCTTGGTGGTAGCGAGTCACGGGGCGCACCCTGGCAGCAGTAAGGTGGGCAGCATCTGGCTTGCCCACCTGCAGGGAGAAGAGAGCTCTCAGAGCTGGCTCCTATAGGTGTCTCCCCAGTTGGGCTGAGATAGGCCTGAGAAAACTGGAAGAGCCTCCTCTGCCAGCTAGGCAGCAAAGTCCAACGCTGATGGTCTGAGTGAGCTGATGCGCTGACAGTGCACAGGGAAGCCCCTCACAGCTGAGCCACCAGTAAGGGGGATGGAGCATCTGGAGCTCCTGAGAGTGCCCAAACTGTTGGGCTGAGGGAAGGCTAGGGAGATATGTCCACCTGTACTTTCTCCTAGGGAGAGAGCTCCACCTAACCCTCGCTCCTCTGGCACCCTTCCCACTGCTGGCAAGTCTTTCAAGCTGCCATCTTTGTTTGGATCTCAGCAGGACCAGCAAAGTGTGCCTGTCCTCCACAAGCAGCTGGAATCTCAGCCTCCCAGAGTGTTCCAATTGTCCCTGGTGTCCATCCCCACTAATCACCAGAACCCAATACAATGTGGACTTGTGCTCCCAGAGCAGATTTCCAGGGCCAAGTGTACAGAGTTCCTTGGCACCTATCCCCTCCCTGCTCCATTTTTCCTCCTCCCATCTATGGGCTGGGGTGGAGGAAGGGCTTGGTTACCACTTGAACACAGTTCTTGCCACTTTACCCTTTTCTGTATGGCATTCTCTTCTTCCCCATATGTAGGTGGTCTGTTCTGCAGTCTTCAGGTTGTTTTCAGGTTTAGTTGCATTTGTTGTGGTTGCTTCCTTGGTGTGTTTGTGAGAGAAGGTTTCCACCTTGCTTTCCTACTATGCCATATTTTTTCCTTCTCTCCAAATCCTTTTTGATCAACACATGTGTCTTACCAATAGGTTTCAGCCCAAGACAAGTTCACTATGGATTCAATGTGACCAAAGAAATGACAGTAGAATGTTCTTGGGGTGAAAGCTTATACCCAACTTTATTTCCATGGTGGCAGGTCAATCACTAGAATCCCTTATACTCACTGCGAGTCTGCATGCAGCAAGCTGGTCTCTGCCTCTGGGCTTCTCTGCCCCTGCAGCTGTCTCAGTCTCTGTCCTGGCACTGCCACCACTCCAATCTCATCTCTGCTCTCCTGCAGCCCTGCAGCCATGCCACCATGTCTCTCAGAACACTGGGCAGAGCTCTTTATATAGAGTCAGTAACAACATATTGCCAACAGGTGTGTAGTGAGCTAGCCAACCAGGCCCAGGTGAGAATCCTGGCCACAGTTACCTTCACTTTATCCACAATATGTCTGCTGGGAACTTTCGATTTCTACCTGAAATTTATACAATCACTCATATAGGTCACCATTAGTCTTCACGGAATAGCTGGTAAGAGCTAATACCAACCTTCTGCCTGTGTCTACCATAGTGTATTAATAAAAATCTATGATTTAGTCTCTTTTTCTATAAGAGAAAGGCTAACAAAGAAAACAGGAACAAGGAATAGCAGGAGCCTAAGATTCTAAACTGGGAGCCTCAAACCTGTTAAGAAAATGTCATTTACTGCACAACCTAGGAGGGGTTAGTTTTATAAGATGAGTAATTTGCCCTTGTGAGCATCACTGTGTTCTTTGTCCTGTACTTTGTTTATTTTTGTTTTCTGTTCTCCCTTAGAATTCTAAGAGGGTAAAGTTCTCTTGGAAAAGATGAACCCATTTAAGTTATGCTAAGTTAGAGATTTAGAAGAAGAGACATAAAAACAGATGAAATAAAGATCAAAGTATTTATTCAGTTTCCTTCCATCTGCTGAGATGAACAGGGTCAAGCTAGAGACTCACAAAAACTGTGGGGGAAAAAAATCCCAGATGCATTAAACCCGTATTTCTCACAGGTGCAATATATCCTCACTCATTCATTTCCTTTAGGCCTGACCTCTTAAGGGTTGCTGGCTTTCTTTCTTTAAAACAACAGTCTCCATTTATTGACTAAATATATCATGTTCTTTATTAGTAAGCCTTGATATCTTCATCTTCCCTTCTCCTCTCATCCCTACAAAGCTTGACTGGCTACTCATTTGCAATAAAACAATACACAACACAATATAACACAAAAAAACAATCTTACTTCAGTCAATTCCTACAAAAGGTGTTCTGACTCTCCAAGACTATGACCTTAATGAATCAGGGTAAGTTGCATAAATTGAGATGTCATACTAGGCAAAAAATTGATTTATGGAACACCAGCATATTAGTAAACATTGCAAGGATGCTTTATCAAATTGTGACATGCAGTAGACATACTTTCCTAGATAGAGTTGAAAGAATTCTGAAGAACACTCTGAATAAACTCCTTAGTCTGTTTAAGAGGAGTCTTGTAAAATTCTATGTAAAGACAAGGAAAGAATCTATGGTCATTGTATTAAAAATGGCAGATCACATTTTTCAAGACAGTAATCAATTTTTTAAAATTTTTATTCAGCCTTGAGTAAATTAAGGTATTAAATTATATAATTTCTGATAAAATAAAACAGAAAAATAGCATTTTACTCTTTTTTCCAATTTATTCTCTAGAGCCAGAATTACCATTTTAAAAGGTAAAAAATTGTTTCTCCATCTAACTGCTGAAAGCCTTCTAACAGCCTCTCATTTTTCTCAAGATAAAGACCAAATTCATTACTCTCACCTAAATACATGCACATGTTCTTGTTCTCAGCTTCCGCTCTTGTCTTATCATGTCACAGACCTCTTTTGTCCATCCCTGTCACACTGGCCACCTCTCCTCACCATGCATCCACTTACCATGGGGCTGATACCCATACTGTTTCTTGCTGCCTAAACAACTGAACATCCCTTTCCTCTTGGCCTAAATAGATGTTTCTCTTCTGTAAATACTCCATGTCTTCAGAGAAGCCTCTGACCTCTCCACCTAGGACAAATCCTCCTATTATGGAATATATTTATACCCCATATCTCTCCATTATAACATTAGTTGTACTCCCAACTTTAAAATTACATATCTAAATATTTTATTGATATTTTTCTTCCTGATTAGACTGTAAGCCCCAAGAGACCAAGGAACCATAGCTGTTTTTATATAATTGTATTCCAGAGTTTAATATAAGTACTTGACACAGAGTAGGTACTCAGAAAATTTCTTAATGTATGTATGAATAATTTGGTTTATTATATGACTACTGAGAAGTTAATTAAAAAAAAGTGCCAAGCAGGGTGTGTGGCACAAAGCAGGAGGTCAAAAATATTAAGTGAATAAATACATGAATAAATGAATGTTGCATTTTCTGTGAGTGGCTTAAATATTTGATCATCCACCATTTTACTTTGACTTTTTTGGCCATATATTTACTGCTATATATTTTCTTTTTCCTCCCAAGGACAGACAAAAGGATACAAATAGTTTCTATTATTAGCCCATAAAAAAACCCTAATAAATGCAAAGGATATGCTATAAAATAAATTATACAATGTATGTCAAAGGCTAAGGTAAACCATTCAAAGAAGATCCATCTTTCTATTTCCTGGTCTTGTCTCCATTTACTATGGAAACTGATTAGTGCTCAGAGAGGTCAAAGACTTGACCAACCCAAAGTCATACAATCTGTCTCTGATTCACGTATGATATGAACAGAAACCTCTTGGGTCTATAATCCTATGTGTTTTGAACTTTTTAGTCATCTTCCAGGCTAGTGGCATGCAAGTACTACTTTTATTTCTCTGTTTACCTCTTCTCTGCATAAATATGCACTCTAATTAAGTCCAGCACTGTCCTACCAGTGATAAATTTTAAATCTTTGGCAAACTCCCCTTAAATGACATGCTTGCCCCCTTGTCAATGCACTTCCCTGGAAGGAGTGACTCACTGTAGCATTGTGTTCAGTGTCCTATTCATCTAACCCAGAAAGGGAGTTAAGCAGCCTTCATATTTAGTATATTTTAAAGAGATACTATGGATCTATTCCAGAAACCATATTTTTTCATTTTATTTATTAGCTGGTTTTAATTATAACTCTAGAGAAAGCCGAATGATGCCCAAATAACAACACAGTCAATCAGCAGAATAAATTATTGTGATCTAACTGGGATGCGGTGGGTGTAAAACAGAAAATCCATTTTCAGAGAGTTTTTACTAAAAATGAAAGATATAATAACCTAAAGTTACTCAAGCAAAAATTGATGTCTGAAGTCTTGACATCTCACAAGCCTGAAGTTGTCACATCTCCCTGTCCTCTCTGCCTCTTCCTCGAGAGACAAGAAAACATCAAATAAAACAGTAGCACCTCTGGTATTCTTATGTGGTTTTTTGGCCTATTAGGTCCATAAAGAGCAGGAAGGGACACTAAAGAGAGGATTCTAAGGAAGGTGAGGAGGCTCTTCTTTTCTCCGACCCTCAGTCTCTTTATCTATAGAAGGGCTCTAGGTTATCATGATTGATAAGGTTGCTTGAAGCACTAGTATTTAATTCAATAACTTATTTTTATTTAACTTTTTTGAAAGATACAATTATTGTGGAATATATATGTATATAGATAGTCATTTTATATGTACATGTGTGAATGGGATACAAAGCCCACTGACATTATCACTAAGACTATGAAATAGATTTTTACAGGACTAAAATTTTGATTTATTGATTTATCACTGTCCTTTTCCATTCAATTTATTGATATACACCAGTGTCTTGAAGGGAGACAGAGCTGTATGGAATAGAGTATTGGAGGCAGAGTGAGACAGAAGCCAAAGGATGGGTGAAGTAGGATACAGTCTTTACAGTCTTTAGGTGAGTTTGGGTCACTTTCTTACTTTCAGTCCTGCTTTGGTGGGCACTGTCCCTTTCTTCCCTGTAGTAATCCTTTCACTTGTGGCTCATTCCCCTTGCTCTATCCTGTATGCCCAGAGTTCCCAGATATAGGAGACTTCTTAGACCTACTATCCCCAAGATGAGGCTTGGTCTAGATCCTCTTTTCACCCATAAATATTTACATGTTCTTTGTCCCCTCCACCTCAGGCTCCTCTGCTCTGCTTTTAAAAGTACCAACTAGATCATATGACCAATATATTTATATTGTTGGCATTTTGATGAAATGGCCAAATTTTCTCCTTTCTTACATCTGCATGTGGCCCGAGAGAATGACTATGGCACTGTTGTCATCTAATTCCAAGCCAAGCAAAAGGATTGAAATGCAAGCTGACAGTAGAGGATTTAAACCAGGTGGTTTTAGGGCATCTCCTAGTATCATGTAAAGACCCAAATCAAAAAAAATTACCACTTTAGTTTATATAAAAGTGGTCAAAAGGCTTAGTCTTAAATGTTGCATATGTGACAGGGATCATTATGTTTTGAAATATTTTCAGATATATTCCCCTATCTTGAAATTTTTCTGACTGTGGGTAAAATTGCAATATTTCCAGAGTCTCTCTCCCGGCTTTAGTTCATCTGCATATTAATAGGTGTTTCAAGGGGTGGGGAGAAGTGGTCATCTACATATCAAAAGGTAATTACAAGTGTGTGTGAGGGTTTCTGGACAAGACAGTTTGGGTGGAGCTCTCTTCTGCTGCAGCCTGGTCAAGAGAGAGACAGGATGACTGCTTGTAAGAAATAAACGGGTTTCTTAACCTTATTTCTCCCTTTGACTGATTTCAGTTTTAGAGGATTCCCTCCCAGCCCCCCACCCCATAGTTACACTGGCCCAAGGCTCTCTGGTTTTTTCTTTTTTATATTTTAATATGTAGCATTTTTAGTGAGATGGGTTTCCATCTTTTGAAGCAATGGGTTTTGGTGCTTCAACAGAACAGAAGTCACCTAAAACAAAAGTTATTTCTCATTTTGGACTACCAAATTCTGTTTTCTTGTTTATTTTCAGTGTCATCATACTGTTAAAGGATTACTTAGAGAAAGGAAAACATGTAGCCTCTGCCCTTCCAGCAGATAGCTGGTGCGAGTAACAATGACAAAGCAAGTGGCCTTTCTGTCAGGATCCTCTCTCTAATCCCCCACCCCAGGCCCTCCAGGCTGACTAATGGTGGGAGGTTGCTTATAAATAGCCACAGGCAAGTTTGAGAAGACTGGGGTTAGTGACCAAGTTTCCTGCAACCACAGACACCCTTCTTGTGATCTCCATTCAGATTAATCTATGCTTGTGTATAATTTGCCAAGGACTGCTCAGACTGAGCTGCGTTCCTGAGCACACCTGAGTTAGCAGAGGTGGGGCAGAGAGCTGTGGCAGCTTTACTGAAGCAACGCCCAGTAATCCCATGGCCTGTGTGTGGCATGCAGGCACAGAGAAAGACAAAGGTGCTGGGAGAGGTGGTCTGGAAGACACCTGTGGTCAGGATAAAGAGACTGTACTGGGAAGGACCTTGAGACCCAAAGGCAAGGAGGCAAGTTAATGAACTCCAGTAGAAAGTGCCCATTTATCATGGCCCCACTTGCCTACCTTCAATATACCTTAAGCAGTCCAGTAACAGAATCAAATGGTTGCCAGGAGTTGAGGGGAGGGAGAAATGGGGAGTGACTAACCAAAGGGCATAAAGTTTCAAGCAAGATGAATAAGCTCTAGAGATCTCATATACAACGCTGTACCTATACTCAGCAATAATATACTGTATACTTAAGAATATGTTAAGAAGGTAGATCTCATGTCAAGTGATCTTATGACAAAATAAAATTAAAAAAAAAAGGAATCAGGGCAGACTCTTGGTTAAAAAGATAAAGAGGATGGAGAAAATACTGTAGGACTTAGAAGATGAGAAGTGGGAGCTCTGCTGCCATAAAATCACATATGCCAAACCTGTCCCTCAATGCCTAGATGTAATTTTAGAAAGGTGGTTAGACTGGGCAGAGTTCTGAATGATCAAACACTGACCTGAGTGCACCAGGCAGAAGTTGTGTTATTTAAAGATATTTCTTTTTATTGCCTTAGATTTAGCACTAAACTATGGACTGAACTAAAACTCAGTCCCTTCTACCCCCAGCTACCCATTAGTCAAGGGCTCATGAAGAAGAACAGATGACTTTCAGAGAAATAAAGCAGATATCTGTTCCTTGCACATATCAGTATGATGTGAATAATATCTAGCTCAGGTGCTTATGTTTTTTCCTCACTGGCATTTTCCAGGTTCACTAGTGCCTACTGAACACAAAATATAATATTTTAGACTGTCATTTGTCTCTGACCTAACAAGTTATTTTATTATGAGGACCCAAAAGATAAGTTAATGAAAAATACCTAAAAATAGAGAATGATACATTTTTGGAGGTCAGAATACCATATTCCTAGTGCCTCGCCAAACACAGACACACTTATGCACACACACACACACACACACACACACATGAATGTAGTATCTAGAAAAGCACTCAGTGCATAGTAAGCATTTAGTAACTATTTGATAAATTGTGTCAGGTGACTACATATTCATATATGATAGACACAGATGCTTATTTTCAGAAGTTTCTTGATCTTCCTCTGGCAATGCAAGCATGTGCACACTGTGGTTCTCTTCTCTGGGCTTTTGAGATTGACTTAGATATCCGTAACTCCAGGGAGAGGAAATCCTGGGGCAAAATACCTCTAAAACCGAAATGAGTCAAAGGGAGAAATAAAGTTTAAAACCCTTTTATTGCTTACAAACTGCAATCCAGGGGCCATCTTTTTCCTGCTCGGGCAGAAGCAAGCAAGACCTCGCCCTAACCTCTCAGGTTCAGATAAGCCCTCTCCCGCTAAAATGTCAGGCTCAGATAAGCCCTTGGTCACCCAGGTAATTACCCTTTGACATGGAGACGAACCAATCTCCACCCCTGAGGAATACCTGTTGATATGCATATGCACTAAAGCCAGGTGAGATATTCTGGAAATATTACAATTTTACCCACAGGCCACCCCTCCAGAAATATCGCTTTACAATCTACTTGTTCCCCCTCTTCTGCAATGGTTCCTGAGCAAGAAAACTGAAGCATTGTGACCAGATAAATGACATACAATAGCAACAGCAATAAAATTATGACAATCCTCAAGCCAGAGGATTCAGCTAGGTTCAAAGTTCTATGCAGGTTAAGTCTGTAGCTCACCCATTCCATAGGCAGGCAGTAGCTGAAGAGATAGAGGGTTCAGAGCAATCATCATGCGGCAGCTGCAGCCAGGGGACACATCCAAGCCACAAGGACTGTAGAAGAAAATGACCTTAAGGGTGATAAGATACATGTTTTAATGACACCAGCATAGGCAAATCTTAATCTTCTATATCAGGTAGGATACACTACATCAAGAGAGTGATGCTGTGATAAAACAGTGGCAGGAATGGGATCTCATCCTGGTCTAGTATACTAGACTTTCAGCCCTCTCCCTGTGGGATCCCAGATGGATCTATATATAGGGCTACAGGAGGTACATGCACTGGCCATAAAGATAAAACCAAACTTCCCTGTAAGATGCTCTTACCTCCTGGATGTTTTGGGTACATTGTCATGATCTCTGGGGCCCACTTTGCTGTTATTCCAGAAATACGCATGAGGCCAGCTTCCTCAAGGTGCCTGAAGGGCCAGCCATTTGCTGGTCCATGTGTCAAAATTTCCAGGGCCACGTCCATTCAACAGTATCTCCAGGGTTTAATGCAGCAGAGGCTGGCAGCAGGATGTTGCTCTGCTTGCCATATCCTGGCTTCAATAACTCTTCTTTGGTTTGTGCAGACAATTGTATAGGAGAGGCAGCAAGGTATGATAGCATATCCACAGGACTCAAAGCACCTTTACATGGCTTCTCATTCAAATGCCATAGTACTGTCCGTAGGCGAACTGACCAGCCTGGTAGACTTCAGGCTAGATTTCAACCAACCGTTGTACCTCTCTATCATGCCTGCCTAATTGCTCCACCCATCCTTGTAATGCATGTCCAGTAAAGTGGGTGCCTTGATCACTATCAATCATCTGTGGCTGGCCATAGGCTGCAAAGAGATGCTCTAGGCACCTCTTCATGGTTTGCTGATCTGCATGACATGCAGGAAAAGCAACCAATAGTCCAGTAGCCATGTCCACACAAGTCATGGCATACTGATATCCTTCTGATGTGGGCAGAGGCCCAATATAGACTATCTGCCATCTGACAAGGGGTATCAGCCCCCTTACTATTGTCCCATGTTGCTGTGGGACTTGGTGTAACTCCCCCTTAGAGGACACAAGGCACTCCTTCTGGGCTCTGCTGACTTCTTCAAAGGTCAGTGGAAAGCCCCACAGATAGACTATAACCCACATTGTTTTTTGCCCCATGTGCAACAAATGCTGGTGTAGCCATTGGGCCACATAAGAGGCAGGCTTTCCTTCTGTCCAGCACACCTGAGCCAATGTGTCTGCTTCATCATTCCCTTGGTTGGAGCTGTTCCAGCGATGGGCTCTGTAACCAGCAAGGCAGGGCACACAGCAGCCAGTTGTTTCTCTGTCAAGGTGTATGTACCAGACCTCTGCTCCTTTCCATAGTTGTGACCAGAATCCAATAGGTTGGCATGTCCATTCCAGCTTCCACCAAAGACCCCATCCATAACAATCTTTGGTTACTTGAACATCTAGCTCACAGGGCCTTGATGAGTCTATTACACTCAAAGCCTGTATGGCCTTGACTGCCCACTTGGCAGGAGTAAAAGCAGCTGCATATGTCTCATCTCAGTCCCACCTCATGCCCTTTTGTACCAAACAGTATAAGGGCTTCAGAATTTGTGCCAAATGTGGGATAAACACTCTTCAGTAGCCCAAAAGAACCAAAACTCGTGTAATACTGCCACAGTGGTAGATGTGGGGAAAGCCTGGACCTTGTCTATGACTGCTTCAAGAATAACTTTAGTTTTACCTGACCAGATAACCCCCAAGAATTTTACAGACAAACAAGTCCCTGAACCTTGCTGCTGTTCACAGCCCATCTTTTTTCCTGTAGATGTTGCAACAGCCTAGGAACTGCCCCTTTTAAATCTGAAAGAGAATCAGATGTGAGCATAATATCATAAATGTAGAGATACAACCACACCATTTGCAGTTTCTTCCATGTGGCCAAGTCCTGGGGTACAAGTCCATGACAAATGGTGTGACGGTGGAGGTATCCCTGTGGAAGAACAGTGAATGTCCACTGTCAGCCTTCCAACATGAAGGTAAACTGTTCCTGACTTTCCTGTGCTATATTAATAGAGAAGAAAGCATTAGCAAGGTCACTGTATAATGATATGTTCCCAGCTCATGGCTGAGGGTGTCCAGAATGTCTGCTATAGAGAGGATGGCAGTATGCAAAGGAGGTGTGACTTTATTCACTTCCCTGTAGTCTAAGTCATGTGCCAGGAGCTGACTGGCTTTTTCACTGGCCACACTGGGGAATTTAAAGGACTGTGAATGGGCTTTATGATGCCCACCTTCACCAATTCCTGTAGAGTTTCTCCAATTTCCTTGTGCCCCCAGGCAATTTATACTGCTTAGTACAGTATTGTTCACTGGCCGAGGTACAGGCAGAGCTACAGGTGAGTGTTTAGCATGTCCCCTCAGAACTGCCTTTACCATATGTACCCTCAGTCTGAACTCACCTGCAGGGGTCTGTAACCACAGGCCCTGCAGGATATCTACCCCAAAATATATTCGGGGATAGGAGAAATGTACACAGTATACTCCTTTGGGGGTAAACGCCCTATCCCCAGTGGGATTTGGGCTTTCTTCACTCTAATTGCCTTACCCCCATAGCCATCTATCACAGCAGGGGTCCCATGAAAATGCTCACAGTTGCCATGAATCAGAGAACACTCAGCTCCAGTGTCCACCAGCGCCAGGACATGTTGTACATTCACAGGGGACCAATGAATTGCTGATTCTACATGTGGCCTCTAAGTGGGGGACCTTGAACCCCCCATCAAACTGCAATGCCCAATCATCCTCCTGTGGGGATGAAGGCTCAGGCGAATCCTGAGTCCTGTCTCCCAGGAAGTTTTGCAGGGACACAGGCCAGGCATGAGGCCTTGAGTAGTTTCCGTGTCCTGGACCTCAGTGGCTGGAACTGCTTCTCTGGCTTTAATTGGTGCCACAGTTCGAACAAAATTCTATTGAGCTGCCCATCGAGTTTTTCTTTCACTACCCTGGCCTTTATCAAATCAACTCACATCTGGGTACTTGAGACCATCACAGGGCCTTTTACACTTCTTCATTCAGTCGTAGTCCTATTTCCTTCTGTGCCCTTATTGTTTCAACCTCCCCCAGATCTGCTAAAGAACGAGTAGCCTCAAGGGTTGCCCTGTGTGGGGGGCAAGAGTAGTCATTAGGGATCCAGAGAAAGATGTGGAAGTTGTATGCACCACCAGATTTCTCATTCCTGCTCATCAGGGCCCTGGGGATCCATATTATAGATGATATTTTTCATACCCAATTCCCACAGTACCTGTTGGAGCTCTGCATATGTTTTCCAAGTACTGAGTAAATATGGTAAATCACCCTGATTAGGCCAAACTACCCTGATGGCAGCTGTCAGCCATTCCAGGAGTGTCTGATTCCCTGAGGTGTGATGGGCATTTTGCAACCACTGCCGGAGGGAAGGGTGAGTCATCAGGTAAGCCATTCTACTCATCTCAGTACCCAACGTAACAATGTTTTCCACCCTCGTATCCAAGAGACGTAAAAGCCATGTGGACAGAGATTCCAATGGCTTTTGCCTATACCAGATACTCATGTCTAGCAGCTCATCCTGGATGTAGGGATGGAGGATGGAGTGCTCCACAACCTGGGGAGGGGCCAGCTCCTGCCCCTGTGGAGCCCATGGTTGTTTCATTTTTATTTTCTTAATTACACCTAGGTGGGCCTTTAAAACAGGAGAGGATGGTTCCTCGGTGGTGGCCTCGGCAGCAAACTGTCCCATGGCCCCACCGTCTCCTCTTCTCCCTCCAGCTCCTCCTCCATCTCTGGGGCTGAAGGCACCACTCTTTCCTCCCCCTTCCCCATGGCCTCCTACAATGTGGCTTTGCTTGCCACCTCCCTCCTTGAGGCTACTGAGGGATCTTCCAGGAGCATCACCTGCCTTTTCAGTAACTGTCTCTCTTCCTTAACAGCATCCCATAGGTTATTGCCCAGCTCCTCCATGCAATGTTGAAGTGTGTCTCTCTTCTGCCTAAGTCCCCCTCTCTCCTTGCTAACCCTCTCAGTAATCCTCTCTTTCTCCTGTGTAACATTTCTGCTCTCTCCATGAAAGGAGACCCTACAGTGCCAGTCACTACATGGCCCCCTAGGGTTTCCAAGCAGTTTTCTAACTCACAGAGGACTAATTGTGCAGCTTCTGGTGTTTCCACACTTCCCCAGTTCTGGGAAGGCCCCACCTCTCTAGGAGGTACTTTACCCTAGACCAGTTCCCCACTAGGGACTCCAAAATTGGAAGCCTTACAGCTGGGGGGTAATAACAAGTGAAGCTGTACCCTCTACCACTGCATCCACTGGGGCCTCCCCACCATCCACAGGGTAGGTCCGGGCATCTGCCCAACATCTCTAGGTGCAGCCCTCCCTTAGCTTGCACCCATTTTGACAGATTTCAGGTTCAGAGATCCTGCCAACTACCTCCAGATGTAACTCCAGGGAGAGGAAATCCCAGGGCAAAATACCTCTAAAACCGAAATCAGTCAAAGGGAGAAATAAAGCCTAAAACCTGTTTATTGCTTACAAACTGCAGTCTGGGGCTCTCTCTCTCTTTCCTGCTCAGGCAGAAACAAGCAAGACCTCCCCCTAACCTCTCAGGTTCAGATAAGGCCTTGGTTACCCATGTAATTATCCACTGATATGGAGATGAACTACTTTTATCCACCCCTGAGGAATGCCTGTTGATATGCAGATGCACTAAAGCCAGGTGAGATAATTCTGAAAGTATTACAATTTTACCCACAATATCCTAGGTCTGGTTATAAGTTTTCAGAGACATAGTGATCAGAAACAAGATCCTGGCATTTTGGTCTTATGCCAAAAGAGTGAATCAATAGCCCTTAGGCAGAAATGCTTAGGTTTTACTCTGGAACATTTCTTTCTAGTCCAGTATTCTAGAAGGAACACTGGTTTAAAAGAATGCTTGATAGTCTGCTGGTGATAACTATCTCAAATTCATGCATCCCTCCCAATAGTAATTACAGATCTCCTTCTTCTATAAAATGAAATGGTTGGACTCGCTAACTGTACCCCAATCTAAACCTCACTAAACATTTCTAAACTACGTAAGTTATATATCAGAACTTGAGAAGTAAAAAAGAGGAGTAAAAGAGAAATTAAATACAAAAGTTTAGAGCCAAAGGCAGAGGAGCTGACAAAAATAAAATTTACAGATTTAGTTGTGTTAGGAAATACACCAAACACTTAGTATTCATAGATAAGATAGTCATCACATTTTTAAAGATATAGGTTCATCATATGAAACCAGGTGCCAACTACTATCTTCCCTAGGTTGCATCTTCTAGCAAACAGGAGAATCTGATGGAATACAATATCTACAGAGTCTTCCTTCTAGGGGTCGGGGCTACAGGAGGAAAATAACTGTATAAGAGGCAATGAACTGACCCATTTTTACAAAAACATACTATTAAACATCACACCAGGGGAAGGAGGAAACAAAGACAAATTCTATGGCTATAAGAATCTTTCTACCTTTGTCATCTTCATATGTCTTCTTTTTCAAAAATATATTTTTTCCTCCCTGATTATGAATATGTAGAATGAATCATTTAGAGAATTTGATATTAGGGGCAATATAGGATAGGGAAAACTTATTAGTTTGTGTCTTACTCCACAGAAAATGAGAGTTAAGAAAAATCCTAAGGGACAGAGAGGCAGCATTGTCTTACAAGCAGTGATTGCATGCTGAGTGCTTTGATCCCAGAGCCTACAAGCAGCAACAGTGACATCTCTGTGGGTTTGAGAAACTGGTACCAAGCAGCAAAAGGACCTACAAATACAATATCTGAAAAGCTGAGATTTTAGTCCACCAGTTGAAAAATTATAATCTCTAAATTCTCTCAAGTTGTATCTATGTTACTTTGTAAAATGTGTCTTCTCATCCAGTAATTTCTAATCCTGTTGTTTTTCAGCCAAGTGAGTCTTCCAGCTAGATGTTAAACTACCTTGATTCATTCCTACCTTTTCAGAGATTTAGCAAGTGCCAGGGGCATTGTGAATTAAAGAAGAAGTGCAGGTAATTGGTAACTTTGCCCTTCATCTCCTATTTCTCTAATTTATGAAAATATTTCTTCCAACCCATGAAAACTGGTGTGATAGATTCCATCTCATGTTTAGCTATCTATTCATTATGGTTTTCCTTTTAACACTTGTCTATTGACAGAACTGTTCTTGTTTTTTTTTTTCTGGTAGGGTGCTTTCTGAGCTTGAATTTGAATAAACCAGTTCATACAGTGGGGTAAATGAATGAATGGGCAATTTCATTTTAGAAGATGAGTCATTCACTGTAAAACAAAGAAAATGAGCCCTCTAACTGGTGTTGTTTGGTCAGAGTAGGAAATAGGAAGACATAAGGCATTTTGGTAATATAAGGAGAATATAGGGTCTCTGGAGTCACAAGCTTTTTACCCTGCAGATGGTCCTAATGCCGATGAAGCAGTCCTCAGAGGGACTGCCCCAGAGAGGGAGAATGTGAATGTGACTTTTTATGAGTATCTGGACCACCAAATTCATATTAGCCTCTCTATTCCTGCTACAAAAGCTCTTTCTGCTTTGCCACAGCCCAGTGAGTGCACTATGAGAATTTCGCCAAAGCCTAACAGGGCAGTGCTCTGTAAATATGGGGATATTTAGTTTCAGATCTCCAGTGACCCAGAACCAGTTCCTATTATTAATAGTTCCACTAAGCTTCATCTTCAGGAAAAGCACCACAATATCTACGCTTACGAAAAGACTAGGCTGCCGAGTCCTGCTCTGAATTTTTCCCTGAGCAGCTTCATTATTTACTGAGTTTCCTGAAATGCAAACAACCAAAGTCTTATCAGGCAGAGGCAGATACCCTGAGCCTTTTATCATTCTGACTGCAATTTTGAATATTTCCTCTATAACCAGACAGCATACCAAATGAAGCTAGACTCTTTAAAGGGAAATGAGGCAACTGGAATGTCAATTTTATTTAGTAATATACTGGAAAAACTAAAACAGCATATCCAACTGATTGACAAAATCCATCCAACTGTTAAGGACAAAATAAAACTGTTTCAAGAGGTACAGTTATGCAGATCTTGGTTTTACCTATAGGTAGATATTTAAAGAGAAAGACAGAATATTGAAGCTGAATGCAACTGCAGAATTGTCCAGCTGAAGAAAACTCAGAGAGAGCAAGGGAGTTAGAAGCAGGGATATCATGTCATATTTTCTCTCTTCTTCTTCAATGAGCCTTTTAACTTCTTCCACAGGCTGTCTTTTCTCTTCAGTTTCTTTTCCATCAAGGATGTCATGGACTCCTTTTTGCGAATTTCCCTCACTAAACCATGAAAGGCATCATCAATACAGAATCTGAGGGCTGCAGAGGTCTCAAAAAAAGCACAGGCATATTCTCGGGCCAGACTCAAGCCTTCTTCTGTAGATACCTAAGGAAAAATAAATGATATTAAAAGGAGAGCAAGCAAGAGATGTTTAGATAAAAAAGTGTGTCCTCTACCAGGGCTGTGGGCTTATTACATGAAAAAAAAATGTAAAATAGAATTTGTTTTAGAGGAAAATTCCTAGAATTTCTGAACTTGAAGGATAAATGAGAAATCAGAATCTCTGAAAGGACAAGTGATTCAAACTATTGAAAGTGAACCTAGAAATCAACTCTCCAGATTTCAAAAAAAAGAAAAAATAACATAGCACAGTGGTCAAAAATATGGCTTTAGATGAAAACTGGTTTCCAAGTTGCAGCCCTCCTCTTTTTAGCTTTGCAAACTTAGGTTAAGTTTCTTAACCTTTTGGCCTCAGTTTCTCATCTGTAGCATAGGGTAACACCACCTACCTCAAAGACTCTTTGCTAGGGTTAAATGAGACCCTCTTTAAAAGGTGCACTGAATATGCTGAACACACAGGTAAAAAACGCTGCAAGTACTGTTATTAATTATAGTTCAGAGCTTTCAGTTAAAAATAAGTCAGGATGAAGTTGTCATGAAACTTTAAAAACAATCTTCAGAAAAAAAGAAAACAAAAAGCAAAATACCATCATTATGAAAAATGAGCCTTTCTTTAGACGAGCACTTCAGAGCAGGCTTAGAGCTTTATGAGTCTTTTGGCACCTAACGTTGTTGTGGCTCATGTTATTGCAATGCATCCTTCAGAGATTATGACTGAGGTCAGGAACTGTATACCTTATTTATCATCCCTTTTGTGTCTACCACAGTCCCTGGTGCCTAAATCACTATTAGGGGTATTAGAGGACATAAAAAGATGATTAATAAAAATACCTAAGCTTATTAAGTATTAAGATGTAAACACAAATGATGCACAAATATTTAAACAGTGGGTTATATGTCACTGTAGCTGGCTGTTAATAAGCCTATTCAAAATTTAGCATGCCCATTAAGCTCTGCTATATTCACACTGGCTCTAAGAAAGCAGAATTAAAGTTGCCTTTACTCAATATGTTCTGACTACTTTTTTGCCCATTCTGGTCTATGTATGTTCTTAAAGTTACTCACATGTTTATTTATTTACATGTTCACTTTTCCTGCCAAATGAAAGTAACAGTGACCTTGGAGACTCCATCAGTCTGGAGCCCTGAGTAACTATGAGGAGTAGAGCTCCCAGTTCACCCATGGTGGATATATGGCATAACTAGAAAGAAACTTCTTTTAAGCTGCTGACCTTTTGGAGTTGTTTCTAACCAGAGCATAGATCCCCTTTTCTTTATTGATAAGGAATCTTGTTGCTAAATTGTTGAGCTGGAATATAAAAACAGGTGTATCTGATTCCAAAGCCAGGTCCTTTCTAGTCTGATAGATTAACCTCACCAAGGGCTAATAAACATACATGAGTACACAGAATGTCTGAATCCTCTTCCGGATTCCTGCTGGCAAACACACCAATCCTTTTTTGAGCTCACTTTTATCTTGCAGTAACTGAAGAAATACAGCTAAAAGCAACCAACTAAAGTTATTAACATTCTGTCTTACCAGTAATTGGACTAAGTCATACATTTATTAAATAATTTGTCTGATTTCCAAGTAATCACAAGTGAGAATCTCACCAAACATTTGACACTTATATAGCATGTGTAGCCATTTATTTTTCAGTCTTCTATAATAATTTTCCTACTCAGAAACCAATGATACATATTTTACATTTTTCTATAGCAACACTTTATTTCTGAAACCATTTTCTAGATTAATCAGCTTGTATTAGGTTTTATTTATACAAAGACAGCCTCAACATCTCTGTGACTTGCAAAAATATTTATTTCTTGTTTCCACTGCCCATTAGCAGCTGAAAGGTATACACTACAGCAGCTTAATTTCAGGATATTGGTTGAGTTCTCGTTTGTCCCTCCTCTCTCTTATTCTGAGATACAGGCTGAAAGAGCACCTTTTATCTGCAACATGATGTTCCCATGACAGAAAGCAGGTAGGCAAAAGGCATGGATAGCTTTAGCCATGTCTCAATGGTCAAAACAGAAGTGGAGAATCCTAAAGTCAATGAAGCAAGATGTATATACAGCTCACAATGAAGATGGCCAGGATGGGGAAAAAAATAATTGTGAAAAAGTAATAATAATTATAGAATCTTCCAAAATCAGTTATATGTAAATGCAGTACATTTTCCAACTTAAAAAGACAAAGATTGCCCATATTTAGTAGATTCTTACATACTTTTGTGTTTCTCTTCTGTTCAATAAAGTGCCCTATTTTTTTATGTAAAACAGAGACAGATGTTGGACCAGATTTTTTTTAAATTACTTATAATACCTTATATGTGAGGATATAGAAAGAATGAAATTTGAATGGAAATTAATACAAAAAGAAAGTTGATGTACTGAAATATCAGACAAAATAGATAGTTAAGACATTTACTAGAATTAAAGGGAGATATTTTATAATGACAAAAATCCTTCAGGAAGACATAAATTTGTATGTACTAAATACCATAGCCTCAGTTTGTATGAAAGAAAAGTTGACAGAACTAAAATCCAAAATTGAGAGATTTTAACATGTCTCTCTTAGCAATTGAGAGAATAAATAGGGAAAGAGTAAGGATATAGAATGTTTGAATAAAACAACACAGTTGATCTAATCTGCATGTATAAGATGTACCCAACAACTGAAATAGTTACATTCTCTTCAAATTAACCTGAAGCATTTATAAAAGTTGACTCCATGCTGAGCTTTAAAGCAAGTCTCAGAACATTATAAAGAAACAAAGTCACAGTATATTCCCGAACAAATGGAATTAAGCTATGAATTAATTTAAAAAAAGAAGATAAGTAAGAACCCCCCAGATATTTTGGAGAAGTATACTTCTAAATAGTTAAGAGGTGAAAAAATATGTTACATGAAAATTAGGAAATATTTGGAACTCAATGATAATGAAAATACAACATAGCACAACTTGTAGGATATCTTTGTTTAAAATGACATATGTAGCATTACATGCAGATTTTAGAAAAATAGAAACACTCAAATTTAATGATCAGAGTAGCAACCTTGAAAAGTGAACAACAAAAAAAGCCCAGCAAATTAAACTCAAAGCTGGATGAAAGAAATGATACAGAGAGAAATAAGTTAAATAGGAAACAACCATGCAGTAGACTAAATCAGAGTTTTTTGGTAAAGATGTTAAATTGTTAGAGCCCATGCGAGACAGATGAAAGGTGAAAATAAAAAGTTAAAAATAAACAATATCAGGAGTGACAAAGTGAACATCACTACAGATCCTACAAACACAAAAAAGAAAATTAGGGAATATTAGGTTAGTGCCAATAAGTCTGGCCTGTTCAATGAAGGACAAATTCCTACCAAAACAAATTTCCAAGGTTTACACAATCATAAGTAGAGAATCTGCATTATGCTATACCTTAAGTATGTAATAAGACCTTTCCATAATTAAGTCGCTCTGACCAAAAGCCTTTTTTGGGTATATGCACCAAAGAATGTGCACAAAAATGTTCATATTAATAGTATCAGTAAAAGCAAAAACAAAAACAAGAAAATTCCAAAAGCAACATAAATATTAAGTGAATTTGATAACCTGTATATTGATACAGTGGAATACTGTTCAAAGCAAATGAATAAAATACTATTATATACAACTTAGATAAATCTTAGAAACATAATGGTGGATAGTGAAAGAAACCAGATCCAAGAAACATTTTTAATAAACTTTTAATTTCGGTATTGTTTTAGGTTTACAGAAATGTGGGAAAGATAACCCAGATAGTTCCTGTGTACCCCACATCCAGTTTTTGTCATGAAATTGAAATTGAGTCGGATCATATTTTACAAACCAATACTATTTGCCACTTTATTTTAGATTTCTAAGAGCAGATAACATTGTAGATTTATGTTTTTAGTGGGAAGGTTCAATACCATAAACATTAAACATCATCCCCAATTAATCTGTAATTTCAAGAAAAAATGCATCCATATTTTAAAATCTTTTGAGTCACAGAAAATCATACGGAAATAGTGAAATTCATAAGAAATAATAAATGTAAAAATAGGAAGGAAATGTTTGAACTCTAGTACGAAGATGACAGGGAGAAGGACAATAACAATGATGCTGGATCTTTGTAAAGCTATAGCAGTTCAGGCAGTGAGATATAGTTAAGGGTTAGACAGACCAATTCAGTGCAATGGAGAACCTAATAAAAAAGATCGAAATATATATGACAACTTGATATATTATTGGGGTTGCATTCCAAATTAGTAGGGATAATAAAGGTGCATTCAATTGTACTCTGACATCGAGTTATCATTTTGGATTATTTTTGATGTATGGAGATTATTTCTACCAGCATAAGAAGGTGACTTGTGGGGAGACTAGGAGAAAGAGACTGGAGTTAAGTGTTTAACTAAATCTATCTATCTATCTATTTTTTTACATACAAAAAAATCTCTCTATACACACACAGATTTATGAAATGTTTCCTAATTATAAAAATGTAAACATTAAAAACAAATCATTGGAAACATCAAAATTCAGTTAGAAGTCCATTTTAACAATCGATCTTAATCTGAGATAAAATTGGAAAACAAATTCCATGCAAAGATGCTTACTGAAATCGTAGACAGCAAAACAGCACCTTTAATAGATGATATAACTGCATATTTTATTATCGTAGCAGGTTGAAGTATATTTAACTCTGTTGCAATTCATTACTTTAGTAACATAGGAATCATGAACCCTCTATTTCAAAGCATGAAATGTAGTTGCATATATTCTTGATTCATTATCAGAATATTAATTCCATGTTATTTAATTTAATAACTCAATAATCTTCACATTCATTATAATGAAATCTAAATGGAAATTAAACTTAGTATAATATTTGATCTCTTCCAATTATCTTTAAAAGGTCTCATTATATCAGTGACCTAACGTTTTTAATTTTTAAGAAAAATTAAAGTGAAAGCATAGTTTAAAAATAAATTTCTTTGTTTCAGTAAATTCCATCTCACACCAATATTGACAAACCATAAATGTGTCATCCCTACTTTGACATTAGAATTGATATATTATAAATTCAATGAAAGAACTGGATTCCAAACATGTAACAAAAAATAAGTTCAACAAACATTAATTATTTGCAGATTCTGTGTGAGTAATAACTATAGTCAGTTTGAAAACCATAAATATTTCAACAATATCACTGGGAGTAAATTTTAGTCCAATAATGGCATTCCAAATGGCTTAAAGCCATAGTAACATGACAAGACAACAGTTTCTATATTAGGATTCAAAGCCAAGATAATTATATTCTTCTAATATACCGTATCAGTCCAAATTTTAAGTAGAATTAAAAATTTTAAATCACAAATATTCATCCACACATACAGTAACTGCTAAAGAAGAAGCACAGTGTTAGAAAATAATTAAATTTTTCTATATCTAAAATGAAGAGTTTCAGGACCAGAACAGTTAAGCAAATGATTCATAGTCATGAATCTAGTTAAGTGAAGCAGCTATCAGGTTCTACTTTCTTCCATCAAGTATGATTTCCAGTCTTTCTTGCTGTTTCTCATGGGGTCTTTCCAGTTCATTTTGCTAGTATTCCATGTATATGTCATATATATTTCATTGATTATTCTGATGCAAGTCTTTATAATTGAGATGATTCTTAAATAGTAAAGAAATAGCATAGAATATTTCATATTGCATTTATATAAAAAATTTAAATACAGAAACAGGAAAAAATAAATTTTGCAGAAAGATTATTTGCAGGGGGAGAGCAATTGATGGAGATACCATATACCATATGCAGATACCAGAATATGTTATATATTCCTTGCCCATCAATGACAAAGACAAGGAGTTTGTGATTAAACATGCCACCTGGAGGCCTTAGACAGCATTGGCAGAAAAAAAAAGAGTAAAAAAATGTTTCATACAATTAATAGAAAATTTCAGTAACCCAGGGGAGCCATCTTTTTAATACATGTGACCTTTTTCACCGAGGAAGATCACTGTGTAATATGCCAGGTACTCCCTGAAATGCCATTTCCCATCTGCCAGAGGAGGCATTAGAATACAGCCACAGCTGCACGGGGGTTGATGCAGCCACTGGGCACAATGGCAAGCTGAGGCTGTTCTAGCCCAGCCCAGCTGCTCATGGGAAGCAGCAAGCATGCTGGTCAATTAGAGTTCCATTCCCAACAATCTGCTGACTTTAGGAGCTTCATTGCTCTTTACATCTTTTTATCTTTTACCAGAACTCAGTAAAAAATAAATTAAATTAAATTATTGGAAAGGTATTCAGGGTAATGGTGGTTGTCTAGTAAGCTATATAATTCTTACTAGCATAAAAGGAAACTCAGATACTGTTCTGCTATAATTGCTAACCTTGAGTGAGGAGAGATTGGCAGAAAGATGGGTTTGGCTCTCCCAGGAGAAGCTTCGCAAGCAAAATATCTTCGTGGCTAAGCCTGCTGGGCACTGTTAAAACATTTAGTGTACAGAAAAAAGTCTTTGGGGTTTGTTTTCTATTTTTTAATGTCTCCCCGTCTGTGTTTCACTTCATTCTTACCAATGAAGCTATTATAGAGCCTACTTCATCAAGGTAACAGGAATCATAGTTTCTGGAGATTCTGGAGACCAAAACATCTTGTTTGGTAACTTGAAAGAAAAGCTGCCCAATTTAGATTGTTCAGTGTTCACTTTGTCTAGTTGTGTGATTGGTTTGGGATGGCTTTAACAACATGAGTAGCCTTGCCAATCTCTTCTTAACCAGCTCCAGTGCAAGTGCTTTTGATTTACTTCACCTAATTTATTTATTTACTAATATAGTCTGAGAGTTATGTTTTTTTTGTACATGTCGTCTTCCATTTAAAGGTAAATGTGCAGATGTCCTCTCGAACTCTTTGCAGGAAAAACCAGCAAAGCACTAGTAAGAATGTCCCATCCTTGGCTGTAATCACGGACACATGCAGAACTCATTCTTGACAGAGCTAAGAATGGGCTTAAAGGGTGCCTCATCCCAGCATGCTCCCTCTGGCCTCTTGTCTTCCTCTAATTCTCTTTTCTCATGAGTGAACCACCAGTCTGTGACCTAAGCAGAGGGTCAATTGGAGAAGAGGTGTCAGTCACTTTTCAGCAGGTCCCTCTAACTTTTAGGGGTGGCCGCGTTGGTGCCTCCTTCCCTTGTCTTGACAAGGAGGATTGCGTGCATCCCTCCACCCTTCTCTGGGGTAGGAATAGGGAAAAACACTCTACATCTTGCTTCAGAAACCCAGATTCCTGCTACCCTCCCACCCCAACTTCCCAGTCCCTGAATTTTTCTTTTATAGACTGGGAAGGGGTGAGGATAGGAGTCAACAAAGCCATTCACGTTGCCCACTGGGCACTCTCTTTAAAATGTGGAGTACCTTTTTATACCCCGAGACCTATGACTCCTCTGCACAAATATTTCCATTTTGCTTTTTTCTCCATCTAGTAAGCCTTCAATTTTTTTTTTCCTACACATCCTCCAGACCTACTCAAGTCTTCACAAATTATCCCCATTTACGGTGGTCATGGTCGCCTCTGCTTTGCTCTGCAGCTTATCATCCATGAGACATGTTTATGGGATTTATGATTTAGTTGTTTTTGTCTCACCAACCAAAGGGCAGGATTGCTGACAGAAACCATATTGTGCCCATTTTAATCCTCATTGTGCCTTGCCACAAACTTTGCAGGTGACAGATGTTCATTAAATATTTAATCTTGGTGATGGTGATAATGACATCCCATAGACAGACACTGGTGACCACAGAGTCCCTTATAATAAGCCCACCAAACTTCTGTTCCAGAGGGCGGGATATTACTTCCAAATTTATTTATGCTATAGTGTGGTCTTTAGTAAGACATCTGACAAAGTCTTGCCACAGTGGGTGAGTATGTGGATTCTGGACTTGGTTTACTATGTTCCACGTTCTGGGTATACCACGTCCTAGGCAAGGGCACTCGGGGAGCTGCTTAGCCTTTTATTGCTTCAATTTCTTCATCTTTAAAATCCTACCTCATAGAATTGTTAGTAGGATTCAATGAGCTACTATTATGAAAAGCACTTAGCATAGTTCCTGGCATACTGTGTACACCCAATAAATATATATATATTTTCCCGGAAGTCTGATAAGATCAACAGATATTTTCACTCCTTTAATCACATTTTGGCCTTGCTTACTTACATTTTCTTTTCTACTTCTCACCGTGGCCTACAAACTCTATATGATGTGACCTCTGTCCATGGCCCCAAGCCCAATACATACGATTCTCCTCACTCATTACACCCAGCCATATCCTCCCCCACATGCCCTCTGCAATCTTCTTCCCCCCAAGTATTTATACATGTCGTTTCTTCTTCCTGGAATGTGCTCCTCCCAGTACTTTTCCTGGCTGCTTTTATCTCATCATTCCTGTCTCAGCTTATGTATCGCCTCCACTGAGACATCTCACCTAACTATTCTTTAGAAAGTACTCTGCATATTGCCAGTAATTCTATCTAATTACTCTGCCTTATTTCTTTGCAGGCACTTAATTATTCTTCTGAAGTCATCTCACTAATTTGTTCATGTGCTTATTTTCTGTCTCCCTCCAGTACAATGTAAGCTTTGCTATTGCAGGATTTTTGTCAGTCTTATTCACTGCTGTACCTGGTCCCCACCATAGTGGGCTGGCACTTAGTAGGTACTCTGTATTTTTAGAATGACACTATTGCAGCCCTGGTTGTGGGAATACATCTTAGTTACAACACAGAGGACCTAGTTGTCGGTTAAGGCAACAGAAAAATAAAAAGGAAATTTCAGGTCCTTGTGTTCAGTGTCATGACAGGAGCCGGCACAGGGCACTGCGGTGACATTTATAAATAGTGCCAGGCCCTTCTTAATGGCTCTTGGCTTTCTGAGGGAGGGAGCCTTTGCAGGAGACCCGAGTGACAAGTCGGAATTACCTAGGTGGGAGGGAGGGGGTTGGGCATTCTGGGGGCAGGAAGGAATCTCAGAGAGAGGAGGTCACAAAGGCCTGATGCAGAAGTGATAATGGTGATCTTGTGAGATCATCAGTAGTTAATGTGGCTTAGACCAGAGCTTGAGGGAGGAAAGAGTGAATGAAGAGCACAATCAGAAGAAATTAGTGAGCTTAAATGCCTAATTTACTTAGATTCATAGGAAATCTGTTTGGAACCCATCAACTGTATAATAATTTTTACAAAAAAAAAGAAATAAGCTATTTTCCTGAGTGCCTACTCTGTGCAAGGAAATGTAAAAGGTTTTCTCTTTCCTGATGTTCTGGAGAGGTATTGACTGAGTGGAGAGAAAGCAGGACATAATAAATGGTGTAGCCAGTCCTTCTGAGGCACAGGATGGTAATGGCTCTAAGGTAAAGGATTTAGACTGCTTTGTGCAGGAGACATATGAAGTCTCCAAGGCCTTGTGCTTTTCATCCAAGAAGCTCTGGTGTGCTGGGGGGAAAGGTTGCCATGGCAGCCAGTAGTTGCTATGAAAGCAAAAAAGGGAAGGTTAATGCTAAATATTTTGCTAACAGCAATATCTGGCATTTTCTTTGAATTTTTCTCCTAAGTACTTTACTTTTAAAATATCTTGCTAAAATTATAAATCAATATACTTAGATAGTATTTGAATATATATACCAGAATATGTATGTGTGTGTATATATGTGTGTGTGCCTAAGGATATCTTCATATATATTTGCACTAATAAGTAAGTGTGTGTACTTGATGTATATTAAATGAATGATTCTCCTGAACCTTAAGAGAATTAGTTATTATGAATAGTTAAGTTTTCCAAGTGGCCAAAAATTTTACTCTAAGCACCCAAAAATATTCAATGGTTAATTTATTACATTAATAAATGTATATTAGGTAAAAATAGAAGGAACATATATGTACTTGTGACACATATAACAATTACAATTAATAAATTGTACAACTGTGTAATGTCTGGATCCCCTGCATAATGTAAGATGATGAGGTCAAGGAACATTGCTCCCAACATCTCAATATTTTGCACATGGACCATGCTCAATAAACATCTTTCCTATCTCTTTGAATAGGTGGGTGAGTAAATGGATAGAAAGGTGACCAAGGAGGAACCAACCAATTACTACAGCAAAAACTCTCCATGAGTTAACGGGAGAGCTCAGAAGCTTGAATCTTAAAGTTGCTGAAGGTTTTAGGTCTTTTCCATTACAATTCATTCTAATCATCACAAACGTTTTATTGCCCATACTCTATAGAACATGTACACTGAATAATCTCAAGCAAAAAAAAAAAAAGGCTGGTGCTTTCATGATGCATTCTTGTATGGAGTCTAGATGTCCCAGTGGCAGATGGCTGTGATCTAGATAAAAGCCGGAGGTATCAGGGTTGCTGCAAGCTCATGGTCAACCTACGTAGCCTTTTGTATTATATTTGGAAAAGGTATACCATGGAAAGGAGGATGAGCCTGAACCACATAAATTTGATTTAAGTTCTAAATCTGGAATCTACAGGAGGCAAAAATGAACCAGCAGCCCTCCTAATTCTCTGGCCCTGTACACAGGGAGCTGGGCAGTTTCTGAAAAGTGTATAAGCCTGTGCTTATTGGCATTACTGTAAATATAGTCAATCTTAACAGAACCATCAGTACACTTTTCTATTATCTTGCTTATTATCCATCAGCCTTCTCCTATTCCTCATTTAGTTCCTCAAATCTTCATTGCACTTCTCAGGTCTTTGATCCCAGCCTCATTTTCAGGAGATGCTCTTGCTCTTACTTCACCTCAGTGAGGAAATAAAAACATCCAAAAAGAATGACGTTAACATATGGGGTCTAGCACCTAGAAGCTCATTAGATATTTTACTCTACACAGATGAAGAGAGGTTATTCTGTCAAGTTCAGGACTTCCATCTGGGCTCTGAATCCTCTTTAACATCTACTTCAGTCTTGTGCCATTAGTTCTCCCCTCACTGGCTCATATTTTCAGCCTTCCTCTCCAACAGTCCCTTTTTCCCCAGAAAAATATGCTGCAAGTCACCTATTTAAAAAGTACAGTTCTATCTCTTTTCTTCCATCTATCCTTCCATTCACCAGCAAATGTAGGTTATTCAGGAAAGTATAGGTTAAGTAGAGGAAGAATGGGGCTGAGGCTGGAAAATCTCAAGACAAAATATATCATAGATTTGTGTGCTGACTTCTTTTAATCCCTTCTGATTTGCACATCATCATTCACAGTCTGTATTGGGCCCCCCTCCCTTTCTCCCAAAATAGTTTTCAAAGGTATGAATATTCATCCTTGCAGCCAAACCCAATAGATGCTTCCAGTGATGTTTCACCATCTGCAACATTTGACAATTTCATGACTCCCTTCTTTAAATTTCTCCTTTGATTTGATGACTTCCTTCTGATTTTTCTAACCTCTTTCCAAATACTCTAAATATCCTGTCCAAATGTCCTGAAAATCCTACCATTCACTCACTCTTCTTGTAATTGTGTGCTCATGAATTCTGTCCTTGACTTTGTTTCTATTCCCATTTGACATTTGCTCCTTTATTTTCTTATCCAATCTATAGCTTTAGTCATTTTTAGAGTGCTCATGAGACCCCGTGTTGATGCCTTTAAACTTCATCTCTCAGTTTAAGTCCAGAATCATACGTACAACCCTCTGCTGGGAAGTTCCTCTGGAATGTCCCATAGCACATCAGTAGTGTGATTAAATTAATTATTTTCCTCCTAAATTATTCCATCTTGGCTAATGGTCCCCAAAATCCCAGTAATCCAGGTGAAAAATCTTTGAAATCCTTCTAGATTCCTCTTTCTTCCACATCCTTAAATCAAATTGCCAATCAAGCCATTTCATTTCTATCCCCTTATTATTGTATGCTGACATCTTCCTCCTCGATTTGCATGGCCATTGCCTTAATTCAGGGTCTCATTAATTTATCCCCTAAATGATTTTTCCACCTTCATATCTGATCCCCTCAAATCCGTCTTTCATATCCTAGCCAGAAGATTTCCATAACATAGAGGCAGATATTTAGCTCTCTCATTTATTTCTGCAATTCCCCCATGACCAATAATACTGTGAGTAGCACATAATAAGTGCTCAAAAAATAGTGATATTATTCCTACAGCTGTTAGTAAAAGATGAAATGAGGTTCACCTCTTACTTTGGATAAGTAACTCTGCCTCTCAAACCTCAATTTCTTTCTTCTTATAAAAGTATCTCCTTCATAAGATTCTTACACAGATTACAGTAGATTATATAGTAATATGATCAGTAATCTTCTAGTATGCAGAATGTACTTAATGCATACATACTTAGTAATAATTACTAATGGAGGAGTCTGGACCCTTAAAAAAATAAAAGTCATCAGACAGGCTACAAGAATATCCTCAGAGCAAAAGAATTCAGGATTGCAGTGGCCATCAGGGACATCTTCAAACCATCAAGTCATTATGTATGTCTTTTCCACGACATCTCTGTCAATGACTAGTTTCTATAAGCATACACTTATTGCATAATCCTCTCTAAAATGACCCTTTTTTGTTGAAGGTTCTTTAATTTTGTCAGAAGAGTATTTGAATTTTAGAAGTGAAATTGTTGCTATGCATCTACATTCCAAATTCCTTCTTATATAAACTAAATAAACTTAAAACAGTTTAGAAATACCTAAATTTTGGAGAGTATATTTCTTCAGTGTTGGAGTTGGCACTATAACCCAGGATGCTCTTTTACCAGCCCATATGCCTCTTCACTTGAACACAGACTCTGGGGCTGAAGAGACTGTGCAAGAGGCAAGTGGAGCACATTGGAAGAAAAAGTTCAGAGAAGAGATTTCTGAGGCAGTCAGGCTTGCATGGAGCGGGGAAGATGGAGATTTGAGACTGCTGCCATTTTCCCCTATTTAGAGAGCAGCTGAGGACTTCAGACATCTGGATCTGGAGCTTTCATTTTATTAAATTCAGATTTATGTTATTTAAATTTATTTTTTATTGAAGTAAAGTTGACATAATATAATAGCTTCAGGTATACAACATAATGATTCGACATTTATGTACATTACAAAATGCTCACTACCGTACGTGTAATTATGCCATGTCACCATGCCAAGTTACTACAATATTATTGACTGTATTTCCTATGCTGTACATTTCATCCCTGTGACATTTATTTTATAACTAAGTTTATACCTCTTAATCTGCTTCACCTGTTTTTCCTATCCCTCCCACTCCCCTCTCCTCTAGCAACAACCAGTTTGTTCTCTATTTATGAGCCTGTTTCTGTTTTTTGTTTGTTTGTTCATTTGTTTTTTAGTGAAATTATGTGATATTTTTCTTTCTCTGTTTGACTTGTTTCACTTAGCATAATACCCTCTAGGTCCCCATGTTGTCATATATCAAAACATCTCATTCTTTTTTATGGCTGAATAATATTCTGTTGTGTGTGTGGATAACCATTCATCTGCTGATGGATACTTAGGTTGCTTCCATATCTTGGCTATTGTAAATAAAGCTGTGATGACTATAGGGGTGTGTATAACTTTTTTACTTAGTGTTTTTATTTTCTTCAGGTAAATGCCCAGAAGTGGAATTACTGTATCTTATAACATTTCTATCTTTTGAGGAACTTCCATACTATTTTCTATAATGACTGCACCAGTTTGCATTCCCACAAACAATATTCCACATACTCACCAACAATTGTTATTCTTGTCTTCTTTATATTAGCCATTCTGACTGGTGTGAGGTGACACCCTGTTGTGGTTTTGACTTGCATTTCCCTGATGATTAGTGATGTTGAGCATCTTTTCATGCATCTGCCGTCCATCTCTATGTCTTATTTGGAAAAATGTCTATTCAGTTCCTTTGCTTATTTTTAATCAAATTATTTGTTTCTTTGGTGTTGAGTCTTATGAGTTATTTATATATTTTGGGTATCAACTCCTGATTGGATGTTTCATTTCTGAATATATTATCATGTTCAGTAAGTTGCCCTTTCATTTTATTAATTTCCTTTGCTGTGCAGAAGCTTTTTTAGTTTGATATAGTCCTACTTGTTTATTTTTGCTTTTGTTTCTCTTGCCTGGGGAGACATATCCAGAAAAAAAATTGCTAAGGCCAATGTCCCAGAGTTTACTGCCTATATGTATTTTCAGGGGTTTTATGGTTTTAGGTGACATTTAGGTCTTTGATCCATTTTGAGTTTATTTTTGTGTATGGTGTAAGGAAGTGGTCCAGTTTCATTGTTTTGAATGTAACTGTCCTGTTTTCCCAGTTTATTGAAGAGGCTGTCCTTTTCCCAATTGTATATTCTTGCTTCCTTTATGAGCTTGCTGTACTGTTCATTTATCTATGTGTCTAGTTTTTGTGCCACTGTTTATTTGCCATAGCTTTGTAGTAAAGTTTGAAATTAGGGAATGAGATACCTCTAACTTTGTTCTTCTTTCTTAATATTGCTTTGGCCATTTGGGGTTGTTTGTTGCTGCATACAAATTTTAGGATTATCTGTTCTAGTTATATAAAAAAGGTACAGTTGGTCTTTTGATAGGGATTGCATTGAATATGAAGATTTTTTTGGGTCATATGGACATTGTAATATTAATTCTTCCAATCCATGAGCATATTTTTCCACTTATTATCAATTTCCTTCATCAATGTCTTATAATATTCAGAGTATAGGTCTTTTACCTCTTTGGTTAAATTTAATCCTTGGTGTTTTATTCTTTTTGGTGCAATTGTAAATGAGATTGTTTTCTTAATTTCTTTGGGCTAGTTTGTTGTTAGTATATAGAAATACAACATATTTCTGTGTGTTGATTATGTGTCCTGAACTTTACTAAAGTCATTTATTAGTTTTAATGGTTTTTTGGTGGCATCTTTAGAGTTTTCTACATATAGTATCATATCATCTGCAAATTGTGACAATTTTATTTCTTCATTACCAATTTGAATGCCTTTATTTATTTTTCTTGTCTGATTGCTGTGGCTAGGACTTCCAATACTATGTTTAATAAGAGTGGTGATAGTGGCTATCCTTGTCTAGTTCCTGATCTAGAGGAAAAGCGTTCAGCTTTTTGCCATTGAGTATGTTTCTCATGGTTTGTCACATATGTCCTTTGTAATGTTGAGAGTTTTTATCATGAATGGATGTTAAATTATGTCAAATTCTTTATCTATTCGTTATTGTGGTATATTACTTTGATATTTGGATTTTAAACCATTCTTGCATCCCTGGAATGAATGATTCTTTTAAAGTATTTTTAAATTTAGTGTGTTAATATTTTGTTGAGGATTTTTGCCTCTATTTTCATCAGGGATATTGGTCTGTAATTTTCTCTTTCTTTTTGTAGTGTCTCTCTAGGTTTGACATCAGCATAATGCAGGCCTTGTAGAATGAATTTGAAAGCATTCCTTCCTCTTCTATTTTTTGAAATAGTTTGAGAAAGATAGGTATTAACTCTTCTTTAAATATTTAGTAGCATTCACCTGTGAAACTATCTGGACATGGTTTTTGTTTGTTGGGAGTTTTTAAAATTATTAAATCAATTTTGTTGCTAATAATAGGTCTGTTCAGATTTTCTATTCCTGATTCAGTTTTGGAAGATTGCATATTTCTAGGGATTTATCCATTTCTTCTGGGTTGCTCAAATTTGTTGGCATGTAATTTTTCCTAGAATTCTCTCATATGCCTTTCAATTTCTGTGATGTCAGTGGTAATTTCTCTTTCATTTCTGATTTGAATCATTTTTTCTTGATTAGTCTGGCTTAAGGTTTTTCTATTTTGTTTGTCTTTTTGAAGAACTGGTGTTAGTTTCATTGATTTTTCTACTGTTTTCTTAATCTCTATTTCTACTATTATCTTTATATGTCCCTCCTACTAACTTTGTGCCTTGTTCTTTTTCTAGTTCCTTTAGCTGTATGGTTAGATTGTTC
Organism: Smutsia gigantea; assembly: GCA_032199065.1. NCBI lineage: Eukaryota > Metazoa > Chordata > Mammalia > Pholidota > Manidae > Smutsia > Smutsia gigantea. The sequence continues at coordinate 164,396 of JAVSCE010009898.1, forward strand.
TTATTTCTTAAGTTAGGCCTATATTGCTATAAACCTTCCTCTAAGAACTGTTTTTTCTGCATCCCATTTTTTATTTTTCTCTTTGATTTCTAGTTCCATATATTGTTGTGGTCAGAAAATATGCTTGATACAATTTCAACTTTCTTAAATTTATTGAGTTTTGTTTTATGGTCTAACATGATGTATACTGGAACATGTCCCATGTGCACTTGAAAAATGTATATTCAACTGATTCTTGATGAAATGTTCTGTGTATATTTGTCAAGTCTATCAGGTCTAGTGTGTCATTCAATGCCAATTTCCTTATTGATTTGTCTGTCTGGATGATCTATCCATTGATGTAAGTGGGGTGTCAAATCCCCTACTATTGTTACTGTCAATCTCCCTTTATGTCTTTTAATATTTGCTTTATATACTTATGTGCTCATATGTTGAGTGTATAGCTATCTACACTTGTTATTATATCATCTTGTTGAACTGATCCCTTTATCATTATGTAATTGCCTCAAGTATTTCTACTCCATCTTTTTAAAATTTCTATTTCTATGGAATGTCTTTTACCATCCCTTTATTTTCAGTCTATGTGAATTTAGGTCTAAAGTGAGTCTCTTATAGGCAGCACATAGATGTGTCTTCTTTTTAATCCATTTAAATCCATTTAAATGGATTTAATCCATTAATCCATTTACAGCATTTATAATTATTGATAGGTGTGTACTTATTGCCATTTTGTTAAATGTTTTCTGGTTGTTTTGGTAATTCTCCTTTTGCTCTCTTCTGATATGATGCTTTCTTTAGTGTTATGCTTGGATTCCTTTCTCTTTGTTTTTTTGTGTTACCTGTTAGAGGTTTTTGGTTTGTAGTTACCATGAGATTCATATACAGTATCCTATATATATACAGCAGTCTATATTAGGTTAATGGTCATTTAAGTTTAGTGCTTTTAGAATATGTTCAGCTTTTTATTATCTCCCCTCCATGTTTTATGTATATGATGTCATAATTTATATCTTTTTATTTTGTGTATCCAACTGACTTTACTAGTTTTGTCTTTTGAACTTCATAATAGCTTTATTGGTGATTGGTCTGCTACCTTTACCATATGTTTTTTTTTTTAACCAGTGAACTTTTTTTTCCCTCTCCTAATTTTCTTCTAATTATGGCCCTGTTTTACCCACTTAAATCCCTTTAACATTTCTTATAAGGCTGATTGTTAACTTTTGTTTGTCTGATGAACTCTTTCTTTCTCCTTCAGTTCTGAATGATAACTTTGCCAGTATTCTTGGTTGTAGGTTTTTTCTTTTCAGCACTTTGAATATATCATGCCACTACTTTCTGGCCTACAAAGTTTCTGCTGAAAAATCAGCTGATTGCTTTATGGGATTTCCCTTGTATGTAACTGCACTTTTCTCTTGCTTATTTTAAGAGTCTCTTTATCTTTAATCTTTGCTGTTTCAATCACTATGTGTCTGGGTGTAGAACTCATGTTGTTTCAGGCTCTCAGTGCTTCCTGGACCTTCATGTCTGTTTCCTTCCCCAGTTAGGTAATTTTCAGCTATTATTTCTTCATATAGGTTTTCTGTCCTTTTCTCTCTTTCCCCTATCTGGGTCTCCTATTATGCCAATTTTCTTTGTTTGAAGTTGTTGCAAAAATCTCTTAGCACCTTCTCATTTTAAATTATTTTTCCTTCTGCTGTTCAGCTTTGCTGCTTTCCACTACCCTGTCTTCCAGCTAGCTGATATATTCTGCATCCCCTAATCTTCTGTTGATTCCTTCTAGTGTATTTTTCATTTCAGTGACTGTATTCTTCAGTTCTGCTGGTTCTTTTATGTATTCTCTTTGTTGATGTCTTCCCTGAAGTCATCCACTCTTTTCTCCAGTCCAGTAAGAAACTCTATGACCATTATCTTAAATTCTTTATCAAGTAGACTGCTTATTTCCATTTTGTATAACAATTTTCTAGTGTCTTGTTCTTTCATTTGGAACATTTCCTTTGCCACCTCATTTTGTTTGGCTCTCTGTGTTTGTGTTATGTAGGTCAGCTATGCTTCCTAATTTTTATGTAGTAGGGGTCCTGAAGTGCCCAGAAGTGTAATACTCCCTTATCACCAAAACTAGGCACTCCAGGGGTGTCCCTGTGTGAGCTGTGTACACCCTCCTATTATGACTGAGCCATGATTGCTGCAAACAGGCTGGAGGGCAAGGCCTGCCCTCTGCTGGGCTATCAGCAGTGACTAGAATGGCTACTGTGGCTGCACTCATTTGCAAAGCTCACTCCAGGTATAGCTTGCTGAAAGACTCAGCACAGACCCTGCTGTGCACTGGTAGGCAGGGCCAGTCTGTCTTCCAGTGATTGATAAGGGGACTACTGCTAGCTGGTGGATGGGGCATCTGCCATTGAGGAGTATTGGGAAGGTCAGGTCCACATGGGAGTGCTGGGGGAGAGCAAGTGGTGTTGGTATGAAAATGGAGAGTGTCAGAACAGGCTCCCACATGCATCTGGCCAGCAAGGCTGAGGGATACCACCAAAAATGGCATCTGCTGTCCCTCCATCCCTGGAGAAACGTCCCTCAGATCCCTTCCCCTCTAGCACATGTCCTAAAGTTAATGAATAAATCTCCTTTCAAACTGCTGTTTCTGTGTTTGAGTCTCAGAATCAGCACAGCATGCCAGCCCTCCAAGAGCAGAGACTTGGCTTTCCAGCCTTCTGACTCTCCTGAAGTTAAACCCCACTGATTTTCAAGGCCAGGCATTATGGGAACTCATCTTCCTGATGTAGATCCCCAGGCCAGCCAGGTATGCAGACTTTTCCCTCACCCCTCTGTATATCACTCCTTCCCACTTATGGGTTGGGATTCAGGAAGGGTTTGGATCCTGATGAGTTTCAGCTCTGACTTTTTTACCCTTCCCAATGTAGTCTTTGTCATTAGCTGTGGACTGGCTGTTTTACCAGGCTTCAGGTTTTCAGAGTTAGTTGTACCACTTGAAGTTGCTACCTCAGTTGGTACATGGGAGGAGGTTATCATAGTGACCTCCTATTCCATCATCTTGCCAGGATCCTTTAATATTCTTTTATAATAGAGTATATATCTGCCAGTTTCCTTCCCTTTGGATTTGGAAGATATTATGTGTAGATTCAAGTGGCTGCACAGATGACAGCTTTTAACTCTTACAAGAAACTCCTCTGTGGCCTTAGAAACTCCTTTGCTTCCCAAGCCCAGTTACTGGATCCCTCCCCAGGTAGACAAAATGACCTGCCTCTGGTTGGCTGGGCACACAGCATGCCTTTACAAGGAAGGTAATCTTGACAAGTTTGTTAAGAAGCAGCAGCTTGAGACTGCATCTCCAAGTCGATGACACCTGTTTTTTCTTCCACATTCCGGTCATGTCACAGCATATAGCAAACAACACTATCACTGCAATGACTTGTCAGCTCACAGACATTATCTGTGCTCTATTCCTTGTAGAAGCAGCTGAGAACATAGTCTGTGTTAGGTCGAAGATACAAGGGAAAAAAGTATCCTATTTATTGACAGTTTCTGAAATCAAATGGCTTGAGTTCTAATCCCATATCTGCCATTTACCAGTTGAGTGAACTTAATTGAATTACTTAGCCTTTCTAATACTCAATGCCCTCATTTCAAAATAATATTTCTTAATAAATATCTTATTATTAATATCTCTTAAAAAGAGATAACAGAGACAATAAACCAGAAAGCCTCATTCTTATTATATATTAAATGTATTATAATTTAGACTTTTTGTTTATACATTTAGTACATATGACTGGCTTGTCTTCGTTCGGAAATCAGGCAGTCTTGATGATCAAGAAGTTTGTTTCTTGTCTTTTTACCACCAGAGGGAGGTAGGAGGTTTTCTACTATTAGGTTTATTCTGATGCAGTTAATACTATTACCATGTCTATCTTCAGAATTGTTGAATCCTCCTTTGGCCATATTTTGTTGACTGTGTCATAAATCCATTTTGCTAAAACCACAAGTCTTTTTTTTTCTTTTTTTTGGCAAAAGCAACCATAATTATGTTTAATCAATGCAGGGTGGAGTCCGTTTTTTCCCCTGTGGTCTGTTGAAAGCCATGGATGCTGTTCAGTTCCTTTGCTGTTTTGTCTTCCATTATCCTATTTTATTCTTTTATCTTTTCTTCTCAACCTTCTTGTCCTTCCTTATATCTTCTCCAGCTAAATATTCTTATTCATTGCTTAAGTTTTTCTAAAATAATATTCAGACTTTGCTTCATGAAGTTTTTGTCAATTCCTGAGCCTGGGTATGATTTCTCCCTCTTTTAAAATGCCTAAGCATGTGTCTTTTATCACTCGTTTATTACAATTAATACTTTCTTTACTTTCAACCAAGGGTAAGTCTCATGGGCATACAGGCAAGGCTTCTTTCACCTCGTTGTCTCCTGCACCTAGAATAATCATCAATTGACTTAAAAATCTGACTCCTGTTATTTCTTAAAACTGTTTATAAATTCTTCTTCACTCAATTAATGCAGTGTTTGCCTTAAGGATTCATTTTTTCTTAATTTAGTCCCTTTTTATAATATATGACTATCAACACACCTAAATTTGCTCTTGAGATCAAGATCTTAGTCTTTTGCGGTGGCATCTAATTCAGCAATAGTCCCAATTTCCTTAACCAAATGTTATATGTCTAAGTGCAAATTATGCTGAGTAGAGAGACCATAAAATCATGGAATCATAAACGTTGGAGACATTAGTGTTGTAAAAAAAAAATCAGACATCATTGCTTTTAAAACATTCCTGTGAAATGGGGCATACAGACCTTTTTATGGACACTTTCTATGATGATTTTATTCATGTATAAAAGAATTCCAGGCCATAATGTATAGCTCTCACTAGGTGAAAGTCAATAATATCTATTGTCCTTATGCTGGCCTTGTAAGAACCTTCAGAATAATTCCCCTTTTCCTTCCATATGACAACTGTTTTAATAGATGATGTCTTCCACTAGTGGCTTTACTACTGATTGTATTCAGAAGATGTGCTGTCTTATTTTGAGAAGGCAGTCTTCATCTTGCATAATCTTACATTGGAAAAAAAATGACTCAGAGAAGAAAAATGAGAAGATGGTTCCATATTCCTTTGTTCTCATATGTGACAAAAAGTTATGTTTAAAGCAGATAAATAGAAAATCAATGAAATTTTGGTTGTTAGATCATTACTTTTTTAATGCAGAAGATGCATAACTGCTTAACACTACCAGACATTAAAGTTTTTTTTAACTATATATTTTACTCCCTCTGTTAAATAAACAAAAATATAGAAGGTTGAAATATATCTTTGCTATGTTATCAGCACTGCTTCCTAGGAACTAGTCACTGAAGGAAGCTTATATATTCTCTACCATATAGCATCTTATGGATAGTTGCAATGTTTTTGTTTATCTCAAGTTAAACTGTATTTGCACATAGTAGATCCTCAATATATATTTACTAAACCAGGACAGTCCAGCTGCATATTAGCAAGATGAGTCCCATAAGATATCTGCTTTTTGTGTTTCTAGGGTGGGCAACCCTAAGTTGTCAGAGAAGGGTGAAGGTGGTCTGGATCAAATAAGTAGTGCTCCAGGGAAGAGAAAATGACTTTTACATGATTCATTTTACAGGAAGCGAACTCAGTTCTTGCTCTTCAAGACGTCATGACCACACCAATATGGACAACAGTGTCTTATCTATAAAATCACTAGGGAGAACTAGTTGATATCTAAGGTTACATCTACCCCCAGTTTTCAATGATTTCTCAAGCTCATTATTATCTTTTGCCTTTCTCTCTATGCCTGCCCACCTTTCTTTTTGAATCAGTCTTTTTATGCCACATTTCCTGGACTATCACCAATGTCCACCCAGTTGTCGGTCAGCTACACTCGGCCTAGATGCACTTGCTGCCTCTCTTAAAAGCTGATGCCCTTTTATCTTCACAAATAGCACTTTCTGAGGGTAGAAACTATCATGTTCATTTTGTATACTCAGAATTTTAACATTGCAGGGATTTGATAAACATTTGTTGAATGAATTGGATTCATAAAGTCACAGCTTCATTAATATTACCCTCTTGTATGCAGTTCTTTTATAAGAGATTGCTATGGGAAGATTTTCTACCAACCTTCTTATTTCACTAAGTATGTGCCATCTGTGAAAAAGCTATGAAGTATTAGCATAAATAATTAAAACAAAAGCTCACTTACCAAGCTAATTTGTGATGCAGCCTTATTTAGTTTGTAGTATTTACTGCTAACTGATATGAGAAATTTGAGAGTCCACTTACCTATCTTGAAAAATCATTACTGCCTTAATATGTAGGGGCATTTAGTCTATCCATTGGTAAGTTTCCCTGAGCCTATATTTTCTTCTCAATCGGGGCTTGGAATATCCATTAATTTTTCCATTAGTTTCTGGATGTAATGTTTGGAGTGCATAATGAATGCATTTGCAAATTAGTGGGGTGAATGTTTATGCAATTATGAAAACAATTAATACTTTGTGTCAGAAGAAGAAAAATGTCTGTCAAGAATTAGGCATTCAATAACAAGAAATGTATGTCTGTGCCTAAGCTGTAACTATTTGTAAAGAGAATCATTTCAGAAGAGTCATGCAAATGACCTAATTCATGGGCAATTTAAGTACAATAAACCTTACCTTGGAAATGTCTTCATCTTCTCCTAGACCCATTGACATACAACCTGTCCTCATGAAAAAGGAAATATTTACTGTCTCCATAGGTATTTTACAACATTAAAATTCTGTTTGTGGCCTTTGTAAACCTCCCCTAGAAAATTACAAGTAAGATTAAAAGGAACTCCGACAGCCTGGGGAGGAATTGATAGATGACCTGCCATATTAAAGACAGCCGACTTTCTGCTAAGGTCAGCCCTCACATACTGAGAGGACAAAAGCAAAACATGAGGTCTAGGGAGAGCAGGGAAGCTGAAAGAACAAAGCTTGTTGACATCAATGAGCTCCAGCCCTGGCCTAAGGGGAAAGACTATTCTTTTATGTGTGTGTATATTTATATGCTTAAATGTTTACTTGCACATTACTTATACAAGCACATGTTTATTTATGTATATATATATATTTACGTATGATATAGTATGTAGCATATAAAAGCTGCATGAAGCTTAAAAAAATGCAATGATTATTCCATGTCTTTCACTTATCTTTACAGGAGATTTCTGTCCTTCATCCTGGTCTAGTTGAGTTTGTACATTTACCTTTCTGAATGAGTTTGTCAGAATGATACGGGATCAGCTCAAGATAGATTTTTGGTGGGGAGTCACCATTAACAACATCATCTAAATCAGGCTGGCAGGCCCAAGTGCTGGTCTCGAGGCAGCCTAGTAATAAATTGCCCTCTGGGTGCCTGAGCCTGCCAACCACTAGTCATTAGAAGTTCAGGGTTTCCATGGATACCTCATCGTTGGTACAGGTGAAATGATAACTTTTCAGAAGCTCTTTGCACAAACACGATGGCTTGGAGTTAAGTAGAGGTTAGCCTAATTAGTTACCAGAGGGCAGCATGTTTCTATGAATGGCTTCCAAAACCCACTTTAACTAAAGGTCAAAAGACATGAGGAAATGAAATTGTGGAAGGCAGTAGAGTAAAATTTTAAAACTCAGATCTGATTTTATTGCTTCTCTGATACTACTGATTGATTCCTGTAGCCTAAAACAGAAATTCCCAGATTTCTGTTTTTCATGGACAAGGTATTTTTCAAAAGTAGGATTGGTATGGGCTTCTGTAGATATTTCAGTTATACACATCTATTTTTTGTCTGCCCATTTGCTCTTAGTCCAATAATTTTGATGGGATTGGCCCTGTTTTTAGCTCCAAGGATAAGCAAGTAATCCAGGCCTGGCTATTCAGAGAGCTTCACTTCTCCATTTAAAATTTTGATTGTGAAATTAGATTTGACCTAAATGAGGCTAGTGACACCCCTTTCTGGGAATTTTGCTAGGGCTGGCTGAAAGAGTGGTGATAGGAGTAGCTAAATGTCAGCTAAGAAGAAAGTCAATGGAAAGGTAAGGAAACAAAGAGACAGAAGGATTCTGATGATATTATTACAGTGGCTCTGAATCTAATTATACCTGAAGCCAACTGAATTGGGTTTCCTAGTTAAAGGAACTAATAAGTTCATTTTTTGTGTATTTTTTGTTTTAACTAGAATCTATAGAGTTCTGTAAGAACTGAATGGGTTCTGAGTAACACAGTTGTCAACTTTTATTTCAGCAGATATTATACAAAGGCACAAAGCATTGCTGAGACTCCTTCCTGGTGCCCTGGCATTACCCACGACTATGGGAATTACTCTGGAAATAACTCATTGTTGGAAACAAAGATGATAAATTTCTAATGGTCAGGTTCAATGGAGTCTAATTCCTGGTGCTAGATACTCATATTTTGCATCAGATTTCAAGGACTAGCTGGGTATTATTCGTTACCAGAATTTTTTTAAGTAGGCTAAAAAGAAAAAGGAAAATTGTTTTCTTGGCACAGCAGAAATCTTTGAGCAGGAAACAACCTATTTCTTCCCCTCCCATCTCATGTGATTTAGAGGCCACTCTGAGTGTGACTGTTTGTGAAATATAATTGTATCTCTAATAAGGGTATCTCATTCCCTAGTTGGGTACTGGATGTTTTCTGAACTGTAGGGTATACACCACCATGCTCAGAGCCACTGAACTAGGGGGAATGAACTTTAGGGAAAAAGCAGAATGACGTTGTGCACAGAGAAAACTGTACTTACTGATTTCCACAGATCCAGGGCCATTCATGGCTGAAATTCCTAGGCATTCTTATGGCCTAGGCCAGATTTGGGAACAAATTTTCCCAGAGAGCCAAGTATTGGTGATCACTGAATGAGAAAAGGAACTAGGTAGCAATACTCATGGTATTGGTGATGAGAAAAGGAACTAAGTAGCAATACTCATGGAATCTCCAGTGTTAGAATTCTTTCAGACCACCCAGGTCTGACAAGCTAAAATGGCAAAGATAACTCAGACTGTAGTCAATGCCAATGACCAACCTGTAGGGTGGTCACTAGTATCCATAGCCAGGAGAAATCACAATGACCTAGAAGCAGATACCAATCCCTTCTCCTTATCTCCCTTCCTTACTACCTACATATATGTATGTAACTTCTGCCGTGGAAGAAGTTTAATGGAACAGGGAGCAAGAGGAAGATGAATTAGTATCTTCTTCCTTTGCCATGAGTTTCATTCTACATCTGTGAAACTTAGCCCAAGCTCTTCAGGATGGGACTTTGAATGAGACAGTGACAAGTAAGGGCAGCTAGACTTTAAGTATTTACCTGAAATAGGATAGCCTTAAACTGAAACTGATTAAAAAGCCCAAGAACAGGATTGGTATTTTTTGGAAGGGATGGAAATATTGTTAATTGGCAATATTAAATTTCCTACTTTCCTATGCCAGTTCACAATGCTTAGGGACTTTAAAACAGATTTCAGTCATGTCTCTGAGTTGAGACCGCGCAATATGATCTTTCCATCCAAGTACACACACTGAAAGAAGAAAGGAGGAAGGAAGAGGGCAGAAAGGAAGAAATCAACCTATTTTTACCATCAGTTCATCTAAAGAATTCATTTTCAAAGCAAAATATCAAATGAGCAGAAAAGAGCTAATATCAAAACAAAAGATGGCATTTCATATGGGGTAATCTGGAAAACCACCTACACAGTCTTTTTTTTTTTCTATTTCATGGCGAATGGTGCAAATTTTATCATGGACAGGCACCTGCGCACAGAATACAGACTTGCATGACGCACCGTCGCCCACTTTCCCCCTGGACTCTTGGCTCAAACCATGACATGGATTTTCTTGAATGTGCTTTGCTAGTCTTCTCTCCATTATTTCTGTACCTGCTTTTCCTTTAACTAGAATTATCTCTCCTTGCTAGCCTCAACAACCAATAATCATTTATCAAGACAGAAATGAAATAGTTTCATTGTGATGCCATTTTTTGAACTGTCTAAGATGAGTTTTAAGCTTTCTCTTATGTACCTTGTGCATTCTTCTATGATGGTATTTATCACGTTTCTTTCCATATTTGTTTTAACACTGATTCCTTGAATGTGAAATTAAGTTCTATGAAGGAAAGGAGGAAACTTCATTTAATGGTCATAAGCATGAATTCTAATGCTTAAGAATTCAAAATGAAATCTTATGAACTCAAATTCCTGTTCGAATCCTGGCTCAGTCACTTACTAGTGGCATTAGGCATACTATTTGCTTCTTGTTCCGAGCCTCAATTTACCTGTTTTTCATTCATTTTTGCCCAGAGTTCAGTATAGTGCCTGTCATATTTTGTGTGTATATAATGTTTGATATTAAAATTATTAGTGGATTGATTTGAACAATTATATTTAAAACAGTCTTCACTTTCAGTAGTGGAAAATGTAACTGAACAATTTGAAAAATGTTTTCTTTTCCAAATGGAAGTATGTCATATCTGTTGGAATGTAGCAAAATTAGTAGAGTTTAGTGCTTAATGACTGCTAGCAATGTGATTTGGGGTATATTCCCTCCCTCAAATATAAACTATATTGTAGTGAAAAGAATTGCATTGACCTTCCAAGTGAGGCAAGAATTAGAAATATTGACACATTTCCTTCTGCAGTCTTTTTTTTAATGACTGTCAGTCAGCATATGACTTGTTGACATGGCATTTATCCGAGGCCCAAAGAAATACAAAATAGCTAAAATAGTCACTGAATGGTGACGGCAGAAGAAACTCCATTGAGGTTAGTCATAAAACTGGAGACGGAGGGGAATTAGAAGTTATCCAATTACAAGTGACTCACCTGAGGACATGCAGAAATTAATGAGAGAGCTGACATGAGCCTCTAAGTCTTCTGACACTATGTTCAATGCTTAACAACACTAGTATGACACAGTGAGTGTTTACTCTTGCTTCATAATTGCTCCTTGGAAGTCACTTTCTTTGGGTGCAGAAAATACTTAGCACAAATCTCACTGTCCTAAATAGCAATCTTTTGGCCATACAACTTTTTTTCAAAACAGCATCTTCCTCCTGAATTTACTTCCTTTCCATACATAAACCTCTTGCTTAACAATATGAAGAATTCTCAGCAGCACCCTCAAATATCTAACCCTTTATTCTTCAATACAAAAATCCTACAAACTTCTAGGCCTTTGTTAAACATTCAAATCCTGCCTGATAAAATTAACAGAGACAACCTGGAGGTTTGAAAAATTTCAGCTGGGTCCTCAGTACCCTGCAACCATTCCTTTGCTTTTCAGTGTCCATACTGCCTTATATTTCCTGTAAATGCTTTATATCTGTACACATTCCCCCTGTATCATAGTCAGCTTCTTCTAATGTCTAACATGGCAGATGACATACTCCTCTACAATACAAGGAAAAGAAAGGCCACTGGGCAAAAGCTTTCTCTATTATCAAACTTCTCTGAGTTTGAGCTCCACTGTCCTTTTTAGCTCTAATTCAAATGCTCCTTCAAGGCCAATTCTTCCATTTGATTTATGGATTTTATTCTTTTTCATGTCCTCCAGAAGTGATTTCTCCTCCTAATCCCTTTTACCCTCAATTCTTTCTTCTGTACTGGGTTCTACCAAATAAATGTGGCACTGTATAGTCTTTGTTTGAATTTTCCTAAATGATGTTTATTCCCTCTAGTTACCACCTAGTTTCACTGCTTCTTTTTCCAATATGATTTGTTCAAAGAACACTCTAAACTCATGTATTCAACTTACTAAAATTAGTAATCTGTTTCACTTCTCCACTGAAACTGCTCTGACAAAAGTAAATAATTACTTACAAATAAATGGAGAGGAATTTTGTGTACATGGATTGGAACTTTTTATGTTGTTAAGATGGTATTCTTTGCCAAAGCAATCTAGAGATTCAATGATATCTCCATCAATACCAATGATGTCTTTTGCAGGAATAGAAAAATCTATCCTAAAATTCATGTGGAAAGATGCCAAATAGCCAGAATTGCATTGAAAAAGAACAAAGTTGGAGGTCTCACACTTTAGGATTTCAAGTTATTGCAAAGCTATAGTTAACAAAACAGTGTGGTATTGGCATAAAGACAGACACAGAGAGACATAGAAAAACCTTTTCATATATGGCACAATGATTTTTGACAAAGAAACAAAGACCTTCCAATGGGTAAGTACAGTCTTTTAAATAAATGGTGTTGGGGAAACTAGATATTCACAAGTAAAAGAATGAAAATGGACCCTTATCTTACAAACAAAACATTAACTCAAAATAGAACAAAGACCTAAATATAAGAGCTAAAGCTATAAAACTCTTAGAAGAAAGAGCAAAATCTTCATGATATTGGATTTAGCAAAGATTTCTTGCATATAACATCAAAACCACATATAATAAAAGAAAAAATATGCTGCAACAAAAGATGCGATCAACAGGCTGAAAAGGAAAACCACAGAATGGAGAAAATATTTGCAAATCTTATACCTAATAAAAGTTAGCCTGCAGAATATAAAAAGAGTTCAATAACAAAAAACAACGTGAGTTAAAAATAGGCAAAAGATATGAAGAAACATGCCTGATAAGCATATGAAAAGATACTCAATATCATTAATTATTAGGGAAATGTAAATCAAATCCACAACAAAACACCACCTCACACCTATTAGGATTGCTGCTATCAAAAAAAAAAAAACAAAAGAAAAGAGAAAATAAATGTTGGTGAGGATGTGAGGAAATTGGAACACTTGTGTACTGTTGGTAGTAAAGGGGTACTGTCACTGTGGAAGACAATACAGCAGTTCCTTAAAAAATTAAAAATAAAATAAAAATATGATCCAGCAATCCCACTTATAGGTATATACACAAAATAATTGAAGCAGGGTCTGTGCGTCCATGCTGGAAGCAACCCAAGTGTCTATGGACAGATAACTGAGCAAAAATGCATTATATACATACAGTAGAATATTATTCAACCTTAGGAAACCCTGACACATGCTACAACATGGATGAACCTTATGGGCATTATGTTAGGTGAAATAAACCAACCAGAAAATTACAAATATTGTATGATTCCACTTATAGTAGTCAAATTCATAGAAGCAGAAAGAAGAATGTTTCCAGAGGCTGGATAAATGAAGAAAGGGGAAGTTCTCATGAAACAGACACAGTTTTAGTTTTGGAAGATGAAAAGACTCTGGAAATTGATTAAATAACAGTGTGAATGTACTTTACTAAACTCTACACCTAATAATGGCTAATACGGTAAGTTTTGTGCTATGTGTCTTTTACCACTGTTCTTAAAAATATAAAAATATTCTACCTCATTTTACTGAAAAAGAAATGAATTCAAGGTTTATTTTATTGCTTACTCCTCAAAAACAGTAAAACAAACAACCAACCTACTTTATTAGTATCTCTAAGCCCAGAGTTATCTTGAATCTTATGTTTAAAAAAAAATTCTCTATAGTATTTATCACTACTCTCCTGTTAAATCCCATCCTCCATTGGATTTTGTGAAACATAATTTTCTTTCTCTCTTGCAGGTCCTTTATCTTCTATCCATAGACTAACAGTAAGTTTACCTAGAGATTTTACCCTCCTACCATTAGTACTAATGTCCTTAGCCTTGAGGGAGTTTGCCCAGGTGGTCCCTGAACTTAAGAGGACACTTCTCCGGCAATATGCATCCACATAGTGTGAGGAGGTCAAGACTAGACACTAACGTGGATTCCATATCTTTCTAGAACTTGATATCCAGAACTTCAGAATTACCCTCCTAAATGGTTTTAAATTTACCTCCTGTGCCTCATCTCTAGGTCCATCCTCCCAATATAAGTCTTCCCTTTTCCAGTAAGCATAATCCTATATGGAAAGGTGGTCAAGTGGTGGCTTTCTGTTGGGAATGGAGCATGGGTGTGTGTATAGAGTTTGGATATGTAAATATCTTGAGATGAAGGATAAAGTCAAAGGTGAAAAGAAAGGAGAGGGCTTAGCCTTGGAACTTTTAGGAGCCTTAATTTCTATCCTTGACCAGGCCAGTCAAGATTATTAGAAGTACATTCCCTAGACATATTTATTCACACCTATATTTAAAAATTCCACCTGTTTGCAGTAGATTCCCACATTTATTGCCTCTAGTCTTATTCTCTGCTAAAATCCAGACCTGAATTTCTCATTGCCCCCGAATATATCCACCTGGATTTCCCTTAGTCTTAAATACCCTATGTCTAAAACTGAACTCAGCATAAATGTTTCTCACAAAGGCATGTTGTTTCCTGTTCCCTTGTGGTCTTTTACCTTATTAACAGTGAGTCATTGTAGATCACCCCAAAAAGCAAATCAATTATTAGTAATGTTCCATTCCATCCCAGGAATCCTACATGCAAGTTTCAAGAACTACTGTGATTACCTTCAGGAGCAGGAGATAATGATGGATTTTAGAGGCCCGCTGAATGTTTATCCTCCTACGTGGGCTATTAAATTTTAAATTTTTCAATTACAAAACAGGTGAAGTCTAAAACGTATTCATAGCCACTGAAAACCAATCAAGATGATTCAGGAAAACTGACTGACAATAAAAGTGAGAAAATTTTCTAATATGGCTTAGGACATGCTGCCCCAACATATGACAACCTTAGTAGACTATTTTAAGCTGAAGGTATTTCAGAAAACAGTAGAAATAAGATCGCTTTGACATATCCCCCACCTCTGTCCCCTGAAATAGATCATAAAACCTTCAAGTGATAGGCACACTCCCTGTACCTGGGGGAAAGGAGCAGCCTTATCTCCAAGGACAAAGGGCCACTGAGAAGAATCCATACTGTCCTGTTTCCCTGGTTTGTTGCACTTAACGTCATACTCTTTAATCTATCATATTCCTCCAGGACTGTCCACTCTGTCAGGCTTAGCACAAAAATAAATACTCAGGTCTGTTTCTTCTGGTTTTCATTTCCTTATGAAGGCTCCCCTGTCACATAAAACTTGTGTTAAATAAATTTGTGTGCTTTTCTCCTGTTAATCTCTTTTTCAGTTTAGTTCAGCCCCAGCCAGGGAACCTCAGAAGGTCAAGGAAAACTTTTTCCTCTTGTACAGCCCATAACACTACATTTGCTTATATTGATTCATAAGTATTGGATTTCAGCAAAGGAGGACAGGGGAAGGAAGGGTTGAGGTAGTTGAAAGGATCCTGTCTTTATCTTTGGGAAGCTCTAGAGTGACCTCGGAGAGCCAGGGCTTTGGATGGAGGGTCAGGCGAGGAGAGCAGGCATGTATATGTAAAATAATCCTCTGGTTTGACATGAGTTACCCTCTGATGAGAACCACATCTGTAAGCTGTATAAAAAAGGCCTGGTTTTTAATACACTGTAAAGTATTTACTCATCCAAGGAATAGTAAAATTGTGTTTAGCCTCCTTCTGTGCAAGGCAAAGACTAAATATTGGTGTCTTCTAAATAAATATGTGCATGTAATTAAGTAAAAGTCCTTAAAACTCCTGATATTTATGAACTGGTCATAAAGTTTGAGGCAGAACCAACATCTCTGACTCACTGAGAAAAACACATCAAAAGAAAATCAATTCAAACCAAAAGTAATGGAAGGAAGCTCTTTGTATATGCTTGGAATTAATGAGAGAAGCAGAAGAGTAGCCTTCAGAAACAATTTAAGGTAAGAAATCAGGACTAGAAGCTGATGAATGAGAAGATACTTTCTTTTCTAGATCTTAGGTGTGCAAGCTAAGGTATTAACAAATGGTGGACTCCAGTAGTTAATCCATATGTAGATTAAACAGACTGGAATATATCCTCCTTTAAGCAAATTTAAGTACTGATTTAGCACCAGGTCTGTGCTGAACGCTGATGATCAGATATGTTCTCTGCCCTCAGTGAATCTATATTAACTATGAAAAACACATATACTTATTCAATTTAATATAAAACAATGATAAATGGTATGAAAGTGAAGTTCATGAAGCTCTAATGAAGAGTTAAGAAGAGTTGGCATTAACTAGATATACCATGCCTATCTCTAACACAAAAGCTGGCTCTTCCTCTATTCTATTCCCATAATTTTTTTAAAGAATCACAGAAAGCTATCTTTTTTCATTTTGTTTTTTTCTCGAAGTTCTGAAGGCTACACAAAGGAATGTATAAAATGTTGGATCTAGCGCGAATGAGAAAGTAATGGAATTGACAATTTTACCAATGCTGTGAAAAGCAATTAATCAGTGTCACTAGGAGCCAATAGGTGAGCACTTCCTTTAAACAAAGTTAAAGAGATATTTCCAAGCCTATAGAATTTACAAGAAAGCAAGCAATTCAGACCATTTACAAAATGTTCTCTCCCTGAAGTTTCAATTGAAGGCCAGTTTTATTTTAATGTCTACACACTTAAATGGTAGACTCATTGGTGTTTTATGTATTTTACTTAATTTTATTTTTCTCCTTTTTCTAACTGCATGGGTGACTTAGCCTGGGTCATTTTCTCAGACAGTGTCTAATAATTTAACTGTAAAGGGAAAATATCTAAGAAGCCAGAAAGAGATTTTCCTCCCCTTTTCCTTGGAGAATAACATGCTTTTTCCCTGCCCCACAAATTGACAGTATCAGTCCATTCTCTATGAAAACCTTGGCTTGAGCTAAAAAGTAAAGTACAGAATACCACAATTATCTTTTCCCCAGACATTATCTATGTGAAACAGAGATATCCAGTCAGTTGTTAATCAGATATTTTCTTTATAGCATACCAACTGTTCAGATTGACTAGAATTTGCTTAAACATTTTTAGTATCAATATTAGAAAAATAGAAAATAGAAAACTAGGTTTCCAGCGAGGTGTCTGATCTTTGTTTTCTCACAAGGAAAATATTTTTTAAATGAGAGACTGAGTAGGTTCTGAAATTTCCTGATCTTTGTTATGTAGCAACAGAAACAGGAGTACAATCATGACCATATATATGTTTTTCTATTAAATATACATGCAAAAGTATGATAGCAAAGACCGAGTTTTAAAACTTGATTGTTTTTGAGCATATAGCATATTCCTCATTTATATTTTTCTCATCACAAAGGAAACAAAAGAAGTAAAAATGATATTTTTCTTGAGAAGATCATCTTATGTATGTCAAAAAAGGCCAGGTTATATTGAAATAACAGAGGCTCCATATCTCAGTGGCACAAAATGACAAAAGCTTATTTGTTACATACATGAGGTATTTATCATAGATTGCCTGAGGACCCTGCCACTCAGGACCCAGCCTATTGGAACGCCACCATCTTTGAAAAGATCAGTCACATGCTAGAGAGAAAAAGAGCTGTGGAGGGCCTCACAGTGGCAATTGAATGATTCAGATTAGAAGTGACACGCATCATCCCACTTCAAATTCACTGGCCAGAACCAATCACATGGTTCCACACAAACAGAGGAAACTATGAAGAGCAAATCTGTGTAGAGAAGTCAAAAGAGCCAAGTATATTTTCTATACAACATTAGTAACTGCAATACCCTCTTAGGAGTGAGCAGTGACTTCAGAAACAAAATAGGTAGATTTCTGATAGCCATCTAGGAGTTTCCCCTTTGCTGAATTTTTCAAAGGTAGTACTCAGGGCAGACAAAACTTGCATGCATGCACAATGACTTTTGTACTTTCTTCTTCCTAGTATTATTCAATAGAGAAATAAATTAGATAAATATAAGGCCGTAAAGTGATGTGATGAGAACATGAGAGATCTTTAAAAGCTCAAAAGTTCAGTTTACTTTGGTAATAAATATGGACAGCTGCCAGGGCTCTGGCTTTTGGGTCTAATGCAAAGCAGAGAAGGAAAAAGGTATGAACAGAGAGGAAGGACTATGTATTAGAAAGAATGGATTCTGAAGAAGGGTATTTTCAGGTCTTAGAAAAATGTAAATATACAAATGGCTAGAAAAATAAAATCAAAAAGAGAAAAAGGATCTGAGAATATGGATAGACAACAATTTTTACCAGATTATTTTATTCTTTCAGGAATTACTTTCTGGTCCCCTGATATATACTAACCCTATAGTTGGCTCTGGACACAGAATATTCAGGATAAACCAAGTCTTCATCTTCATGGAACTCACTGGTTCATGGAGTAAACATCAATGTCATCATCGGGATCTTTAACCTTCATAAGTACTTCCTACAAATTCATTCACTGTGTTCAGTGAAAATTATACCAGACAAGTAGAAAATGCCAGTTTCAAGTGAAAATGCCAGTTTCAAGTGATTCTTATCAAATACTCTATTTAATTCCTAAAACACTTACGAGATGGTCCTAATATGCCCATTTACAGAAAAGGACACTGAAGCTCAGAGACCATTAGTAATTGCTGAAAGTTCCAAAATAGAGTCTAGATTCATATGTAAGGATTCTGACCCTATATCCCACACTCTCAATTACTGATTACAAAAAACTAGCACATATAAGTCTTATGCAGGAATTAAATGTAATGAGATACCATGAGGAGGAGATTAAGAAGGGAAGCAATATTATCAAAGTTACTTTTTCAGAAAGATCAATATGTATGTGAATAGACTGCAGGGAGTCTACAGTAGAAGAAAAAGGAAAGAAGATGGAATCTACTGAAGTATTCTGAAAATATGTAACAGCAGTTTGTATCAGGGTGGTAGTAGAATAGGTGGTGGAAAAGAGATTGTTCCTCATTTTGTAGCCTGGTTAATTGGGTGAACAGTATACTATTCACTCAGTACTACTTACTGAGACAGAAAGAATTGTGAACGAAGGTTGAGGGTTGGGAAAATAAGATATTGTGTTCACAAATCTTGGAGGTGGACATTAATTATTCCCATGGAGAAGAAGAGATGTCAGTCTGTCAGTCGGAAACCCAAGTCTGGATTTCAAAGGAAAGGGAAAAAGGGCTGGAGACATAAATTTAGGATTCAAAGTATATAGATGGTATTTAAGCCATGGTCCTGGGTGTTTGAATGTAAATGCATGTCAGGAAAAGAACAAGAACCCAATAAAGGACACTTAGAACCAGTGGCCAATAACATAAGAAGACAACCTGGGGAATGTGGAATCCTGGAGGCCAAATAAGGAATGCTTCAAGTTACAAGGGAAAGATGAAGTGATTAATAGCAAATGTTGTTGATAGGTCTAATAAAGTGGACCGAGATCTAAGCATGGAATTCAACATGACAGAATTCTTTGGCAGTGTTCATATTGCCACATAGTTAGAGGTCACCCGCCATATCTGATTTGCTGGAGATTTTAGAAACATGGCCTTATTTCAATCTTTTTAATTTTCACAGTTTACCCCATTAAAGAGCCTGGCTACTTTCTCTTAAAATCATATCCTGCCAGCTGTCTGGTTATAAAGTGAACACTATATGATGAAGTTCACTACATACATAAAAAGCTAGACTATTGAAATAATACCAAATTCTAGTCTAGTATTTGGGCAATAAAATATAACCATTTTAGGAAATATGAACTATATAACCTCTAACTACAAAACAGTAAGATATGCAAAAATGTATTTCATACAGTGATCACCAGTACAGAAAAAACAGGGGCACTATTCTAACTCCAACTCTTACCTGCTATTTCTTCTATTCATCTTATTTGCCAATTGGCTTTCAATAAAGCTTTTTTGGTCTACCCTACTTTGAAATTCAAAGCCCTCACGCTGCCCCTGTCTGACTGCTGTGCTTTTAGAGTAAAAGCACAGAGAGACTGATAAAAACATCTACTTTAAAATCATATCATGAAGGCTCTTAGTTAATTAGGTCTGTACTGCTCCCTTCAGCAGTCAGAATAGAAATTATATGCTCGTTTCCTCTCTCATAGTGTCACCAAAAAAACTTACAGAAAATACGGCAGCTCCAGATGGTGACTTTCTATTAAGAGAACATATTATTTTACTTAACCCTTGGAGATCTTACTGTCAATCATTTTTCCTCTTCTTTTGATCTCTTAATTCTGTAAAAGACCCTGACATGTGCTCACTAATGATTACTTGTATATGAATATCTATTGGACTTTTCATAAGGATCTTTTCTAAAATGTAATGACACTGACTAAAACTGGCACATAAGAAAGACCAAGGCATTTTCCTGGTGAAAAGTTTAAATATGTTTAAAAATAAAAATGACAGCATACATACAGGGAGGTACCGCACAGTTTTGGAAGTCATTCTGTTACAGGGCTTCCCTCATCAGCACCATGTCAGTGGCTCTCCAAACACTATGGCCAGCTCACTGGCCCCCCGGATGCCTGTATCCCTCAAGTCCTAGATGCTGAAGTTTCTGTGTAGATTTAAATGTTCCAAATGTCTAAAACCAAACAGCCAGTTTCTTAGTTCATGCATTTTCCTTAGCTATTTTGTGAGCAGCTGAATGCTTTCTCACACTTCCATCGAAAATGGGCAAAAACAACACACACACACAAAGAGGCAATAGTACATTTGACTGCTTTTCAGTCACAGCAATGAAAAAAAAATTCCTCCTGGATAAGAAATTGGTTATGATTCATAAAACTCATTGACTGACTAGAAATTCTTTTTGACTTCTCTATGTTACCTCCTCCCCCACAAAAAAATATTAACATAGTACACATTATAAAAGTAAGTTTGACTAAGATCTTTTTGGATTCCAAAAAAGAGAGACTAGACTAATAAAGCATTAGAGCATGTACTTTTGAAAAGTTGCAATTGTAAATTCATTCTCTATTTCTTTGAGGTATAAATCTTCTACAATATGGAAATGTCTTTCTTAAGGGTCTGGAAGCCATCCCTTTGAAATGTAATTAGTAAGAAAGATACTAATGTTGCTTTGTTTCTCAAGCTTTGTAGAAGTTGTAGGAGCCTAAATTGAGTAAATGACAATTAGCAAACAGATGGCCTAACCACACTGACCCAATTCCCTCCAACATCCTCCAGTTTTTGTTTGTTGTTGTTTGCATTACCTTATCCCAGTGTTTAAAAATCCTCCCACCTTTCATTTTCCCAGAATTGTCTCTTTCTTATCACAATGTTGTGACCTCTATTGCTGTAGTCTTAAATAAAGTCTGCCTTTCCATTTTTAACAAGTGTCCAGTGCAATTTTTCTGTTATAATTTCATAGCAGGGGCTGTGAAAGATGTCATAGAAGTATAAACACTATTCTCATCCTACAGAGCTTAGAATCTGCTTAATAGAAATTAAAACACATAAAAGAATTAATGAAAAAGATCCATAGAACTTCTTTGAAAGAAGTCAGTGTGATTCGTAAATAGTCTATAAATAAAATCATTGATTAACACCTTTGTGACCCCAAATGTAATATTGTACAATTGCCATTGACTACTTGATAATTAAACTTAAGCAGATTACTTAATATCTGTGCATTTGCACCCATGAAATGATTTAACTCTGATTAAGAACTTCTTTAACTATGTTAAAAGCTTAAAAAGAGCCAACAATTATTAAACAATTATGGTGTGGCAACTGTAATGTTCTAAATGCCTTTCATGTTTTAAATCATTACAGTCTCACAACTTTAGGTGGTAAAATTTTATCTCTATTTTATGTATGAGGAAACTGAGGCACACAGATACAAAGTATCTTGATCAAGGTTGTCACCTCACAAATGTCTGACTAATCTAGAGTAAAAATCCAAGTCTATAACTGCTTGTCGCTAGAATATGCTGTGAAAAGTCAAATATGTGGAAAATAAGATAAATGTAAAAATAAATGAATGACCACTTTGAAAAAAAAGGAAAACCTTGAAATTCCTTTGATTTTATGCATTCTGGTATATGGGGAATAATAAACATAAACCCTATAAATTATACTTTCTGATATACCTTCCACTTCCTACATATTAAAAGAACACAAATCTCTCTTTCCTACTTATTTAAAACTCTGCTTAAGAATCTCTACTTTTGGATCAGAAACATCACCTCTCAGTGAATGCTTTTCTTCCTAACACCGAGAAGGACAGATGGGACTTTGTGGTGCCTTGTCTCTGCTGAGGGCAAAAGAGAAAATCTTGGAGCTACAAACCTTTCTTTTTGTTTACTCTTCCTGGGCACCCACCCTGAGAGTCTCACCAGCAGCTATTCTGAAGGTCAGGTCTGTGCTCCACATATCTGTCGCCATATTCCCTGTGATTATCAGGGATGAGAGGGGATGGTAGAATTGAGCTAGGTTATTGATAAATATTGATAATTGTGTATGAAAATGTACTAGTGCATATGAGCTAGTTTTCAGCTGGAGGGTTTTCTGTTCTCTTGATTCTCCTGCTTCTTGCCCTTTGCTTTTCAGTTATTTGCATACTTGTTAACCACATCCTATAGGACAGGCAAGGGCAAGGAGATCTATACAACTTAAGCAAAATCATTCAGGTATAGTTGTAAGCAGAGGCCTGACAGGATGGAGCTAGAAATAACTGGCTCCTGCTGTTTGACTTCTGGTTGTGGGGCAATGGGTAATTTTCTTCTATTTTTTTGCATTGTTCTATTGACATATTTTTCCTAATGAGTAAGTTTTTCTTTTGTAATTGTGAATAAGCATTTATAGTAACACCATGCAAATACATTGTTACCTTCAATTTTTAGGAAAGTATTAACTGTTCAGTATCTCTCAAAATATAAGCAAAATGTACAGTTTCTTGTGTGTTCCGTATTGATTTTATCTGGATGCAAAGGATTGGATCAGCCACTGGGAATCTGGAAGACAACTATTTAGCCATCAATTCAACAGACATTAGGTGGGCTGCTCAGAAATTGTCTCTTACTCCTACAGATTATTAATAACAATTAACAGTTAGGAATTATTGTTCATGTATTATTAAGCACAAATATTTTATTGATTACCTAAATGCTCCTAGTCCTGAGTGTTACATGGTGTGTTACTTGGTTCTCTTTAAATTGTTACACCACACAACAAGCAGCATGATGATCCATTTTTTTAAATGTAGATATTTATCATAAATAATTTCTTATTCATTCCTATATACGGCTGTCTGGCAGGCAATATGATAGATACATACAAACATACATTTATAAGACAATTCAGGTAAAAATTAAAATAGCCAATGAAGTACTATACAGGTTATAAAATAAATGGTCTAAGAATATTCTAAGATTTTTGATAGTCAAAGTTCATGGGATAGGTCACAGAAACTGAAAAACTGATAAGCTCTAGCAATTTTGGTTTTAAGCCCAAGCTCAATATGGCCACAAGAGAATCTAAATGCTTCAATGATAAGACAGTGAGCCCTAAATATAGGACATGGGAGAATGGAATCTTATATCTCGGGAGGAAAAAAATGAAGTGTCAGAGATAGACATAAAATAAGTAAGATCATTCCTAGGGAGCCTGGAAAGGGAATGATCATAGGAGCCAATAAAAGAAGAGGGTGAGGGAGAGTAGTCGGCGATGGGCACAGTCACACCTGAGCAATCACAGGCCTGTAGGACAGCCAGGATATTCCAGGAACCAGTTTGCCCTTACAAAGTCTATATATGCTTGTATGTGAAATACAGTTGACCTTTGTACATCACTGATTAATGGGCAGAAACGGACTGGAGGAGAGTAGTAAGGGAGAAGTTAGGGCAAGGAGAATTCCAGGAGTGAAGGTGTGGAAGAAGCAATAGGGGATATCAAGATAAGTAGAAGGAATGAGACTTTTTACATGGATTGGTTCAAATTATATTTGGACTTGTGCAATTTTAAATGCACCTCAGAATATTAACTGGAAGGTTAACAAAAATTATGATTTTTTCCAACTGAAATAAAAATAAAAATGTTGCTATTTCAAGAAAAATGTTGATTTTATTTTTAGTTTAGAGTTTTTCAAAAATTTGCAGACGCTGAATGGAGGTGATATTCAGAAACTTTTGGAATGAATGATGTACTACACAGCCTGAGTGAGGCCTGCACCTGACATGTCTGTGTTCATAGTTACATTAAGCACTATTTAGTTCTGCTCAAAGCATTCCATAGGCAACTGTGAGGGTTCAGGAAGAGGGAGGAGGGGAGCGATTCAATAGTTCATTTTTCCTAGGTTTTCTCAAACATTAGGCAAGTCTCCTTGAACATGACATTGTATCTGTCAATGCTGTGTTCACATTGAAAACAATTTCTTTGTGAACATTCAGTGGACAAAGACGTAAGAGTCAGCTTGTAATGTAATGTTAACAATCTGATGAGAGGGGCCAACTCAGTTACGGCATGTTCATTTATTACTCCCTTTTGGGTAATATGTTATGAATATTTATTTCTTGAACATTTGGCCAATCATCAAATCTCATCACCAAGTACCCTTAAACTGTTCAAGGAAAACTTTCAGTGGAAGAAAATCCCCCCAAAATTAACAATGGCAAAGCCATCTTTTCCATGTTTGCTAGTCATTTGGGATGAATGTGCCTGTACACACCTAGTCCATCCACTGTTATACCCTTTAATTCAGTTCACATTATCATATTTTCCCATATGCTGTTTGCATATCTAAATTGCACTAGTGTACATCTGAATCTTTCAAAAAAAATTCCCAGCATAAAACCTTCCTTGACAATCTCAGTCTTCACTAATCTCTCTCTCTCTCTCTCTCAAGATTTTTTATCTTAAAATGGAATGAAAGATTAAGGCAACATAGTGCTATGGTTTATGAACCCAGGTAATGGATTTGGATATACTTGTATTTGGTCCACTGTTCTGCTATTTTCTTTATGCTACCAAGCAATTTACTAATCTCCCCTTAGCCTCAATTTTCTTTGTTAGAATGAGAACAATAGCAATCCTCAGGGTTGTTACATGGATTGAATGGAAGCTTTTTCCAGTGTGCTTCATGTTGCTTGACTATAAACTCTCAATAAATGTAAGGAATTTTTGTAGTAATAATAATAGTATTACTATTAGTCTACCAAAAGAGAGAAACTTTTAGGAATGAAATGACTCTATTTTTGACCTAACTGTCCACAATGCTTTTTGTGTAAATAAAAATCCTAACTATTCTTCACTACTCATTTCAGATCTTAAACGTGTTACTAAGATGCTCAAATACCTCAATAACCATTAATCACCTTCAAAATAGCTTACTATTCACAAGAAGTTATACAAAATTTTAACAACATAATTTATAGAATATAGAATGTGAAGTGATTCAGACCTCTGCTCCAATCACTTCTCTTGTCATTTCTTGTTTATATATCATTAGACAAACAACTATAATTGATCCAATATGACTCCCCAAATTCCAAATAAGGAAGTCCAAAAGAAGTTTTAAATTTATAAGTTGAGTTACATATTTGCTCATTTTATTCTAAACTTAGTAATAGGATTAAACATATTTTTAAATAATTTATTAGTTTATACGCAGTATTCTCTCAAATTAAAAAAAAATTATTTACGCTCTTCATATGCATCTTTGACATCGCTACCATATAAATAGAGCCATTTGTAAGGTCATCAAGCACTGTTTCCCAGATCATTTGAGACACTGCACTTTTTATGTTTCTGAAAGATGCTGTCAGTGGAAATTTTACTTCAAGTCTCACATTTCATTTGCACAGCTTTAGCACAGTTGATTTTTTTTCATTTTTCTTGTCAGAATAGCTGTAGTACTAATGATTTACTGTATTGGTTTTTTTAAATGATCTCCCGAAGTCTTGTTTATATTCATTCCCATTATCTGGACTAGTGAGATCTTATCCCCAGGAATCATTATTATATCCATGTTAAATTTCTTGGTCTCCTTTTTTTTTTTAAAAAAACAATTCTACTTCTATAAACATTTAACAGCAGCTGTGATTGAGGTTATTTCAAGCTACAGTGTCTTCCTCATATGTCATTTTTTTGTATAAAATAAGGTAATTGAGAGAGTGCTGCAAATTTTGACTGAAATTGGAAAATTGAACCATAAGGATCTTCTTTTTATAAGGGCTCATTTCATATTTGAGCATATGTGGAACTTACCCTTCTTGGGCAGCAGCAATCTTACTCATAAAACAGTGCTATCTATATCTCCAGTTATAGGACTGTTGGGTAATTAGCCAAATGAGATGGCATGGAGAACACCTGGTAGGGTGTCTAGCACATTTTGCATTCTTTGTACATTTCAGAATTATAAGGCGTCAAAATCATTCTCAAAGAATACAGATGCCCAGATGATTTGCCCAAGGCAGGGCAGCGAAAATGAGAGCCCAGGTTCCCAAATCCATATTCAGTTCACCCTTCGGTAAGTAATTAAAATGCCTTTTTTAAGTTGAATGTACTATGGATGAAAGCAAATCACTTCAGAACTAGATCAGTAGAACAGTAATTGTAGCAGATCAAAAGAAGATGAAAAAGACAGGTGAGTAGCCCAAATCTCTGGCATATGGGGATAAAAAAAGAAGGAGTCAATGACTGGGAAATTTTCCCAGAAATATAACTGGCGAGGAGACCCAATGCATTAGCAATTACCCTATCTGTTGGGACTTTTGGTTTGACAGTTGCTTTGTTCCTACTAGTGTAAGTTTTAGTTTTCCAGTACACAAAAGATCTGAATTTATTCTGATCATGGTTGACTTTTTAAGTGAGAAGAGTATTCTAATCAGAATTAATTAAATATCTGCCTTCCATATGTACTGTTATTTACTTAAGGCCTTTAAAAATTGTCTCTCTGTTCCAGTAGTAAATATATTTATCAAAGAATTTATATCACTAATTTATACCTTTATAACTCCTTGGTATACTTGTTTCTAATAGAAATTGAATAAAATGATTAGTATAAAAAATATATATACAACTATCAGATATTAAAATGTAAACATATTTAAATGTGCTTACGTTGCCATGGCATTTTACATAACACAGTTTGGGAGCACATGTTTGACAATTAGATGAAAGCCTTAAGTCTCAGGGCTGACAAACAACATCCTAATCCTACTTTGCCGGTGGTATTTATCACCAGTATCTTATGTGAACTCTTCACTCTAATCAGCTAGAGCTCATTTCCACCCACACATCCTCATAATAATTCTCAATGTTATGACTCTGTGTTACACCTGAAAAGTCTATCAGCTTTCTATCAACCTTGCCTATTTCTCAGATCCGGTCTTAGCACTCCAGAGAACTTCCCTATGACCCTACATTGTTTTACCCTCACATTGTTCAGAGTTTATACAGCTTTTATTATCATACTAGGCCATCACAGAATTTCAAAGCAGAGTGAGACCCAAGAGGTCATGAAATTTATGGATGGGAAGACTGAAGCCTCAGAGGGCAAAATGAGATTTCCAGATAAGGGGAACATATTTATTTTAGCTTTTGTTGTCTGTGCTTTTAGTGTTTTAACCAAGAAATCATCGCCAAGACCAGTGTCAATGATGTTTTATCCTATGCTTTTTTCTGGGAGCATCACAGTTTTAAGTCTTTTCATCCATTTTGAGTTAATTTTTGTGAAGAGTGTGAAATAGAGGTCAGGACCCCACTCTTAAAAATTATTGAAACTCTCTGTATGTCATTTGTTTATATGGTTTATATATTAATATTTCCACATTATAAATTAAAACAGATGTCTCAAATATTAATACATTTTAAAACAATAATAAACCCCTTAATATGTTAACATAAATAACCTTTTTGAAACTAACTATAATTTTCAAAGCAAAAATATTTGGTGAGGATAGTATCATTTTACATTTTTGCTAATCCATGTTGCTTAATAGGAAACAGCTAGATGTCATAATTGTTTCTGCTGTGGCTAATTTTATGTATCAACTTGACTGGCCTAAGGAATGCCTGGTAAAACATTATTTCTAAATGTGTCTGTGAGAATGTATTTGGAAAACATTCGCATTTGAATTGAAATATGGAGTAAAGAAGATTTCCCCTCATAGAACAGAGTAGGTACCATTCAGTCTGTTGGGAGCTTGGACAGAACAAAAAAGGAAGAAGATAGACAAATTTGTTCTTTTTGCTTGAGCTGGGATATCCATCTTCTGTCCTCAGACATGGGACTGGGACTTATACCATTGGCTTCCATGGTTTCTGGTCTTCAGACTGGAGTTGAATTATACAACCAGCTTCCCCAGTTCTCCAGCTTTCAGACAGCAGGTAGAACTTCTCAGTCTCCATAATATTGTGAGCCAATTCTGATAATAAATCTATATCACTATCTATTCAATTGCTTCTGCGTTTTCTCTAGAGATACCATCAGTTTTATCTACCATAATTTCTATATATTTTATATTTTTCAATTATAATTTGTTCTTTCAGTACAAATGTCAGTGCAACAAAAAGTGAGAATACTGCTTTAGTCTAATTTAAAAAATAATTATGAATTCTCTGCGCAGGTCTTAGGGATCTCCCAGTGGTTGATGTACACACTTTGAGGACCTCTTGTCTAAGGTTATATGTATAATGGATCACCAAGGCCACTACTTTGGCTAAAATATATTTTCCATGGCCAGCAGCAGTGCTAGCCAATCATAGTAATGTGTCCTTTCATACTCTCAGAAAATAGTTATCTATCTCCTCTTAAACCCACTAATTCTATTTTCTTCACAGGAATTTCCCTAGTGTTCATTTTCTATTCCACTTCTGTTAATCACTCTGAGCTACTAAGTAGGTTAAGATCAAACACAGACTGATAAATTGACAAGTAGTGAATGACTATTTCTGTTTTGACTGTAACCTTCTGTTCTATGGAATCACTTTGGCTCTCAACTATCAAATCACTGCCTCAAAATACTTCATGTCACTTTTGGAATTATGTGGGAGTGTACATTATAAGGACATTTTTAAAGTGGGAAAGGGAAGAAGAAAAACAATGCTTTTAAATAGATTATTTCTGAAGCATAGTTCTCTGACAGGAGGCAGAATCTACATTAGCACAAGACCAGTAAATTCCAGAAGGTACGCGGTACACCAAGAAAGCGAAAGAGAACAACTTAAGGAAAAGTAGAACGCTTATCTCCTTGATAGTTGATAATAAGGCATTCCAAACACATAGGCAAAAATAAAATATTTTAGGAGTAAAGAGGAGAGCTGTGTATGTGAAGAAAGGTCTGCTTGCCTTTAAACAGTGTTTAAGAGAAAGAAAAAAACACAAGCAAAACCCTATTCTCAATAATGTCAGCATCTTATTTTGTCACCACCTAAACAAGCCTAAGGAGGAAATACCTTTATAGATTCCTCACTTTATTTTGTATAGGTTGTAAACTTAATAGCTAATATAAGAATGGAAGTATTTATAGCTAATATAACAATAGCAGTATTTCTTGAGAAGGACAGAAGTAGACCAATTTGTCAGATAAATGACTAAACATGAGTCCTTTTCACTAGAGTCACCAGTTAAGATGCTTCACTCACTATATCTTCTTCCTTGGGGAACTATAGTTTGAAAAATAAACAATCAAGAAACTATGTCAGTCTTCAACTTCTTATTGGGAGGTTTGCCATTATCTTGTTATATATTTTTGTGTGACCGAGTTTTACTATTGAACATGTTTGATTTTATTTATTAATGAAATTTTTAAATTTCCTTTATGATTCAAGGACAGAAAGTTGTCATGTGCAGCCTGGAGAAAGAATAAGCAGATATAGTTTGATAAGTTTATGAGACATAATATCAAAATATTTTATATTTCCTATTAAAATGTAATTCTGCCTATCACCTTAAAAGATAGTTGAAAGTGTGGAAAACTGAACAGAAAAGAAAAAACTGAACCATAATTTAGTTAATTTACTTTTTGACATCTGCAACATCAGTTATTTCAGTGTGACTGGGCTCATCTCTCAACTGTTTCCATTTTCCAATCTGTTTTAGTCTACTCATACACAATATCATTTATAATAATAATGTTAATAACCTATGTGCCAGCTTCCATTTGCTTTGTGCTTTATATACATGAAAATGTTTTCATGTTTGTTATCTGTTTTAATCTATAGGTTGATGCAATGTAGTAGAGAAAGTAGGGTTTACATTTTACAAATGAGAACAATAAGGAAGATATAGATTATGTGATACACTTAAATTCATGTACTAAGTCCTAATGAAGCCAAGCAAAACCCTATTTCTAGTTGGAGATCCTTTTATTTGACTGCCCTACTCCACAGATCGACCTTTTTAACTATAATTTATAAAATAAATACACACATGTACTCCAATTTCTCATTAGTAATATGAAATATAAAAATTTCCATATTAACATTGGCTTTTATTGAAAGATCCACTTCTATACTTTCTGCCTTTCCATGCAAAATTGTAGCAAAAGTCTATTTTGTTAACTATATTTTTCTGTGCAAAGTAATCGATGATTATTGGGTATCCTTATCCAAATGCCAGGGAAAATGCTAAACTTTCGAGAAGGGTCTGTCCCCATAAACACCCTGTTAACTTAGATCCCTCAAAAAGAATATGTGTTTTAACCCTCATTTTTGTATGCGTTTTCAGCTCTTCGTTAGAATTGTTTGAACTGAGTTTAGTATCAAACCAGCTAGGAGCATTACAGGTAGTTCCTTTAAATATGTAGATTATAGAAAGGAGTAGCTACATTTAAAATAAAATTTCATCTCTTAGGTTTAGTTTTATCTGTAAATTGACCCTCAATCAGGTTTTCAAAGCTCTTTTCTCTATGCTGCCCAACATTAATTCTCTGTTTAAACTTCACTAGTTTACTTCTTGGCTCCTTGCACAGGACCTAGGCGTTTTAACCATTCCCTATAAACTACACATATCCTCCTTCCGTATCTAAAAACCTACCCCATCATTTAAAACTAGCTCAAATCCCTCCAATTCCATGAAGCCCATCCTGACTGCTCAAAGCCAGTCATTGCTCTTATGTGGACTCTTTTTCTTTATTTAAGGGAGTTGTGTTAACGAGGGAAATGGATCTGAGGACTTCAACTTACATGCTAAATGCAGTCGTGAAACTGAATGAGATCACCTACTAACTGAGTGCAGTTAGGAAAAAAGTGGTCCGGTGGGGGAGCTGAGGACTGGTAGCAGAGGAATCACCAAAGGGAAAAGGACTAAGAAGAAACAAATGGAAGATCCAAAGTAAAACAATCAAGCAAAAGAAGAAAGCGTCTCAAAGAGCAGTAATCTACCCTGCCAGATATATAGGAGCGAAGAGAAGAGCTGCATATGTGAGCGAAAAGACTGCTTGCTTTAAACAATGTTTAAGACAAAGGAAAAGCTAGCAAAAGCAAATCCCCTATTCTCATGAATCACATTTTTATTTTCCTCCCATACACTTTTTATTATGTGAGAGAGGGAGATGAGGATGGAGGTTAACCAAAAATTTCTCTTACTTTTCACATTTTTCCTAGGATAACCTGATTACTTCTGGGAAAGCTCCCTCATAGCTAAGCCCCTTGGTTTTTCTCCTTAGCCCCATATCAGTGCTTTTTCTGATACTCTCATATGCTTTTATTTCCTCACTCCCCAATTTAGCCTTGAACTAGTATAGTATACCCAAAAGGATGCAGTAATTTCATCGACACTGAGCACATACTGGTGAAGGCAGGTCCTCATCCTCTTGCTTCCCTACAGTGCCAAGCAGGGACCTTCTCTGCCACACACTACCACTCAGACTCGTGCAGTGAGGCCTCAGCAGAGATCTGCACCAGGGGCACGAGTGAAATGCACTCATCCTGGCTCCAACCAGGAGCTTGGAAATATTGTCACTTGTGAAATATTGTCACTTGTGAAATATGGTCACTTGTCTTTTTAATCATTGGAATCCTCATTTTTAAAGCATGAGTATCTAAGTAGGTCATATCAGATAGATCATTTAGATGATATCATATTGAATAAATAGTGTGATCAAATAATCTATTGTGTGAAAATATGGAGTTAGCTAATTAACTAGTCAGTTTTGTGTTAATTATAATGCTTGCTTTTACATAACTCCTTCCAAAATTCTCCTAATGATTCTCTTGATTATGATGGGTAGGAATGTAAGTAATATGGGTTTGCTTTTTTATTTACAATTTTTTAGGTTAAAATAAAGGATGAGGTTTTAGAGACAGTTTAAACCTCCGATTTCTACTTCTGATTTTTAAAATGGTTCACATGGATGTCTCAGTGCAAACAACTGAAATAAAAAACCCTAAATCCAATAAAGATGATGGAATTGTTGTATGGTGCATTTTTATTATAGGAAACAGTTCATATTATACAGTAAAAGCTGATTTATATCATGCCATTTATCAAAAGAGGAGTGAAAAATCTTTGAGGCCCGCCGTGCTAACTGGGGGGAGGTGACAATTTTTCTTTCAACATTATGAGAAATAATACATAATAAAAAATAATGAAAATAACTGTCAAATAAGTTGACATCGGTGCAAGGCATATACCACTTACCTACAACATTTCTTTTCCACAGAAAAATCTTGACTATGTCAAAGGCTTGGCAGAAAAATTGACATGAACATTTTAAATATTTCCCCTTCCTTGAGACTAAGGAGAGGGATAGGCAAGAGCCCCCACACCTGCTCCTGAATACAGTGAGCTGGGCACTGGGTGCAAGCATTTATAGGAGTTTTCTCACTGGGTTGTCTTTTGTTAGGCACCCTTATGAAGTGGATGCTATTATCCTTGTTTTTCAAAAAAGGGGACCGAGTTCACACAGTTTGTGACAGAATTTAAACCCAGCTTTAAAAGATGTCCATCTTTCTTTTTTATGCATTTTTTTAAATCCTTGGAATTTATTACCACCTATTTCAATATTTTTTTTTCCTTCTACATATACCCTTCATCCAACCTCCTCTAAACTGAACTCATCATAGTTCCTCAATCTACTCCTCTTCCTGCTTCCTTATCCAGTCAACAGGACTAGTATCCTTTGCATCTTTTAAATCCTCTTCATCAACTTTCTCTCTGGGTTCTTCCAGTACTCAGTTACCAGAACTTCAATAGAAGTTAAAAATGGAATGAACTGCAAAGATTTCTTGACACCTGTCTCATAAAGCATCCAGCTATGGTTCCTGCCTTCTTAAGTTAAGAGAGAAACTAGCTCAGAACATAGTGGGTAGTAGAATAAATAGAGTTTTGGTAAAAGCAATAAAATTAAGTTAAAACCCCATTTTTTTTTCTGCAGTCATATTGACTAATTTTAGATATCTCCAAATTCATATCTGCCCATTTGCAATGAGGATGAATGTTTAGAACCTCATAGGGCGACTGAAAATTTTCAATAATATAAACATGTGTCTACAGCAAGCACCAACACAGTAGGCCCTCAGTAAACACTGATCTTTCTTGCCTTAGTTTGATCTGTAACTGTGTAGAAGAAATGTAAAGGACAGGAAACTAAGCACATCATCTGAGAAGGAACTTAAGACCTCAAAGAAGAAAGTCTGTGGTTATGGATGGTAGAACTGAATAGAAGGATCAGATGTATTTACTTCAGCAACGTCACAATCTTATCTTTGCTCAAAACACATGACATAAACACACTTTCATGTGAAATCCTGGGATCTGTAGACAAACTTCATCTCATTCTACCCCACCAGAAGAAAAACCAAAGTAAAAAAACTGCAAGTGAGTAACAGTGATAGAAATTATAAGGGTTAATTTACAGCTGTTTTATTTTGTAAAAAGTAATTTGCAAAATCGGACATTTTGCATTCATTACAAACATTTTGTATTCTTGTTTCTTCAACCTCTGAAGGGCTGGCAGAGGGGCCCTATTAATTTATCTTTCAGAATATTTAATTCTCTCCTGATAATGGCTGAAGATAAAATGTTGACAATGTGACAGTTGTAGAGGATAACAATTACAAACAAACACGAAAACGAAAACAAACACTAAAATGAAAATGTTTAGTACAAATCATGACGAAGGGCCCTCCCTGCTTACCTCAGTACAGGCAGATCCAAGGCAGTCGAGATTTGGGTTTCCCCATCGCTCTGAGTCACATTGAAGCAGGGTGGCCCTAGAGGTTTTCAGAATATGTTTGCCTGGTCAATCCAGATCCACAAACATTCCCTTGTTATGAACAGAATTTACATGGAAAGAATATATGGGAGTTAACATATTCCTCACTAGTGGGGAGAGCTAAGGAATTTACTTATTTAAAACACTGAAGTATCTTAGAGAACACTAAAATGGCAGGGCATGATCCCCTTCAGTAAAAGGCCGCTGAGTAATGCTACATATGGAAGAGTGAAGGTAAGACCTGGATTAAAATTCTGCCTCCATCATTTTGAGTTTTTGAGTTTACATTTTAGAATTTTGAGTTTACATAACTTAGATATCTGATTGTCATATTTGCCAAATACAGGGTTTGTACCTCTTCTATGATTTCTTTCATGTCTGCATATTCTGTTAGTCCAGGTCATAAATCTCAACTTCCAAAAAGATATGCAGACTATTATATAACACCACAGACTATGTGGTTTTAATTATTAGATCTTTTGAGCCATTATTCCAAGAGAACTTGAGCAACTCTTTTGCATATGTATTTGAGATTGTGTTTTGTTTTCACCATTTGTCACTGGACACCCTCACGTGCAAACTTTATTCTGAGTTCAGAAGGCCCTATGTAACTGTCTCAAGAAATTTCCCATCAGATTCATTACTATTAATTCTGGAGGAAACAAAACAGTCTAGGATTTGTGAATTTAATATTATGGAAAATTTTACCTATAATACAAAGTTAAAACTGAAACCACTTCCAGGCAACAACAATCCTTTTCTTATTTGTTAAGCACTGAGAGTATGTATATTTCATGAAAGCTAATTTACTTTAATTCAATTTCCAAAAGTTTATTATAATATTGGCTTTTCCTCTCTAAAGTCTATTGAGCTAAAATAAAATATTACAAAGATAAATGGAATAGAATACATAACCAATGGATATTATATTGGAAAGATAATTACAGATCTTCAGTCAGACTGTCCCTTCTGATGGGACTATAGGAAAGCAAACATGTCAAGGGACATTTAATTGTGCTTTATGTTCTCTTCTGACATACTTTCTCCCTAACTCCTCCCACCCACTATTGTCACCTAGCCAATTAATGGCTACACTGCTTGTTGAAAATTGGGTTGCTACTGATTTCCAGACAAATTTCTTCAGAAAAGGGTTTTGTCTTTATTCACAAAGGTTTAATTGAAAATCTCCTGTCCCTCTGTTAGAGAAACCCTGGTGATAACTCAGATGCAGATGGAGCCCTCCGCTCAGGATCTCATCATGCTGGAGAATCATTCTTGAGGAAGGATTTTCACAGGTCTTTCATCATGGTCAACCCAAGGAAAGGCAGCCAGTCTCATTGCATAAACTGTTTATTTTAGTTTTAGTGTTTGTTTGTAATTACTTATTATCCTCTAGGACTGACACATTGTCAGCATTTTAACTTCAGCCATTATCAGGAAGGAATTAAGTATTCTGAAAGATAAATCAATAGGGCCCCTCTGTCAGCCTTTCAGAGGGTAAAGAAACAGAATACAGTGAATCAAATGAAGTTCTACCTCCCTGCCCCCCCTGCCCCCAGTGAAGCTCTGACAACAGTTTCAAAGTCTATTCTCTTTTCATGGAATTGCAACATAAGTAAGTATTCGGTTGTTACAGAATAATGAGATTATAGACTTTATTGGAATGGGCCTTAGAAATAACCTAGTCAAACCCTTTATCCAAAGCAGAATTTTTCACTTTTGCATTTCTCATACTCATCTTTCATATCTATTCCAACACCAAATGTCTAAAAATGCACTGAATTCACTTATTCGTCTTCACTGCCATTACTGTAGCCAAGCTACCACCATTTCCTGATGAAACTATTGCAGTGCTCTAATTAATACTTCCTTATTCTCTCTCAGCCCCACTGAACTATTTTCCTCTCAGCAGCTGGAGTAATATCATTAAACTAAACCAATCCATGTCACTTCCTTTCTACAATGATTACTTCTTAATATTAAAATGAAGACTAATCTTATAGAACCCTGCATAACAACCCCCTACTTCCATCTGAGAATACCCTTCCCCACAAGGACACATCTCCATCCATACTGGCATTCTAATAGTTCTTAATTAGCAATGAGCAGCTTCTTCCACTTCTTTATTTGGCACTCTTCCCAGTTATACCATCACCTCCACACAGAGTAGCCTTCCCAGAGTCTCCAAGACTAGCCTAATTCTCCCACTATGTGTTATTATAGGTCTTGTACTTGTCCACTTTTATTATAATTGGAATTCAGGTAATTATTTGTTTATAGGTTTTATATCTCCCTTCCTCAACTAGGCTATAGGCTCCATGATGGTAGGGATATGCTTAGTCATCTCTATATCCTTAGCACTTCAAAATGTGTCTGACATATGGTCTGACCCAATGAATATTGATTTATCAAAAGAGTAGATGAATAAATGACATTTATTTAAAAATAGCATTTCCAACCACCCTGAAGATAGGTTATTCCATTAATGACACAACAAATTCCATCCATCATTCCCTTTAGTCTGCTGCTCGGGAGCTACACAAAATTGGTCTTACATGTATTTGAAGATAGCACATTCCCCTTAAGCACTTGTTATTTTTTAAGCTAACTTTTATTAGTAACTTTATCCACCTTTACATAGGATTAGTAAACTGCTGGCTGCTCTGCTCAACTCATGATCTTGATTTTTATGTTGCTTCAGGGGCTTATATTTAAAACATTATGCACATTGATTTTAAACTGCTAAAATTGCATGTGGAGGTAAACTTAAGAGCTGAACCCTTGAGGTAATTTTCCCTTCTTTTCTTTTAAGGACACTGCTCTATTACTCTTACATTTTCTGCTTAGTTTCCTATGTTGGTCCCTTTCCCTCTGAATAGCTCCTATTTTTTTTTTTGATGAATTCACAATCATATCCTCTACTCTATTCTATTATTTTTGCATGCATTCCCTTACAATTTCATCTTCTCCCATAGGTTTCACTTGCACCAATTACTAATGACTGCCATTCTTTATCTCTTTCTCATACTCAGCTCCTGAGTTACATAAGGAAGAAGCTTGATTTAAATAGCTATTTGAAAGTGTTCCTCATGGCAGTCTGTTTTACCATATGCAAAAATGTTAATTGGTTGCTGGTGCTATTAGATATAGTTACAGTTTGTTGAACATTGTACTCACAGCCTGTGACATTGGGCCTCTGCTCAGTGTCACTCTGGACATCAAATGCCAAGAGCTACAGGACTTTGCCTGCAGCCCTCATTATGGCACTATTTATTTATTTAATAATTTTACTTATAAAAATGGCATATAAAGCAGGCATGTAAATAATCCAAGAAACACAAATTGCAAAGCTCAAATGCAGAATATATGGGATATCAGAGTCAAATTGGATAGATTTGAAAATAGGGTCAAAATTGAATGCATGAATTTTAATTAGGATTATAATCAGGGTAACTGTTAACTCTTATACTTGGGTTCAAAAAAATCATAAAAACAGCAGGGATGATTGAGGCTTTATTTAAAAACCTGTTAATATAGAATGAGAAAAGCAGTTTATTAGAATGCATGCTCAATACGATCAACAATGGCATGATGTAGTTACAAAAGCGAATGCAATTTTTGGCTTAATAAATATAAAACTATGAAAGAGAAACTCAGTAATTGTGTTGCTCTTGTACAGGTCGGGTAACATCTGTAGTCTCGTCTGCAGTTTGGGGCATCATGTTTTACAGAAAATATTCATTGATATATGCACTAATACAAAAGACCAATGAGCAACAATGTCTCATATCATTTCATTTTTGCACACTGATGACATAAAAATGGAAATCACTGCTAAAGAGTAAAAGCTAAAAGGATGGGTGTGAGTGGTGGGTGGGAGTCCTAGAATCCCTAAACCATGATGTTGTCAGGCAGCTTGAAACCTTATTAGGCTCTTATCTCTTTAGAAACAAAACACAACATGTCTCTAATATATTTCATTGTAAGCTTTTTTAAGTGACAGTATATGGGTTTTGGAGTTATATAACCCTCAAGGAATCATGGCTTCATCACCTCCCGGCACTGTGACCTTTGGCAAGGCACTTCACCTTGCTAAGTCCTCCTCTCCTCATCCTTAAGATAGAGATAAGAGTGCCACTAATTCCTTCATTCACTGATTCAATAAACATTACCTGTTCTTATCAAAAGTAAATTCCAACTAACTTAATCCTCTCAAATTATTCTTTAGTAGCTTGTTACCTTTTCAATTCACTAATATCTGTATCTTTTTATTCAGAGAAACCAATTATCTACCTCTCAAATGGCCATTTATTAATTATGCATCGTATTTACTATGAATAATATAGCAGGTGAAGTTTGTGATGCTAGAACTAATTAAATTATCTTTCTATTCCATTTACATGTTCATTGAAACCTTCCCTCAAGTTACCTAAACTTATCTCCCTTATCTGGTAAGATTTCTAGAAATTAAATCCTAAAAGGCATATTCAAAAAGACTGTGGTAGTAATTTTTGTCACGTGGGTAAGGGGTGAACAATAGATCCAGAAAGTAAATTATTAGTCCATATATGTTTAAAAAGTATAAAAGAGTTTTGTAGGCAACTGAGTTCAATAATGTATAAAACAATAAAGTTAATGTTATTTAAAACAAAGTAAAAAATGTAAAAAATAAAATTTGGTTTAAAATAGAAGTGTTAATTCTCAGTGGGGTTTTTATATCATCTTTTTTCAGCTGATTAAATATCACTTATGTTTTAAGTCACACTAAAGAATGACAGTAGAAATGTAGAAATATACGCTAATAATTTAAGAGTTCTTATATTGGTTTAGTGTCTTTTATTATCTAAAAATCACTCATATATAATGCAATATCTGAAATCATTTTTTAATTATGCATCAGTTGGAGAAGGTAAGGTCAAACCCTCTAAATAAGCTAATTTTTTCATGGCTTATTAGTTGACAAGCAGTAAGCTCTAGTGTGATAAAGCAAGCATAAGAAATTCCTAGGCAGAGCAATGACATGAGCAAATTGGACAATTAAGACTCCCCTTGTTCACTCCATCCCCTCAACAATAACAACTTGGCATCCAT
The DNA here is from genome assembly GCA_032199065.1 of Smutsia gigantea. Lineage (NCBI taxonomy): Eukaryota > Metazoa > Chordata > Mammalia > Pholidota > Manidae > Smutsia > Smutsia gigantea. Next base: position 203,419 of record JAVSCE010009898.1, read on the forward strand.
CCGTGGACAACGTACCTTTGTGGGAGCCATGGAATCCAGCACAATACATATACCAAGGGATCCAGGGGGAGTCTTGCACACCCCTGCACTGAGTAAGGGGCATGCAGATCTTGATCTCAGCTGTGGACCCTGAAGTGTCTTGTGAACCAGCTCCAGCCCCTCCAGCTACTGTCCAGGAGCCCCTGGAGAACTTTGATGTATGTAATCACCCATGGGCAAGAGAGCCTTTGTGGAGGTCCAAGACTCCATTAGAGAAGTTATAGCACACCATTAGAACAACAACAACAAAAATTTCCAAGTTTTGATACACTGGAGAGGGCAAGAGAAACAGTTTGATTTTATCCACATCACCCCTCTCATAAGGTGAGAGTGTCGAGCTCAGTGTCTAGAGAGCACTTCTCAGCCCATGATTTCTCCCATGTGGGAAAGTGGCAGCATGTGAGTAAGTGCTCAGCTGACCTAGCTATATGGGATTCTGCCAAAGAGGCCCATATCTCTCTTGTTTCATCCACAGTAATGAGTCATGAACTGCACTTAGACTCAGCCAGGACATAGCCAGGACTCTGGATATTTCAAAATGATGTGGATCCTAAAAACTCTGTTATGGACTCCACTGGAAGGCCTGCCCATAAGCTCCTGGGTGCCTCTACTGTAGATACTTCCAACTGACCCATGGGTACCCCTGCACTCCACATGCTTTACACCCAACCCTGTGCCACCCACCATTGTGGGTGGCACCCTGTGGGCACACCCCTGTGGCTGTAAGAGAAAATTTTGTCAGATGGTTAGTGAGCACACATAGAAAGCTGACTTAGTTTATGGGCTGGGAAAGTACCACAAACTTGAGTGTTAGCAGTACCCTTGGGAGAGCAAAAGGAAGTCTGTCAGCACCTGGCATGGTATATTGCAGGATAGAAGACATACAGGCTTAAGAATTCTTCCACAAGAGAGAGTAATGTGTGGAGCAGATGTAACTATAGAATATCTTAGAAGGTCCCAGAATTCCTAGCAGGGCTAACAGAAGGTATTTCTCTACTGAAGTAGTCAATTAGAACTAGAGGAGGTAAATGCTACTTCAAATGTGAAGACAGCAATGCAAGACTATGAAAAATCAATGAAACATGACACCAACAAAGAGTCACAATAATCTTCAAATGACCAACCTCAAAGAAATGGAGATATGTATGTGAATTACTGAATGAAGAATTCAAAACAGCTGTTTAAGGAAGCTCAATGAGCTGCAAATAAACACAGAAAGACAATTCAAAGAAATCAGGAAAACTATACCCAAACAAAATAAAAAGTTTAATAAAGTTATAGGAATAATCAAATAGAACCAAATGGAAATTCAGGAGCTGAAGAATACAATGAATGAAATGAAAGCTGTACAGCAAAAACAAATGAAATAAAGACAAGAAAAACAGTAGAAACATTAGTGAAACTAAGAGCTGGTTTTTCAAAAAAGTAAAATTGACAAACTTTTAGCTAGACTAAGAAAAAAAAGAGAGAGGACTCAAAATAGAAAGTGAAAGAAGAGACATTACAATTGATACCTCAGAAATATAAAGGATCATAAGAGACCACAATGAACAATCATGCCAACAAATTGGAAAAACTAAAAGAAATAAATTCTTGGAAATACACCACCCATCAAGACTGAATCATGAAGAAACAAAACCTGAACAGACCAATAATGATTTAGAAGATTGAATAAAAAAACCTCCCGACAAAAAAAGTCTAGGAATGGATGGTTTCATGGGTGAACTCTACTGAACATTTAAAGAGGAATTAATGCTAGCCCTTCTCAAGTTCTTCCAAAAACTTGAATGGGAGGCAACACTCCCAAACTCATTTTACAAGACCAGCCAGCATTACCCTCAGACCAAAGCCAGATAAGGACACTATTACAAAAAAACCAAATTAACAACAGTAAAAAACACTACATACAGGTCAACAATATGACTGATGAATATAGATGAAAAATTCTCAACACAATATCAGAAAAAAATTCAACAGCCCATTAAAGAAATACACCATGGCTGTCTGTGATTTTTCCCCGTGATGCAAGAATAGTTCAATATATATTCAAATCAATAAACATGATAAACCACACTAATAGAATGAAAGGTAAAAATCATATGACCATCTCAAAGGATGAAGAAAAAGCATTTGACAAATCACAACATCCATTAATGATAAAATCTCTTAACAAATTTAGTATAGAGGAATGCACCTTAATAAAGGCCATATGTGATACACCCACAAATAACATCCTACTCAGCAATGGAGGTTGAAAGCTTTTTCTCTAAGATCAAGAATAAGACAAGGGTGTCCATTCTCACCACTTTTATTCAATATAGTATTGGAAGTACTAGCCAAAGGAATTAGGCAAGTAAAAAAAAAGGCATCCAAATCAGAAAGGAAGAAATAAAATGTCTGTTTATAAATTAATGATCAGATGTATAGAAAATCCTAAAGACTCCACCAGAAAAACTTGGAATTAATCAACAGATTAAGTAATGTTACTGGATATAAAATTAACATGAAGAAATCAATTGTACTTCTATACACACACAACAAATATTTGAAAAAGAAATAAAGCAATACCAACTAGCTTCAAAAATAACAAAATTTTTTAATTAAAGGAAATCATTAAAAACTGTAAGACTTTGATGAAAGAAACCGAAGAAAACACAAACAAATGCAAAAATAGTCCATGTTCATGACTGGAGGAATTAATTTTAAAATGTTGTTCAAAGTCATCTATAGATTCAGTGTAATCTGTGTCAAGATTCCAAAGGCATTTTTTGCACAGATAGAAAAAAAAAACTTAAAATTTGCATGGAACCACAAAAGACTAAATAACCAAAGCAATACTGAGACTAAAGAGCAAAGCTTGAAGCATCATATTTACTGATTTCAAACTATATCATAATGCTATAGTAATCTAAACAATATGGAATTGTTATAAAAACAGATCAGTGAAACAGAATCAAGAGCCTAGAAATAAACCTTCATATATAGTCAACCGTTATTTGGCAATGAAGCCAATAATACTCAGTGGGGACAGGATAGTCTCTTCAATAAATTGTTGGAAAGAACAGATAATTACATCCAGAAAAATGAAACTGGTCTCCTATGTTACACCATTTACAAAAATTAACTTGAAATGGATTAAAGACTTACACATAAGACCTGAAACCATAAAATTCGTAGAAGAAAACATTGGAGAAAAGCTCCTCAGCATTGGTCTTATAAATTATATATTTTGGATAGGAGACCAAAGGTACATGCAACAAAAGCAAAAATAATGTGACAACATTAAATTAAAAAGCTTCTGAAAGGCAAAAAGAGAAATAGGATGAGAAATCAACCCTCAGAATGGGACAAAATATTTGCAAACCATAGGCCTGATGAGGGGTTAATATCCAAAAAATATAAGGAATCATATAACTCACTAGCAAAAAACAAAATTCAGTTAAAAAAGGGGCAGGGAGAAGGATTAAAGATGCTGGAATAGGAAGGCAAGATGGAAACCTCCTCCAAAAAATACATAGAAGAGGAAAATACAGCAAATGCAACTAGACCTGAAAATGACCTGAAGACTGCAAAACAGATTCTCTACACCTGAGGAAGGAGAGAGGAGCACACAGAAAAGGTGAGGTGGCACAAGCCCCCCCCAACCCCAGCCTACAGGCAGGAGAAAGACAGGAATGGAGTGGGGAGGGGGTAAGAGCCCAGGAGCACTACACAACTGGCCCTAGAGAGCTGCTCTAGGAGCATTAGCCCACAATACATTGGGTTCTGGTAATTATTGGGGCTGGACACCAGGGGCGGGTAGAATACTCTGGGAGGCTAAGACTCCAGCCAGGTGGAGAGAAGGCATGCTCTGCCAGTCCTGAGACCCAAAGTCGAGGCAGAAGTTTGAAAGACTTGCCAGCAGTGGGAACTGTATCAGAGGGCATGAGGGTAGAACAGAACTCTGTCCTCAAGAGGAAGGGCAGGTGGAGGGTACCTCCCAGGCCTTCCTTGGCCCATCAAATCGGGAACTCTCAGGAGCCCCAGGTGTTCCATCCCCCTTGTGGGCAATGCAGCCCTGAGACTCCTCCCTGCACACACTGCCAACAGACAACCCACTCTGCCCAATGGCAGCACCAGATTTTGCTGCCTGGTAGGCAGAGGGAGACTCTCTCAATGTGCTAGGCTCCATTTCAGCCAAACTGGAGAGGTGCCTGGAGAAGCCAGCCCCAAGAGCTCTTTTTTCCCTGAGGGTGTCCAAATCCAGTGCTGTGCATCTGACTGGGGCACATCAGTCCACCCACCCCATTAACCCTGAAGCCCTGCCATTGATGCAAACCAGGCACAGGGTGGTGAGCTGATCACAAAGGCAGAAGCTTGAGCGTACTGCCCACCTAGACCACTACAGAAGCCAGACAGAAAGGTGGCTCCACTCACAGTATGCCAACATCTGGGGCCTCTGCAAAATAGAACCAGGCACTCACAGTATGCCAACATCTGGGGCCTCTGCAAAATAGAACCAGGCACTAGAGAGGAAAGAATCTTGAGCTTCTATACAACATAGCACACCTTTTTCATAAATTTCTTACTCTTTAGACCAGACAGCATAGCAGAAACATCTAATACAAAGGAAGAAACACAGAATACCTGACAAAATGAGCAGGCAGAAGAATTTGATCCAAACAAAACTGTAAGAACAAAACCCCAGGAAGAGAGGTAAACCAATCTTTTTTGATAAATATTTCAAAGTGAAAGTCATAAACATGCTCATTGATTTACAAAAAAGTATTCAAGATCTCAGGGATGACTTCAATGAGGAGATAGAAAACCTGAAAAAGAGTTTCTCAGAGTTGAAGAATGCAGTATTTGAAATGAAACATGTAATGGAGGGATTAAAAATAGATTAGAACATGTAGAGGAGACAGTAAATGAAATGGAAATTAGGGAACAGGAAAACAAAGAAGCTGAGGAACAGAGAGAAAAAAGGATCTTTAGGAATGAAAGAATGATAAGACAACTATGCGACCAATCCAAATGAAACAATATTCATATAATCGGGTACCAGAAGGATTAGAGAAAGACCAAGTGATAGGAAGTTTCTTTAAGAAAATAATTTTTGAGAACTTCCCCAATCTGGGGACGGAAATAGACACTCAGGTCACAGAAGCACAGAGATCACCTAACAAAAGTAACCCTAGGAAGACATCACCAAGACATATAGTAATTAAAATGGCAAAGATCAAGGATAAGGAGAGAGCTGTTGAAAACAGCCAGAGAGAGAAAAAAAGATTACTTATATAGGAAATCCCATCAGGCTGTCAGTAGACCTCTCAACAGAAAACCTATAGGCCCAAAGGGAACGGCATGATATATTTAATGTAATGAAACAGAAGGACCTCCAATGAAGAATCCTCTACCTGGCAAGATTATCATTTAAATTTGAAGCAGGTATTAAACAATTTTCAGATAAACAGAAGTTGAAGGAATTCACCACAAATAAGCCAGACAATAGAAGACTGGATAAAGAAGATGTGGTACAGATTCACAGTGGAATATATTTCTTTTTTATTTTCTTTGCTACTTGTTTTCTAATATTTTTTCTCTTTTTTCTTTTTGGTATCATTAATATACAATCACATGAGCAACACTGTGGTTACTAGATTCCTCCCATTATCAAGTCCCCCCCACATATCACATTACAGTCACAGTCCATCAGCATAGTAAGATGCTATAGAGTCACTACTTGTCTTCTCTGTGCTGTACAGCTTACCTGTGCCCCACCCCCTATGTTGTGCATGTTAATCATAACACCCCTTATTCCTCTTCTCCCTCCCTTCCCACCCAACCTCCTCAGTCTCTTTCCCTTTGGCAACTGTTAATTCCATTCTTGTTTTCTGTGAGTCTGCTGCTGTTTTGTTCGTTCAGTTTTTGCTTTGTTTTTATGCACCACACATGAGTGAAATGACTTGGTACTAGGCTTTCTCCGCCTGCCTTATTTCACTGAGCATAATACCCTTAGCTCCATCCATGTTGTTGCAAATGGTAGGATTTGTTTTCTTCTTATGGCTGAATAATATTCTATTGTGAATATGTACCACATCTTCTTTATCCATTCATCTATTGATGGACACTTAGGTTGCTTCCATTTCTTGGCTATTATAAATAGTGCTAAAATAAAAATAGGGGTGCATATGTCTTTTTGAAGCTGGGATCCAGCATTCTTAGGGTAAATTAAATTCCTAGGAGTAGAATTCCTGGGTCACATGGTATTTCAATTTAAATTTTCTGAGGAACCTCTTTACTGCTTTCCACAATGGTTGAACTATTTTACATTCCCACCAGCAGTGTAGGAGGGTTCCCCTTTCTCTGCATCCTCGTCAGCATTTGTTGTCCCCAGTCTTTTCAATGTTGGCCATCCTAACTGGTGTGAGCTGGTATCTCATTGTGGTTTTAATTTGCATTTCCCTGATAATTAGTGATGTGGAGCATCTTTATATGTGCCTGTTGGCCATCTGAAATTCTTCTTTGGAGAAGTGTTTTCATATCCTCTGCCAATTTTTTAATATGGTTATTTGCTTTTTGGGTGTTGAGACATATGAGTTCTTTATATATTTTGGATGTTAACCCCTTGCCAGATATATCATTTACAAATATATTCTCCCATACCATAAGATGCCTTTTTGTTCTGCTGATGATTTACTTTGCTGTACAGAAGCTTTTTATCATGATGTAGTCCCATTTGTTCATTTTTGATGTTTCCCTTGCTTGAGGAGATGCGTTCAGGAAAAAGTTGCTCATTGTTACATATTTAAGAGATTTTTGCCTATGTTTTCTTCTAAGAGTTTCATGGTTTCATGACTTATATTCAGGTCTTTGATCCATTTTGAGTTTACTTTTGTGTATTGGGTTAAGTAATATTCCAGTTTCATTCTCTTGCATGTACCTGTCCAGTTTTGCCAACACCAGTTTTGAAGAGGCTGTCATTTCCCTGTTATATATTCATGGCTCCTTTATCGTATATTAATTGGCCATATATGCTTGGGATTATATCTGGGCTCTCTAGTCTGTTCCATTGGTCTATGGGTCTGTTCATGTGCCAGTATCAAATTGTCTTGATTACTGTGGCTTTGTAGGAGAGCTTGAAGTCAGGGAGCGTAATTCACCATACTTTATTCTCCCTTCTCAGGATTGCTTTGACTATTCGGGGTCTTTTGTGGTTCCATATGAATTTTAGAACTATTTTCTCTAGTTCGTTGAAGAATGCTGTTGGTATTTTGATAGGGATTCCATTGAATCTATAGACTGCTTTAGGCAGGATGGCCATTTTGACAGTATTCTTCCTATCTATGAGCACAGATGTGTTTCCATGTATTGGTATCTTCTTTAATTTCTCTCATGAGTTTCTTGTAATTTTGAGAGTATAGGTCTTTCACTTTCTTCGTTAGGTTTATTCCTAGGTATTTTATTCTTTTTGATGCAATTGTGAATGGAATTGTTTTCCTGATTTATCTTTCTGCTAGTTCATCATTAGTGTATGGAAAGTAATTTGTATCCCCCAACTTTGCTGAATTCAGATATTAGATCTAGTAGTTTTGGACTGGATTATTTAGGGTTTTTTTATGTACAATATCATGTCATCTGCAAGTAGGGACAGTTTAACTTCTTCCTTGCCAGTCTGGATGCCTTTTATTTATTTGTGTTGTCTGATTGCTGTGGCTAGGACCTCTAGGACTATGTTGAGTAAAAGTGGAGGGAGTGGGCATCCTTGTCTTCGGATCTTAAAGGAAAAGCTTTAAGCTTCTCGCTGTTAATTATGATGTTGTCTGTGGGTTTGTCATATATGGCCTTTAGTATGTTGAGGTCCTTGCCATCTATATGCATTTTGTTGAAAGTTTTTATTATGAATGGATGTTGAATTTTGTCGAATGCTTTTTCAGCATCTATGGAGATGATCATGTGTTTTTTGTCCTTCTTTTTGTTGATGTGGTGGATGATGTTGATGGATTTTTGAATGTTGTACCATCCTTGCATCCCTGGAATAAATCCTACTTGATCATGAAGGATGACCTTTTTGATGTAGTTTTGAATTTGGTTTGCTATTTTGTTGAGGATATTGGCACCTAGGTTAATCAAGGATATTAGTCTGTAATTTTCTTTTTTTGTGGTATCTAACTGGTTTTTGTATTAGCGAGATGCTGGCCTCACAGAATGAGTTTGGGAGTATTCCCTCTTCTACTTTTTGGAAAACTTTAAGGAGGATGGGTATTAGGTCTTCACTAAATGTTTGATAAAATTCATCAGTGAAACCATCTGGTCAAGAGGTTTTGTTCTTAGGTAGTTTTTGATTACCAATTTTATTGCTGGTAATTGGTCTATTCAGATTTTGTGTTTCTTCCTGGGTCAGCCTTGGAAGGTTGTATTTTTCTAGAAAGTTGTCCATTTCTTCTAGATTATCCAGTTTGTTAGCATATAATTTTCATAGTATTCTCTCATAATTCTTTGTATTTCTGTGGTGTCCATAGTGATTTTTCCTTTCTCATTTCTTATTCTTTTTATGTGTGTAGACTCTCTTTTTTTCTTGATAAGTCTGGCTAGGGGTTTATTTATATTGTTTATTTTCTTGAAGAACCAGCTCCTGCTGTCATTGATTCTCTCTATTGTTTTATTCTTCTCAATTTTATTTATTTCTTCTTTAATCTTAATTATGTCCCTCCTTCTACTGACTTTAGGCCTCATTTTTTCTTCCTTTCCTAGTTTCATTAATTGTGAGCTTAGACTGTTCATATGGGATTGTTCTTCTTTCTTGAGACAGGCCTGTATTGCAATATGTTTCCTTCTTAGCACAGCATTCACTGCATCCCGTAGATTTTGCAGTGTTGAATTATTGTTGTCATTTTTCTCCATACATTGCTTGATCTCTGTTTTTATTTGGTCATTGATATATTGATTATTCAGGAGCATCTTATTAAGCCTCCATGTGTTAGTGGGATTTTTTTGTTTTCTTTGTGTAATTTATTTCTCGTTTCATACCTTTGTGATCTGAGGAGCTGTTTGGTACAATTTCAATCTTTTTGAATTTACTGAGGCTCTCTTTGTGGCCTAGTATATGTTCTATTCTTGAAAATGTTCCATGTGCACTTGAGAAGAATGTGTATCCTGTTGCTTTTGGATGGAGTGTTCTGTAGATGTCCATTAGGTTCATCTGTTCTAATACATTGTTCAGTGCCTCTGTCTCCTTATTTATTTTCTGTCTGGTTGATCTGTCCTTTGGAGTGAGTGGAGTGTTGAAGTCTAGAATGAATGCAATGCATTCTATTTCCCTCTTTAATTCTGTTAGTATTTGTTGCACATATTTGGGTGTTCCTATGTTAGGTTCATAGATATATATACATAAGCTTATATCCTTTTATTGGACTGACCCCTTTATCATTATGTAATGTGCTTCTTTGTCCTTTGTTACTTTCTTTGTTTTGAAGTCTATTTTTTCTGATACAAGTATTTCAACTCCTGCTTTTTTCTCTCTATTAGTTGCATGAAATATCTTTTTCCATTGATTTAGTTTCAGTCTGTGTATGTCTTTAGGGTTGAAGTGAGTCTCTTGTAGGCAGCATATAGATGGGTCTTGTTTTTTTATCCATTCAGTGACTCTATGTCTTTTGACTGGTGTATTCAGACCATTTATATTTAGGGTCATTATCAATATGTATGTACTTATTGCCATTGCGTCCTTTAGATTCATGTTTACCAAAGGTTCAAGGGTAATTCCCTTACTATCCAACAGTGTAATTTAACTCACTTCATATGCTATTACAAACACAACCTAATGGTTCTTTCTTTTTTCCTCCTTTGTGTTCTTCCCCCATTCTTTATATATTAAGTATCATATTCTGTACTCTTTGTCTATCCCTTGATTGACTCTGGGGGTAGTTGATTTGATTTTGCATCTGCTTAGTAATGGATTGTTTTACTTTGCTGTGGTTTTATTTCACCTGGTGACTGCTATTTAGCCTTAAGAATACTTCCATCTATAGCAGTCCCTCCAAAATGAACTGTAGAGGTGGTTTGTGGGAAGTAAATTTTCTCAGCTTTTGCTTATCTTAAAATTGTTTAATCCCTCTTTCAAGTTTAAATGATAATCTTGCTGGGTAGAATATTCTTGGTTTGAGGCCCTTCTGTTTCATTGCATTAAATATATCATGCCACTCCCTTCTGGCCTGTAAGGTTTTTGTTGAGAAGTCTGATAATAGCCTGATGGATTTTTCTTTGTATGTGATCGTTTTTTTCTCTCTAGCTGCTTTTAAAAGTCTGTCCTTATCCTTGATCTTTGCCATTTTAATTATTATATGTATTTGTGTTGTCTTCCTGAGGTCCCTTGTGTTGGGAGATCTGTGCATCTCCATGGCCTGAGAGACTATCTCCTTCCCCAGACTGCGGAAGTTTTCAGCAATTACCTCCTCAAAGACACTTTCTATCCCTTTTTCTCTCTCTTCTTCTTCTGGTACCCCTATAATGCGACTGTTGTTCTGTTTGGATTGTTCACATAGTTCTCTCAATATTCTTTCATTCTTAGAGGTCTTTTTTTTCTCTATGCCTCAGCTTCTTTGTATTCATCTCCTCTAATTTCTATTCCATTTGCAATCTCTTCTACTACATCTTATCTGCTTTTAAATCCCTGCATTGTATGTTTCATTTCAAATATGTAATTTCTTAGTGATTGTATCTCCATCCAAATTCGTCTCTGAGTTCTTGAATATTTTTCTGTACCTCCATGAGCATGTTTATGATTTTTACTTTGTACTCTCTTTCAGGAAAATAGGTGAGTTCAGTTTCTTTTAGCTCTTTTTCTGATGTTTGCCAGATGTTTGAACCAGGTTCCTTTGACATTTAGTATTTGTATGTGTTGCACTGTATTGTCCAGAATCTCTAGTCTCTGCAGCTGCTCAGCCCCTGGAGTGATGTTGGGGGTCACATGGTTGCAGTGCTGGTGCCGTTCTGTGAGTTCTGCTCTGTTCTCCAGGTATACATAGTCTGGTGCAGCCTTCTTTCCTGTTGCTCTTTTAGGATTAGTTGTATTAACTATATTTTGGTAATATATGTGGTTTTGGGAGGGGTTCTCTATCTCACCTCTCATGCTGCCATCTTGAATCCCTGTATCTCCACAGTCGAATATTATTCAGCCATAAAAAGAAAAGAAATTATACCACTTGCAACAACATGGATGGATCTAGAGGGTATTATGCTTATTGAAATAAGCCAGGTGGAAAAAGACAAATACAATTTCACTTATTTGTAGAATATAAAAAGAAAGCAAAACAGAAGGAATGAAACAGTATTAGCTTTATAGTAACTAAGAAGGGGACTAAGTAGGAGAGGCGTGGGCTGGGGCAGGTTGAGGGGGCTGTTGAACCACTGTGATGTACATTTGATAAATATATATCTATGTATATATAAATGGCCAGAGGACACAAATAGACATTTTTCTAAACACATGCAAATGGTCAACAGGTGCATCAAAAGATCTCAAAATCACTAATTTTCAGAAAAATGCAAGTCAAAACCATGATAAGATGTGATCTCATACCTGTTAGAATGCATATTATAAAAAAGACAAAAGATAGCAAGTGTTGGCAAGAATGTGGAGAAATGGGAATCCTTGTATGCTGTTGGTGGGAATGAAAATTGGTAGTCACTATGGAAAACAGTATGTTTATTCCTCAAAAAATAAAATAACCATAGTCTAACAATCTTAATTCTCAGTATATATCAACACAAATGAAATGAAGAAATATATGTACTTCCGTGTTCATTGAAGAATTATTCACAATAGCCAAGATATGGAAATAACCTAAGTATGTGTTCATGGATTAATGGATAACAAGAAAGATGTGGTATACATATACAATGCAATATTATTAAAATGAAGGATATCCTGCCATTTGCAACAACATGGATGGACCTTGAGGGCATTATGCTAAATCAAATGTCAGAAAAAGACAAATAATTATATCATCTCCTTTATATATGGAATCTTAAAAAAATAAAATAGAACCATAGAAACATAGAGTAGAAAGATTGGTGGTGGGAGAAATGTGGAGATGTTGGTCCAAGCATACCAACTTTCAGCTATAAGATGAATAATTTCTGGAGAATCTAAGATAAAGCAGAGTGAGTGAAATTAACAATATTTTACTATATACTTGTAAGTTCCTAAAAGAGTGGATCTTAAATGTTCTCATTCCACTAAAGAACAGTAATTATGTGAAGTGGTGGAATGATTACCTGTCCCTACTGTGGTAATAATTTCACAGTATGTAAGTGTACCTAACCAATGCATTATATACCTGAAACTTATACAATGTGATGTATCAATTATATCTCAATAAGTTTGGAAAAATTTCTTATGCATTTTATAGGTAAATGAGGTGCTGACTAAGTTAAATCCTTCTAAATTCAAAGTTGCTTGATTCCTTTCTCTGAATATTAAAATAATGGGATAAAAATAATACATAACCTTATCAGTTGTATATTATGTGTTAATTTTCTCAAAGAGAAATCACAGTAGCCATCCCGATCAACATCATTCTCTACATGTTTTTTTATTTTTCAAAATACACCTGTTTGTATATGAAGCAATGTTGATTATCTCTGATATTAGATGAGGAAGAAATTTTTTTCAAACTCGATATTTCAGTATGGAGCTAAGGCCCTCTTTATATGGTTACATATAATCCACATGCTAGAATATATTTTAATCAACAAATAAATTATGCATTGATTTTTTTAAGCATTGGTTATTGGTTATGTCAATACATGGTATTCTTCAAAGTCCTAATACAATAATGAAAGAGACAAGATTGTCATGAATGACACATATAAAAAATTACCTCAAAGTAAAATGTGTCTTGATTAATTGATATCTCTTAAAGTACAAATAATTAGAAAACAAATGAAAGGGAAGTTGTCATGCGATATGCGTGATTTTTTTCATTACTCTTTGTTGAGGTTATTTCACATGTGTTATCATGAGCTTTTTCTTTATTAAATTGAATGATTTGAGGAGTATACTGGCTCTTTTTTCTTTTTTTTTTGACATGAAGCCCTAAGTCAATGGACATAAATTATGGATAACGATTAACTTCTGCATACCTTAAAAATAATCTCCCAACCTAGGAATACTTTTGAGAAAGGACTATGCAGAATCATTTCAAATATTTCATACAATATAATAGCAAAAAGGTCAATTGCCTCTTTTGTACTAGCCCTCAAGCTAGTGATCTGATTGGTGAGTAGTCAACCTGATGGGGCTGTAAAGGAGCTAACTAGAATAAGATGTATGTGTTCTGTCTTCTACTTTTCTGATTAAATGTTGAATTCATTTCATTCATTCTAACATCTTGTTGGCAGCATTATTTTGCTGATAGTTGAGGAATTAGTGAAGGAAGGTTACAGCAGAGAATTGGACACGGAACAACTATAAACATCCCCCAATTATAATAAATTCTAGTATCAGTTTAAAACAAGCTATGTTAAAAATGTTCAGTATAATGGTATTTTTAATATTTCATTAACCTGTTTTTAATATTTTGATTAACCAGTTTTCTAGCAGAACATGTCCCCTTTGTAGATATAACGGCAGACAGAAGCTCTGTAGAGTATTCACATGTACTTTATTATATGCTCCTTATATGGTATTTGAACTCAATTATTGTGGTGACAGGCTAAATGCTCACCAATCCTATTTCTTATTTTGGGAAACACAGGAAGACTCCATTTCCGAGCTTTCCTTGCACTAACCAAGAGGCCATTTAACTGGACTCTGACAAATTTAATGTGGTCAGTGATGTAAACTGTTTCCAGATCTGGCATAGAACCCCTGTGTCATTGTTACCTTCTTTATTCCCAAACCAACTGGAAATGCCACAAGTCTGAGACCCAAGTCATCCTCAGGACAAGAGCTGTCTAAACTACAGTTGACACAGGCTGGAACTACATGGGTCTACTTATACATGGATTATTGTCAATAAATATTTTGGAAAAATGTTGGAGTTGAAACAATTTTAAGAAATATTTTTTTCTCTAGCTTATTTTTTTCTAAGAATACAGAATATAAAACATGACATATAAAATATGTGTTGATCGACTGTTTACATTATTGGTGAGGCTTCTGGTCAATAGTAGGCTATTAGTAGATAAGTTTTTGGAGAGTCAAGAATTACACACACATTTCCAACTGTATGGGGTATCAGTGCTCCTAATCACTGTACTGGTCAAAGGTCAGCTGTACACCAGATTCTAATAGGAGTAGCTTGTGTTAAGTCACTGATAGTTTGTATTTCTCTTTTACTACCACAGAGTCTAGTCTATTTCAATTTACTAGTAATTAATGCTTGAGTTGGGGCGCTGCTGTAACCCATAGCTAAAGCTCAAAGAATTTGTTTTGCAATTCGATGGCATGAAAGCTAAAAACTGATATGCATAAGCAAAAACATTTAGTGAAATTGTTACCCAATATACCCTAGAGGGAAACTCATTTGCTCAAAGAGATTGTGGTTCTAAGACAACAATCTGAAAAAAGTAGTATGTGTTAGATTTTATTTTCTGTGTTGGGCAAGGAGCTATAAGATAGAGATAAGGAAATAAGTGACTAGTTTTGAAATGGAACAGAGAAAATTCAGAAAATAGGCACTTTGCTTGGACAACGGCTTCTAGACCAGTATTGCCAAATAGAAATATAATGTGAGTCACATAGGTATTAAAATTTTCTAGTCACCGTATTAAAAAAGTTTAAAGAACCCGATGACATCAATTTTAATACTTGTATTTACTCTAACCTATGTAAATATTACCTTAACATGTAATCAGTATAAAAATATTTTTAGTTTTTTATTCCTGGTAAGATTTTAAAATTCAGGGTGTATCTTACACTTACATCACATCTCTATTTGTACTAGAACGACACGTAAGTGCTCAGGAGTCATATGTAGCTGGTAACTACAGCATTGGACAGAGCAGGCCTAGACCCTAAATAAATAGGGATAGGCTTTTGAAAAGGCTTTGTGCAATAATGGGCCAATAAAACTTATTAATGAGTAAAGTGATTCAGGCAAAGACCAGATTAAGGTGCCACTGTCTCAATTATTATTTCAAATATCTCTAAGGTGGCTGTCATTAATCATAGAAAAAAAAACAGCATGGGAAAGAAAATAAGCAAGTCAGATTTAAACATGTCTTGCAAAGAATATTGAGAGTGATCACTGAAGCACACTGGTCAGAGAATTGCATAGCCAAGGCAGTTATGTTCACTTTTAACATGGTTGGCTATTCAAGACTGAAAACAACCCTCCAGTTCCTGACTTTTCATGGCCAAGAATCATCTTTTAGGTCTTAGGCCCTGAAGAAAACATGTTCCTCAGTGCTTGGATCAGAGGTTAGGATCACATACCTTAGAGACCAAAGGGCAAGAGAAGAAACAGACCCTAATCAGGTAACCCACTTTGACCCCTAGTGGGGGGGGGTTCCTTTGGAATAGCTGTCAAACTAAATTACTAAGGAGTGGCAGTGTTTATATTCCCCATCTATTCTGTTTTCTGAATGTTAAGGTCTATTGGATTGTTCAATTTCTGTTCTGCCATTGTATATGTGATGTCACAGAAGATACGTAAGTTGTATTTTCAGTGCGCAGGCCATTGGACAAGGAGGAAGCACATAAAACATGGTGAAATCTCCTGTGCCTCTACCATAAGACCACCTGTACAATCACACATGTTCTTATCCTTCTGTGGCAGCTGTGGATACCCTGTGTTGAAGATGACAGTTTCACAAGATAGAAGGAGCCTGGATCCCTGAGTCACTACCTAGAAAAAGGCCACCTGCAGAGTTGTTCAATCTATATCAGATGATGACATGAGCTAGAATCAAGCCACATGTTGGTAAACCATTGAGACTGTTGCTGGCTTGGTATAGTGAGCTAGCAAGTAACTAGTGCCCTTATGCTTATAAAGTATAAGTTTCTAAACTTTAGAATCAAGAAGTAGCCACCTTTCAGCCATTGTCAAAGCACTTTGTGCTAATAACAGATAAAAGACAAAAAAAATGGATGAATAAATAATGAAGAAAGAGCTCAAATACCCTAAGGTGGATCAGGCCTTAGAATCTCACCTGGAACATAAGATCAATTGTGCACCAGAAATGTAGAGTTGGGAGATCAAAGAATATCAGGTGTAATGTGATGTTACTGCCTATATTGAAAGCCTTTGCTGTCAGCATCAACAGTCTAATGAAAATAACTGCTCTCTGACCGGGTTTGATCTCTTCTAATATTGCTGGTTACCGAATACCATGTCAGTGTGAGTATGTTTGCAGTCAAGCATAAACAATGAGAACTCTTCATTTCCGCGCAGCTTTCTGTTAGGCTTTCTGTAAGTGGAGCATGGAATTTAGTGTGCTCTCATTTAGCTATGGTGGTATTGTAGGATGCAAGGGTTGCCTTGGCAACTCCACCTGATTTAAGCAATAAGACACAACAGAGCATGTTTTATGAGGCAATTAATACATGTTTTGGTACATTTTAACCTGATGTTCTTTGCTGCCCAAGGTGTTTATTAATAGTCCTATAAAGCATTTGCAAACAGCATTGCTCTGATAAAAATGGAAGCATTCATTTTAAAAATTCAATTTCAGTAAGAACACTGTTTTAATTACTTTTCAAGAGATACTTCCATTTTAAAAAGTAGAATCTGTGACTATTAGCTAGTATAGGACTGGACCCTGAAAAGGACATAAATACAGGTAAGTTTTGAGGTGTCATGTTACTTTTAAGAAAACAGTCTAACCTCACAATTTTTATTACATTCAGATCTAGAAGGAAAACATGAGCCAGAGGGGCTTAAGACATTTTGACTAGTGAGTGAATCAAGCTGCTTATAAGTGATGAATTATAGTAATAATTGAAGAACAGAGTCACATATGGTGGGTTATATATCAAAAGAAAAGATGACAAACTTTTGAAGGCAGAATGTCCCAAGGGAACATTTTACAAATATATCTATCAGCATTTCCAGGACAACAATATACATATCAGGTATAAATGGACAAGAAGGAACATTCATCCCAACATGGATTAAGTTTTATATTCTTAGGAAATTAAAGATAAATGTCTTCCACGTATCATCCCCAAGCTCTCATCCATATTTAACAAGATATAAATGAACAACTCATGGTTTTGGTCCTCAAAGTAGATGTGAACTGTCACAGCCCACTGTGACCTGACTCACTTGTCTCCACTTGTGAGGTTCTTTGCTATCACCAGCTGACCAGAGCTGATAATTTCCAGCTCCTGTGTTAATATACAGATAGGGATGAATTTAAAAACCTGTTCTAAATATGCCCTAATCAAGAAAAGAAGCTATAAGGTAGGGTGTGTGTGGTCTGGGCAATTTGAGGGCATCAGCAAGGATACAGAGGGCTCTTAATAGAGGGGCTTAAAGGTTATTGGAGCAGTTTTCACACTCAGATTTTTTTCAAAGAAGCAAAACCAAGAACAAAAGAAAAAACTCCATCTTTCTCTGGGTATCAAAATATGAGACTAAAGACCAAAGTTCTAGATCAATGGTTCCTAATAGTTTATGTGAGTTACATCTATTAATATTTACCATATTACAAAAGTAAGACTTTTAATTATACCTATTAATTCATTTTTTAAATAACAATGATAAATCATTGCTTATTAAAGTAAATTATTAAAAGTGCATTTTCCAAAACAAAATAAATCTGTGATAAGAATGGCATTGTGTTACATTTCTACAAATCTCATGAATATAAGAAAGTTGGATTCTGAGCTCTGTTTTTCATTTAACCATGTTACAATATATTGTTTTGGTGTATTACATGAAGACAGTCTGGGCTTATGAAGTTGGAGGCGGGAGGAGTATTTGAATAGCCTTCTGGGTAATTGTGAATATTGTTTTTTGTTATTAAACTAAAACATGACTAAAAGTTAGTTGCAACATAGAATCTGAAACCATATGAGTAAATGGCTTGTACCTGCTTCATATAAAACTATTTGTCTATCTAACATTTTATGGATTTTTTTACTCCTGCCTGATTTTGTAATGTAATGTGTTGATCATTTGGAAAATACTGAATGACTAAGTAATGAGTATCTTCCAGATGTTAACACATTGATTATACAATAGTAGAAGAGTCACATTTATTAATATCATTACCAAGATCATGTGAAAAATCATATATAGAGAGAAGCTGCAGCTCTTAATATACTTCTGTGTGCCAAAGAAGTGCCTTATGTCACTCCCCATCTCACTGACAAAATATTCAAGAAATATATACTTAAGGGTAAAGATTCAATGAAATTCACCGTTTTTGCTGATTCATGAAGGGCATTTTTAAGTTGAACGGGCTTTTCTTTTTTGTACTGCATGGCCATGAAGAGTATAATGATGACTAATGCAATTGGGTGGCTCTGCTTTGATTTATCCTCAAAGGCCAGCAGCTTTACAGTAAAAGAGGCTAGTAGCAACTTAGTACTATTCTGAAAATAGTTTTGACCTTATAGAGTTTCAGGGGTCTGTGGAATCACTTTGACTACAACTATTCTAGATTAATATTTTTCAAAGAAATTAACCTAAGTTTACTTGACTTTAGTAAGTAAATGACTACTGAATTTTCAAGTGCAAAAGATATAAAATTTTCAATACTCCTCTAATAGAGAAGGTCATATTATGCAATACTGATGAAATGCAAGATAGTTAATTTTAAGGAATTACTAGTCTTATCATGTGGAAAGAATCTTTTTCTTTGAAGGAAAGAACTTTCTATCATGGTAATTTTGAAGGATGATTCTTCTGATGTGTTTATGAGAGGTGTACGGCTTTAAAATACATTCTGTATTGGTTGTAATTCTTTTTACACTTCTGTTTTGATTTCATTATCCCCATGGTATTGGTCTTTGTAAATTATGTGTCTCTGTGTCTTTCAATTTATGAAATTATTATCTTATATTTTAAAAAATAAGATCATTTTATTCTGGGTGGGTTATTTTCTCTTTTAGAATTTTTTTGACAAGACGCAGTCCTTAGACTCTCCTGCTTCCTTTGAGAATGGGTTGTGCATTTCACATGTTTTAAGCAGCCTTGAATAAAGTGTTTGTGTTCTGAGAGCACTGCTGATATTTTAAAACATGGTATCTGAAAACCATACCTTAGATACTAAGTCAGAATAAAAAAATAAAACATTTCCAGTCCTTGTGCTTTGGCTACTGTGGGAACTACTGTACCTTAGAAACACAAAGACTGGAGACAAGATTATCTTAATACAAAGTGAGTACATATCTCATCTGAAATAAGATAAATTAGATGTGAGTTTGCTAGAGAGCTTCAGCAGGTATTGGTATAGGGAACAATCGATGCTAAAGATATTAAAGTAGGATTTTTTATTATGCTGCCTTATAGAGAAATGAAAAAAGACTCAAGGCTGGCTCTTTTGGCATTTGTGGATGACGTGTTAGGAAGAGCCCAGCAGACTAATAAGCTGTCGGTTGGCCAGCTAGACAGAATCCTCGGTATGCCAGAATAAATATGAACACAGGATTAAAGAATATCTGGAAAGCTTAGCATGGTATCTCTCAAGGTTCTTGGTCTCAATGTAACAAAAGCAAACTCATTTAGCATCAATTCTCTCATCTCAGAGTTCTATGTGCTAATTAGAAAGATGGAATTACAGCTGGGAAGAAGCGAAATACAGCTGATCCTGAATAAACTGGGTTTGAACTACACAGGTCCACTTATACACAGTTTTTTATTTTTCCAGTAAATAGTGTATAGTACTGTAAATGTATTTTCTTTTCTTTACTATTTTCTTAATAGCATTTTCTTTTCTCTAGTTTGCTTTATTGTAAGAACACAGTATAAAATGCATATAATATACAAAGTAAATGTTAATGCATTGCTTATGTTATCTGTAGGATGTTAATAAAATTTTTTGGGGAGTTGAAGTTACAGATTTTTGACTGTGCTGGGGTCAGTGCCCTTAACCCATGTTGTTCAGGGTCAATGTACTTAATGCAAAGTTCCGCATCATAGATGCTGGCCTGTTAGCATGCTTTGGGGTCTGCATTCTGCTAAAACATATCATGAGAATATGGAAAATAATGGGCTTCATAGTAAAGAGAAATTATACACATGTGCAGAGGACATGTAAAATCATAATTTTGTGTGGAGATTCCTCCATAATAAAAACATCTATGTTTAAATAAGTACATATCGTTTGAGAAAAATGTTGTCTAAAAAGAAAAAAAAAGGCAATTTAGTATCTTTTTACATGGTAAGTAAGAGGAAAAGTCATCAACTACAAGTCTGATTAAACAAAATGAGGTCATCTGTATTTAATAGAGTTTCATCCTACAATTATATTTTATCCTATTTTGTAAATAACTGAAAGAAATGTAATTTACTCATGTAAATAACCACTTTTTGTGAAAATTCACAAATAATGGACTCAATAAAAAATTATAAACAACTCTAGCAATGATCAAAGTATAATTCTGTTCTATTTAGACTCGTTCTCTATCAGTACCACTTTCTAAATTTAAAATGATATTGATTTTACCAGAAATGCTAACCTCTCAAGGTTTATAGTAAAGATCTGGCATTTCCAGGTTTTATATAAATACCATTACAATAAAAAGAAGTCTTCATTTAGAATGTGTTTACAATTGGAGGAAATTTGTATTAGAATTGACCTTGTTTTGAAGAGTTTTACAATATTGTTGAAAAAGGATGAGCAGAATAAAAACTAAAGGTCATATAAGCTTGTAGCATATATGATTAGTGACAAAGAGCAGAAACAATAAATTCAATAAATAATTTTGATTATACTGTTTTGAAAATAATCTGATTTGAGGTACAACATTTTAGTACTAGAAAGAAATTTAGAGAAAATCTGAACCAAATTATTTATTCAAATGAAAAAGTAAGGGGCAGATTAAAAGGCTTGACCAAAATTCTATAACTTAAAGATAGACTTAAATGGCTTAAGTTCAAACCTCCTAAACCCCTGTGTTATTTTTTCTCCTTCACATTAAGCTGTCCAATCATATGTTATATGGACTTTCATCAAGCAAGGCTTCTTTTGAACCATGAAACTAGAAAATTTCAAAAACCATACTGAATTATTTACTTTGTAATAAAAGAGACAGTTCTAAATGCAATCCTGTAGATTTCATCCCAGGGGATAAATCTTCAATTTTTCCCATCTCACCTTTATGAGTCTTTGTACAACTGAAAAAGATTTGCATGAATCTGTGTGTTACAGAATAACTTTATAAAGAAAAAGGCAGAGGATTGAACAGTAGGGTAATATTTAAGCAGGTATGTTTTGGGGTTGTACTAATAAATAATGGGATTCATTGTTGTGGGCTTTCACAAATACTCCTATCAAACTCTTACCTACAGAAAAAACATCTTTCCTTGCCTTTGTAGTACTCTTCTAGCGTACTTGCAATGTAATCTAAGAAAGACATGCTCATTAGTAGCTCATTACTTAGCTGGATAATTGCTGTTCATATCAGCAACACAAATCACAGGAAAAACTTATTAAAGTATCCTATTAATTTTTTTTCCCTGATGAGCTTCATTATATAGTATCTTCTAATTAATGTAATCAGTACCATAAAAATCCAAGATGAAAGAGAACTATTAGGTCATCTGCATTCAACTACCTGGAAATAGGGTATTCTCTGAAATGACCAGTCCATTAATCTCAAGCAAGTAATCTCATAGACTTTACTATAAATAACTGCTTTCCTTTTAAAAAGCTCTACCTATGACATTAAATCTCTATTCCTGAGAAAATGTCTTGGATTTCTTTAAGAAGACAACAGAAGCTAAAGGTCAGAGCAACTCTTTCACATGGAACTTTTAATGCCTTCTCATTATGAAGCTCCCAAATCTTAAGATATGAAATCTAATATACTATCTTTGCATGGCCTTAGAACATTGTGACTCCAAACCACCTTTCCAGTGGCAGCTTCCTATTATCACCTGCTCTCTCAATTTGAATTCTAAACTTCAGGTAAACCTTTCCAGTTATTATCACACCAAGGGGTTGTACAATTTTCTCTGGCTTTGCTTTATTTAGTTCTTATCATTCCCCCAGTTTGGAATGCCAGACTAATTCCTTTCAACTTCAAAAATATGCAGGAAATTTCACACTTGGCTAGGAAGTAAGAGATGATTTAAGACACTATTCCAATTCTCGGATATTATTTTACTTTTTATCAGTCCCTGAGGGGTCACCTGTCCTTTAGCCACAGATCAAATAGAAGATCTAGAAGGGATGATTATCACAGACATGAAAACCTTAAATGCTGCCCTTGATTTGTGAGCAGTTCCAGCATTATATATGGTTTCTCACTGAATATTCAATGATAAAACCATATCACCAACTTGGTTACCATGGAAAGGAGGGTGACAAGTGAAATAGGTGAAGGGAATAAAGAGGTATAAACTTCAAACTACAGAATAATTTACGAGGATGGAAGTACAGCATAGGGAATATAGCTCATAATATTTGTATGGTGACAGATGGTAACTACACTTATCATGGTGAACATTTAATAATGTATATATTTGATGAATCACTAAGTTGCTCATCTGAAACCAATGTAATATTGTATATAAATTATATTTCAATTAAAATGATAAAAGAACAGAAAACATTTTTGAAGGTTCATAAACTATTCACATTGAAAACATATTTGTGGAAGATAGAAGATATGTATCTGCAAGTACATATAAGCAGGAATTTTTAAGCAGGGCCACAGCCAGAAAAAAAAGAACTGGACTGAAGTTGAAGGATTCTACAAATGCCTAAGACTGGAAAGGATAATGTGTTAGTAACCCAAGAATGTCACATAGGCTGTAAAGATCTAGCTGGTGTTCAAAAAGTTATATACAATTAAATGGCTATAGTTTGGATTTAATGAGGCCTGAAAATTTTTGTGTTTTTTTAATAAAAAAGACAAATTTGAAATTAGGTAAAATGATAGCTAGCCAATAGATAAAAACAAATACCTCCTAAAACTCCACAAATTGTCATGCATTTTGTTACATGTTGAACAATGTAACTAGAATTGAATGATTTATTTGAAACACAGGGTAAGGTCCTAGAAGTTTGGATATATGATCAATGAATAAAAGTGAAAAATATCAAGAGAACAAATATATACTGATGAAAAAAATCAACAAATGTTACAAAAAAATAATTATCCAAAGAGTATAAGAACCCAGATTTAATTTCAATCAAGCATAAAATAACTGATATAACTATGAGGTTCTTGAGTATGAGTTTTGAACATTCTACACAAATGGGGAAGTCCTGGGCTTGTAAACCCATAAAGAAGATACTTGCAAATAGAAGAAAACTCAGAGACCTTGATGTATGCAGAGTAGTGTGATACATGTGAAAGAAGCAACTTTGTTGTTACTATTGTTCACCAACTATTTTTGGCTATTTTCCAAGCCATAGTATGATTGTATATGCTAGGCACCTTTAAAGTTAGTTGTGGCCATGTGGTTTTGGCCAATAAGATGTGAGTAGAGGTTTTAAGAACTAGTATACAAGTCTTACTCCCATTTTTCTGCCTTAAGAACCATGACATCCAGATAAAGAGCTTCCCTTGCCTTGGGTCCCTTGGTGAGGCACACATGAAGAAGGGCTCTCTGCCAACCCAAGACGGACAAGAGAGTGAACAAGAAATAAAGTTTTGTTGTTTAAGCTATTGAAATTAGGGGAACATTTTCATCATAAACTATCTTATACTGAATGATATATTTGGCCTGGGGGACCTGTTAGAAACATCCATTTCTTTACTATCCCTGTGATATGATAACATGGCAAAAAGCATTTGTTTGTGACTGTTCTATGCTAAAGAACTTTGTCTTCTCAAAGACAGGATACATATTTTACTTTGTATCCCCAGGGTCTAGCACAATACTTGGTATTTAGCAAGATCTCCAAAGCATTTTTGTGGAAGCAAGGAGAGAGGAAAAGAAGAGAAGAAATGAAGGAAGGAGGAAAGGATTGATACAAGTCTCTCAGACTTTTCATGCTGATTGCATATCTGATAGACTGATCTATTCCAGGGTGTTTGTGATTTGTATTTATTCCTCCCCATGAATCAACTCTAAAAAATCCCTCAAATACCTACAATCATACAGGGAATATTTCTCAAAAAATTAAGTCTGTAAACCTAGTCGCTTTACAAGTTACACAACAAATTTTATAATTGAAGTTTCCAGTGGATATACAAATGTTTTAAAGGCTCTTCTGCTTCATTTGTATGACCACCTCAATGAATTTTAGATCCTGAGGTTAGATTCATGTTTCCATCTAGTTCTGTCCATTTAAAAGCTAAATGATTTCATGGTAACTAGCTATATAAGAGAAGGAATAAAAGGACATAATAAACAGGTCCTGTTTTGCATGCACCAACTTCCAAAAACTCAACAGCAGTGAGTTGAGTAGTAAGAGTAAATGTTTTTCACTGTTGATTGTTTTTATATGCTCAGTATTTTGTTTTGGAGGGCTTGTTTTTAACTATTGCCTTACCTTTATGGTCAACAAACCCCCAGAACGTGCTATGCTGCCAGCCGGATGGCTGTGCTTCATGTAGCAAGGATCTAGATATAAGTAAAAGATGTTTTTTCAGTTCTTCAGAGTACAATCTGTCTCAAGTAAAAAATAGAATGAGGTAGATTGTTACTCCTATCTAAGCCCCGTCAAGGTGAAACCAGCTGCCTGCCCACAGCATGAACACAACTTCTGATTGTCTCAGAGAGTGCATCCCTGGACTCACACAGACACCATGGAGTGGAGCTGTAAGGAGAGAAGATGGACTTGAATAACGTCAGCTTTTTTTTTTTTAACAGGTCTGAACTCACTTGGCAGGTAAAACATTCACAATTTAGTAAAGGCTAAATTGATCATTTGATCACCGTGTTCTCAGAGTTGATTCTCTTAATACTTTTCATCTACCTAAGTGGTTTCACAGAATGAAAGGCAGCAGATTAGATTTGCAGTTTCGTTGGCATAATGGAAAAGAAAATCCATTTTGTGACCAGTTTGATCTATAATAATTAGTTTCACAATTATTATCCAACATTATCTTTGAATAACTAATTGGATAATGTTCACGTAGGTTTGAAATTACTTCCATCAAAAGGTTAACATTTATTAGATGTCGTAATTATGATATGTACTAAAGGAGTTAAAAATAACAGACTAACATAGATTTGAAGGCAATTGCTATGTAATGGAAGTGAAACTGGATTGAAATTCAAAGTATATCTGCATTAGATTTTTTGATGAGTGTCACGTATCTTTAAATGGGGATCAAGAGATGGAACTTAGTCCAGGGGAAAGAGGGAGGGTTTTGGAATCACTGAAATCTGGGCTTGAAATTTTGGTTGGCCAAATAATGATTGTGAGACCTGAGATAAGCTAGGTTTTCTGAACCTCAGTTTTCTCACATACAAAGTAATGAGAATGCCTGTATTTCAGGACTGTGGTAAGAATAATATATAATATACATAAAGTATCTAGTAGAGTGTATGCACAAAGCAAGCATTTAAGAATTAGTCATTTATAATAAATAATCATTACCATGGTTAGTATGGGAAATTTTATATTATTTCCTGTGCCACATTTTCTATTAAATAATATATGAATAATGAACTTAAATATGAAACATATTTATGGAGTACATATTAATAAATATATTAGGCATGTTATTTTGATATTTCATGAGGTGGGTTTTTATTAAAAACAATAATCACTATTATTAATGAAACATCTTAATATGTTCAAATACTAAGATTAAATGAGATATTATATGTGAAGCTTATTTTAAAAAATAAAAAAGTGTGATATGTAAATATGAGTAAACTTTTCAACCAGAATGAATTGGCCACACATTACTGGATACACACAGTTAAAATATTGATGCCCAGAATGGCCAAAAACCAGTAATCTGAGTCCACAGGACTTCTACTTTTGCCTGCTCCTGTTACATATTACAACTAGTACTGTGAGAAACATTTTAAAAATATAAAATGTCATCCTTCCCCCCTGAGAAATTTGAGGACAGGATTCACACATGAAGCAATTAGACTTTTAAATGGTAGAATGTATGGTGCTATTTCTTTGTATATGTAAATATTTAGAAAAGAATGGACTCTTGGATAACACAATCATTAAATAAGTCTTTGTGGTGGTCTTGGTATCTAATTATTGACATTGAAGGTAAAGTTGGATTTGGAAATGTTGCTGAAGCAGTAATAGAGCACGCTCACCTAGCTGAGGATGTATAGTGAACAACAGGCTAAGAAAACTGTAGGCACATCACTAACTATGGTGAAAAATAGATCCTTGCTTCCAAGGTCAATGACATGGTCAATATAGCTGGGTGGGAGGATAGGGCAGACTATGGAGCATCTGTAATAGAATACAGCAGCATCTGGGGGCACTGTGACAGAACAGTGACACATTAAAAAACATTGTATCCAGTCCACAATTAGGGTGGTTCTATCTAGGAAGAATTGGAATGCAGAAAAATTCAAGGCAAAAAAGATATAGCAGTCTCCAAAAGACTCATAAATATTGAGTGTTTAATAATATTTTCCCATTTCAAATTTCTGTTTCAAGTGTTAAGTATGGTGAAAATATTGTACAGAATTGAGAAGAGGACAAAAAACCATTTCGTTGCTATACCAACACTTAGATCAGAAAAATCATTTGTTCAAGAAAATTATTTACAAATGAAGATGGCAGCAAAAGTTAAGATATTCTTATACAAAACAAGTACTTCTCTGTCTGTATTATTTGATGAAATGATAGCTGAAGGGGAACTGGTAGCATCCCAATCATGGGAGTTACCAAATTTGTATTCACCAAGTGATAGGATTATGCAAGAAACAATGTGAGTGCTGCAATCCTTGAAATTGTATGTCAATACTTGATGCTGAAGCCCCTTAGTTCCATTTCATTAAAATTACAAGATATTTTGGAATACCATGTAAGCAATATGTCAAACATAAGAGATATTGCAATTCATAAACTGTTTATTTCCAAAGAATATCTTGTTAAATCCTCATTATTTTAGGTATGGTTTTGTTGTTTTTATAAAGTAAGCTTGGCTTCATGACATTGTATTCTCCAGCACAGTGGTCTTTATTAACCATTTTTGTATTTAAATAAAGCACATTTTTATGCTTAACTCATTGCACTGTACAAATATGAATTAATTGACCCTATTCATGTTATCCCCAAGTCTTAAAAGATGTTCTATTTATACCAATTTTTCAACATGTACTACGGACATGCCTGAATTCATTGCTCAATTCCATCAATCTCTTTAATTCATTCAAATCAACAGAGAATTCAGTAAAAACACCAACAAAAAAATGAGAGCTAAGTAGAAAAAACAAATGTACACAAACACACACCAACACGCACATAGGCACACACACCCCAAGTAACTATTTGGGTCACTTATTTTTTAGCCAAAGTATTCAAACTGTTTAGTGAAACCAGATACTCTCTAAATAAGTAGAGTATTCAGTTGCTTTTATTTCATGACAGGCATTCATTCACCTTTACTTCACCTTTGATCAACAAATACCCACTCACTATCTTTCAAACATCAGACAATATGCTCAAAGCTAGAGATTTAAAGATGAACATTTTCAGGACCCTGATCTTGAACAGAAGCTGAATGTCTAATGTAGGAAAGAGAAACAAGACAGTTTAACATCACGGCAAATTCTGAGAGTTCTTACCAGAAAAAGTACATGAGTGGGCATAAATTCATCCATTCATTTATTCTTTTTCTTTCAAGAGAAAGAGAGGGCAAAAATTCATTCAAGAGTTAAAGATGCAGGACTCAAAGGAGAATTAGCTGACCCTTCAGCTCCTTGAAGGACAAGTAGTTTTCCAGATGGGCACCTGAGAAATGTTCCAGGAAGCAGGAATAGCATAAACAAACAAGCGAAAAAATAGGGGCAAGCCTGGAATGCTTGGAGAATTCAAAGCTGTGCAGTTTTAAGAAACTGTCAAGTGCAAGTTGAGACAAAGTGGGAGATTATGTATGTGACGAGTGAGGGAAAAATCACTGAGAGTTTTATATATACAGGTACTAAGAAGCTAGAGCATTCTAGAAATGTTTATGTAATAGAGAACCATTACTACATATCTATTTCAAAAGATGACAAGTGGCAAAATGGAGAATGAATGAGAAGAGATACTACTTGGGAACAGACATGTGTTACCAAGTTACAGTCTATCTCAACCTCATAGTTTTCATTAAGCGCAGTATATGCAGGGATCTTGTGATTCAAATTATGAGATGCAGCCACTCCATTGATACCGTACCCATTCATCCCTCACTTTCTCCCGGGGCTGCCATATGGCCCAATCACAACTGAGCTGTACCAATTCCATACCAGATGGCAGAGAGCCACTTCCTTGAGCCCCCACAAGAGCCATCCACTTGTTGTTTCATTCACAGGTCTCTCCTTGGCACCCCACCAAGATCTTCTCAAGATACAATGAGTTATCTACAGTAGCCTGCTCCAAATCTATGGCCAGCATCCTTTCTGGTGGGTGGGTACCAAAACCATGCAGATGTTTTAATATTTTGAATATTAATCCTGCTAATTGTTTACTTTTCATGTTCTTGACTGTTAGCTCTCTTGGTGCCTTACCATCTTGCTCATTTACTTTGGATGTGCTGTTTTCCTTATGTGTCTTTGCTACTGCCTTCTATGATCTAATTTGGAACTATTTGATATTTTCCCCCTACTTGGACTAATTTGTTAGTACTTCTGCATTCTTGAGAGCCACTTGTAATCCCTGACTTTGGAAGGACAGTCAGACTCTGGCTTTTACTTACAACATAAGAAAGACAGTAGATTCTGACACTATACAATGCAAAGATGCCCAATAAATGATGGGATATAGCAAACAGAATTGAAAGCTACTTAGGAAATAAACTACAATGGATTTATAAAGGATTATAAATAGCTATAATTATAATTATAAATATCCTATAGCTATGGATAATTAGAAGGTGAACTGGCTAGGGTACTGGCTAGTAGAATTATTCTGAGACTTTTGGTTAGGAGTCAGGAGGGGTATAAAATATCCATTGTCACAGAAACTGATGAAAAATAGAGTTTTAAGGAAAGAAGTTCTCATAGCTGTCAAATAATGCAGGGGGATCTGATAAGAAAATTCAATAATAGCATGTCTACTGATATAGAATTATATCAGACCAAATTCAGCACCATGAAAAAGGTGGCAGACTACTTACAGTGGGGTTGACGTATAAATAAAAAGTGATCAGAAGGAAGGGACACTTTGTTTTAGGAAGCTGGCTTATGAGCAGAAGAGAACCAAGTATAAGATTCTTGTATTTGTCACTCTTTCCACCTAGAAATCAAAACTAATTTAAACAGTAAAAAAAATTAGTTTTAAACTTGTCTCTAGTAACCAACCTTGTCCAAGAGAATGTGCCAAAATTAAAACACAGTTTCTGCTTTTAAAGACTCTTAGATTAACTCTAATTGGTGTGCTAACACATAACAAAGGAATTTGTTTAAAAACAAATCAAGGTAATTAAGGAAGAGCTATTGTCTGCCATACAAATTAATTTCACAGGAATAATACAAATTATACGTGCTATAAATGTTCGGGGCAATTCTGTTTTGATTACAAAGGCAGAGAGAGAAGGTAGGCTGAATTACCTTCCATTTGTGTTTATAGGTTCTCTATCTTTTTCCACTCTGATCTCTGCCCAACAGTTTGATCCATAGGGGCTACATTAACAGGCTTTCTTACTCTGTAATTGCCTGTAGGATGCAGTCAGTGGGAATCATGGGAGGGATTCATGTCAAAAAGAGGACGTCAGTCTGTGTATTTCCCTGGCTTCCTCCTTAGGGATCACCTAGGTCTACCTTGGACATTCTACTGAAAGTTAGGGAGCCTGTTAAGGTGAAACTGCCCAGGCTACGCTGACCACTCTGTTCTCCATCCTGTCAGGCCTTAATGTCTTAACTGTGGGATATCGCATTATCTCCCTTTTTCTTGCCTACACTCTGTCTACTTTTGCATATAATCCTTTTATCTTTTTCGAATGTGTCCTCTATTTCCTGCTAGGACCCTGACTCATCGAGAAAGCCACATGTAACTTATGAGAATCAGAACCAAGTCCTGCAGAATGAAGAGGATTTGAGGAAATGAATGAGGAAGAGATTTAAAGGAGAACCAATGAACAAAAACACTACCTTAAGCAATGACACAAGGATGGCACAAGTTGGAATTACAGGACTATAAATAGGTTAGTTTTGATTAAGTAGACAATTCATGCTGTGAAAAAGTGGAAAATAGGCTGTAATTATTACTTTAAAGCAATGGTTGTCGACGAGGGACAGTTTTGTTCCCAGGAGACATCTGACAATGTCTGGAGACATTTATGATTGTCAAGACCAGGTAAAGGACAGGGGTGTGTCTGCTGTGGGGCAGGGAGTGTGGGAAATGCTACTGACATCTACTGGCAAGAGCTCAGGAATGGTGCTAGGCATCCCATAACGCATGGGATAGCACAGCAAAAAATGTCACTAGTGCCAGGGTTATAAAACCCTACTTGACAGCCAATTTGGGAGTACATTCAGTACTGTTTGACTGCTTGTCCTTCCAGAAAAATTCAGCTAGGCAGGAAAGATTCATGAAGTCAATTCAGCAAACACTTTCTGATTACACTGTGCACAACTCTGTGCAAGAAGCACTGTATTACAGGAGCATACAAACAGGAACACAGTCCCCAACTCACAGAGTGTAGAATCAAATGGAGAAAGAAGATATTCATCAGATAATGACACTAAATATAAACTATAAGCTATATTAAGGGTGGCCACTGAAGACATAGCAACTTCAGATGGGAGGGGTTGGTCTAATCAGTGAGGTC
This sequence comes from Smutsia gigantea, assembly GCA_032199065.1. NCBI lineage: Eukaryota > Metazoa > Chordata > Mammalia > Pholidota > Manidae > Smutsia > Smutsia gigantea. Next base: position 234,473 of record JAVSCE010009898.1, read on the forward strand.
ATAAAAGACTTGCCTGGACAAAAATTATTCAGTAGGAATTAAGGAAGGCAGGGAAGATAGCTAAACTCAGATAAGACAGCATGTGCAGCATTGGAGATAGGAGCAACTGGCCAACCCCATCCATGTGCGTACTTAAGTTGTAAAGTTAATAATTTCTTTGTTAAAGTGCCTTTATTTCATAGTTGCATTTGTATTTGAAACTGCTTTTTCCCCAACTAAAGAACAAATTGCCTAGAACTAAGAACTATTTCCTATTCCTTTGAAGGCTTCCATAACTATGAGAAATGTTCTATAAATGGTACTAACTAGTTCAATGGCTAATCATGTGCAAAACGCTAGATCCAAAATTTTTTGGCTATTTCACCCACATTAAAGAAATCTTGTGTACATGTGGGTGGAGAGAGATGAGGGTGGCAGTTTGAAAATGAGCTGTCCTAAGTCTCCTTAGACTTTATTTTCCAGACTGTTTTTTCATAATGCCTGGTTCCAATATTTTGTAGTAACCACATGTAGGTAAAATTGCAATATTTCCAGAATCTCTCACTTGGCCTTAGCGCATCTCCCTATCAATAGGTGTTTCGAAGGGGTGGAGAGAAGTAGTCATCTCCATATCAATAGATGATTATAAAAGGGGTGATTGCAAAAGGGGTGGAGAGCGAGCAGTACCTGGACCAGAGAGGTTTGGCGGCCCCTTTTGCAGCCAGGTTGCAAGAAACACTGGCAAGCAGGGGCAGACAACCGCTTGTAAGCACTAAACAATTTCTCCCACCTTATTTCTCCTTTTGACTATTTCACTTTCAAAGGTTTACTTACCCTAGGCTGGGAACATATTTCCCCCTGGGGGTTACATCATATTAACAAAGACACCAGAGCACACTGCCCATCTGGAGCAGTGGTGGAAAGTGCACAAAACTGAGTGGCAGGAGACCTGGAACCTACCTCCAGCTCTGGTGATAGTTCAGAAACTTCCTAAAACTGTGTGTCTATTTCTCTCTGCTAAAGAGGTTTCCTAATAATATTCTTTTCTACATTTTTAAGGAAACAATACTATGTTTTTGAGATCATACTAAAATACATGAAGTACTATGCAAATGTAAAGGTATTTGAAGCAACTTGAGAAAAAGAACTGAGAATTCGTATCTTAAAAAGCATCCACATGAAATTCAAAATGAAAAACACTGGCCAACATCCAAAGAGAATAACAACTATAGTAAAGTTGGCAAGGCAGACACTTACCCTTGGAAGCACAGTTCAGACACAAGAAAGAAGCTGACTGGTATCCACTGTTGAGACTGTGCCAAAGAAAACTATGTTGGGAAGCCCATCTGTGACAAAGGAATCAACATTGGGCTATTGACAACGTGGCATGTAGACCCTGTGGAGGTCTTGATAGGCCAAATATATTGATAATCTCATATTAGACAACTCTAAAGCTTGCTTTGACAGGTTAAGGGCAAAAAAATACCCACTTAGATCTTTAGTCAGAAAAAGCTCCACAAGCATTCTTTTAACTGTGCTACTATACAAAATAAAACAGCAGATACAGCCCAACTCAGTGGAAGGACATGAATCAGAAAAAGTGTCACATACATGCTTCAAAATGATGGAGATGGATACAGCAAATAATCCCTAACACTTAGGATTTCCCCTTACACAGCTTGGCTGAAAAATCACTGAAAGGAAAATTATTTCGGTGCATTTGGGTTCCACAGGCATTTGTCAAATGCCTACATTGTGCAAGGCACTTTGGTAAGACTGTAGGAGTAAATATTAGGAAATTAAGTAATTGCTAAAATAAAAATTATATGTGATGGAAATAGCAGTGTAGGGAATAAAGAAATCAAGCTTCTACTTCTAAGTTCTGCCTAACATGCTTATGTATGAGGATGACAATTCGTCTCTATATACCTAAGTTTCCTAGTTGTAAAAAAGAGAAGTGGATTAGAATTAAAATAATAGTAAACATGATGCATATAATTATTGACTGTCTATTGTGACTGTATCTTATTTAATGTTCATAGCAAATATTTGAGGCAGATATTCATATTTAGTAATATCAAGGAAACTGAAGGTGAATGCACAGAACTTTCGCAAGTTAAGCAAGAGACAGAGTTGAGACTCAAGTCTAATCTCTCCCTGCCACCTCCCCCTTACCCCATTCTAGGATCATGAGTTTGGTGAATCTATATTCAATCTTACTATTACCAAGATTCTATCAATATAAGCATAAGAACATATCAATCATCAATTTTTCAAATGAAGTCTTTTGGTTTATTTTCATACAGCCTCTACTCATTTCCTTGTTAACTTATATCAAAATAATGTTGGTAAATAAATCATGAAGAAAGATAAACTTTACTATCAATAATGGCCTCTAGATTCACAAGTTTGGGACTGTGAGAAAGATTTGAACTTTGAATTCTCTCTTTCAACATAAAGGATATTATTAACCTTGCATGCTATGCATGGAAGGATGTGAAATTTGAGTTGATAAATTCTCTTGGTTTAATTTCATACATTCACAGTGCAAAAGGAAAATAATGGGTGGAAGGTCATAACACAGTAAGTCAATTAGATTGTAACAAAGAAGAGTCATAAACAAGGAATGACTTATGAAGATGTGTGCTACTTTCATTAACATTGTCCCTTCTAGCTTGGAATTAAGTCAATATGAAGGTGCAATATTCACAGCTTTTCTTGACACTGTATTTCCAAATGTAATAGTAGACAGAAGATTCATATCCATGCTACTTTTCAACCCTTTTTCTCAAAGATGCATAAAATTATATGGTAATCTAAGTATTAAGCTGAGGAGATAATAACTGACATTTCAGATCTAATAATGCATAGTTATAAATCAGATAATTTTATATCTTTGCAGATATATTAATCTAAAAATCCATTTGAAGCAGTGGGATTTTAATAATGATATTCATATCAAATTATTCTCCTAGGCGAATCTTCTGCTAAAGCTAGTTTAAATCCTTTTTTTTTTAATTACAAGGAGGAAGAACTAAGGAGAAAAAATGTGAGAAAGAAGAAAAATGCAGACCACATAATATCACTGCTTTATTTGTGAAATTTCAACAAGTTATGTCATGTCTGATAGAAGGTCATGTTCAGAGGACCATGTTCGTGAAGTTGAATTAACTTCCATTTCTAGGCTAAAAAGAATAATATTGGATTGGACCATTCTCATCAGTTTCATTAATTGTAGGAATTTGACATTTTGCACACATAGCTAGTTCTACAATTTTGACTGAATTAATAATTCTGTTTAGTCAAATAACTTAATGATTTAGTTAAACTTATATTTCCCAATTTAATGAAAAATCATGATCATTTCAGTTTTTTTTAATTGGTTAAAATGATTTCCATTTATATACATAATTCATCAAGACAAAATAAACATTAATTATTTGGAAAAACGAGACAACAGAAAAGGTAAATAAAATGCACGAAGCCAAATTCTTTCCATAACATCTTAAACATAAGCTAGAGGTGGATTACGAATTTAGTTCTAACCTTTATTAGACAGTACAAACAGGAAGACATGGCCAGCCATCCACATAAGTCAGTATCTTTAAGTTAGAAATTAAATGAATGCTTAATGAATACTAAATATTCCAGACCAAAGAGAAATTTTTCATAAAGGAGTAATGTGTTGAATTAATATCCCCTAAAATATCCACCAACTATACTCCACTAGTATAAATTTGGCTAGAACAGATATGATTAAAAAATATATAGATGAGACATTCCACAGAAACGTATGCCCAGTTTATTTAAGCATGTAGATATAAAAATACTAATTAATGTATGAGCAAATCAATTTGACTAGTGTATAAAATAGTATCAATAATAATAACAGTAGTAAAGACATACAGTTTTAGTTTAATATACAAGAGTGTATGTTTTATGTATATTAATTCATGACATTCTCTAGGGAAAATTATGATAGATTTTTAAATAGAACAGGAAGATACTGTTCAATTGAAACAGGATTATCCAGCATACGCTCTGGGCTTCTCTGATTCTACGGAGTCTCTGTACCTTGCATTGTCTTGGAGCTACTGCACAACTCTAAGTTGTAGAAAACTGATTTGTTACAAAAAATTCTTGAATATAGAAATGCAAATGATTTGTGCCTTGTGGAATATAATTTATTACTGCCCCATGGATAGACCTGTTTGACATATCTTTGCAAATTAATTTCAACACTGCTCCTTACTCTATGTGCAGTATTTTTAATTCTCCTTTGAACCAGTTGTGACAACTTGGTGGTTGTCTCAGTAACTAGTTAAATAAAATTACTGACACGTTTATTTCATATTTGTATAAGAGTCAGGATTTTACCTTTTCTTTTAAGTTTTCATGTGTATATACGTATGTACATATATATATATATGAGTACCCAATGATGTATACAATCTCTTACACCCATTTTACAAACAGATAAAGCTGAAACAGATATTAAGTAACTTCTCTAAGGCTACTCATATAGAAGTGATATGGTCAGAATGCAAACATGAGGACTGTTAGGTTTATCAAAAGATTATAATATACATTATTGTAATTGAGTACAGAAACAGATTAAGAGAAACTGAACATTTCATTATTACTACAAGAGATTAAGAAAGAATATGCATAACTTTCATATTCATACCTCCCTACATCAAAAAATTTAAAAGACCAAAAAAAAAAAAAAACCTTTAGCAACCTGATAAACTGAGAGCAAGGACCATGTTTAATATTGACATTTTAGGGTCAGTCCCATAAAAGTAAGAATGTGTCAAACTATTATTACTCTAACAATTTGCTATTATCCAGGAAATTCTAGGCCAAGTATAAAGATTTAAAAACAAAATTGTAGGGTTGAAATAAATATGTTATTTATACATATTATTATTTATGTAGAATATACTAAGAATTTCCAGAAAAAAATATAAGAATTAGTAGAAGAGTTCAGCATATTTGCTGGATGTAAGATAAATTCTCAAATATCAAGAGCATTTTTATACAACAGAAAAAAATTGGAAAACAAAATATGAAAAACAAATTTGTATTAGCTAAATAAAATATAATAGAAAATCTAGCAAAATTATTTATCTTTAAAAGGGAAAATTATATTATTAAGAAGATAAATCATGGTTATGACAGTTATTGGTTTATTTAAAATGTCGGTCCTCCAAATTCACATGGAAAGGTTCAAGCATGCAATTCTTAAACAAAAACCAGGAGAGAAGACTTGCCTCAGGGTGTTCAAGGTTTAGTGTAATGTTATCTACAGTAATTAGAACAGAATGATATTTGTTCAAGGATGAGCAGAACAGAGGATTCAGACACTGACAAGCATATGGACAATTTACCTTAGAAGATGTATTGGGGAAGATAAGAATGTTTTATCAAACAGTGATGAGATAATTGGCTTTCCATTAGAAAAAAAGGGGAGGGGATAACATTAGATACCTTCATCAAATCATACAAAATAAACATCAATGAGTTAGACTCAAGAATCAGAATGTTACAACAATTAGTAGAAGTTGCAAGAAACTGACTTTAAGACCTCAGAGTAGTAAAAGATCTCTTAAATAATACTAAAAAGGCAAAAGTGATAAACAACATGAGATATTTTAATATGAAAATCAAATACTTCATTGTAACAAAGGACTCCAACAACAAACTAAAAACTTAAAGTAAAAAATTAGGTAAAAATATTTGCAGCATAAAATAAAGAACCCATTTTTTGGGGAAAAAATTTATATGAAAACTACCTTACAAAGTAGTAAGAAAAGGAAATAAAAAATAGAAATTAGATATAGGCTCTGAATAGACAATTCACAGAGGAGAAAAATATAATGGCCACTAAACTTATGAAGATATTCAATCTCATAAGTCATCAGAAAAATGTAAAATAAAACTACACTGAGATATCATTTCAATCCCACCAGATTAAGAAAAAAAGTAAGAAGTTTGATAATAGCAAATACTGGTAAGGATATATATTGATGAGGAATTCTAAGACCTTGCTGGCAATATCATAATTTTTTACAATCACTTTGGAGAGTGGTTTGCCAATATTTAATATATTATACATGTATATTCATCAATCCTAAAAATAGCTTAGGAAATATTTAGTGCAATTATTATCAAACACTTAACAGCAGTCATTAAAAATAGTTGCATGTCAACAGAATAAATATATTATCTTAAGCATTACTTGGAACATCCTTAAAGATCATCTGTTTGCAAAATACCTACTTAGGTGATCTGCTTAATTTGTCAGATTTCTCAGCTACCATCCAATTACATGACAGGAGACTTCTATTTAATGTGGTAACTTTAGTTTTAGAATAGTTGATAATGTAGCCCCTCATTCTGGGAAACATTAACTAACAAGGGCATTTGCCTATTAAAGCATTTAAATTTGTAGTTAATGTGAGAGAGTCAACCAGTGAACTTAGACAGTAATGGACCAAGACCCTTCATGGAATGAACTGACCTTGGTGGTACCTTGACAGGAGACTCAAAACCAATTCCAAGGAAAGAAAGTAAAAAGTCAAGGATATTGTCATCATCACTTGGAACCTGAAGATTTAAAGAATCCTGCTCCTTCATGGGAAGGAGACAGAAGACTGAAAAAACCTAGCTTCAGCCTTGCCATGTTTTCTAAAAGCTAAATCCATGTTCTAGAAATGAAATGAGTGCCCTTCTTCTTAGGTTCTGATATTCAATATGGAAAGAGACTACTGAAAATTAATACCAAGGAAATGAGGTTCTTCCAACAGGGGCAGAGCTATTGCCTCTTTTAAGTATTCCTTTCCTTTCATGTTGGTCTATTGGCAGTGAGCACTAAGAGACATTCCTTAAGATCTTGCCTAGATGGCTGGAGAAACTATTTGGATATGTGAAACTAAGTAAATCAGAGACAGGTTGGTGCCAGAAACCTGACTTTTCTCCTTACATGGCCCCTTCTTTGGAGGTCCAGTTTTGTCTGATTCTTCAGCAGAATCAGCCCTTGCAGAAGAGAGTGGTAGAGAACAAAGAAGGTATCTCTTTGAGGAAGATCTGCTTTTTTAAAAATCTTTCTGGTTGTTGGCTGCAATTGGAATAGTTCATCCAAAATCTGATGAATAATATATCTTCTAAGATCATACCTCTTAAAACATAATTTTTAAAGGTAAGATTGCAGAGTAGAAATAACAATACTATAAAACACACATCTCTACACATAAAGTCTAAGCAATGTGAGATGCCAGGAAATAATACCTTCTCAAAAAGTGAAATTGTGCTACCTATTTAGGGATAATTAGTCTTCATCGAATGGTTGACCTATGTGCTTCCTGTGAGACTAGATGAAGCCTAAATGGAAGAAGATCTTCTGAGGGAGAGGAGGAGAGCTTGGATGTGGCTTCTGGTACTGCGCAGCATGTGGTCACAGTTAAGGATCAAGGAGAAGGCCTATGACTATCTGTTATTGGACTGGACTTTCTTAAACTACTACCATCTTTCTGTATATGCCTCTTAAATATCAGCAAAAAAAGAGCACTCAAACTTAAGAAAACTTAAGGAAAACCGTAAGAATAAGAAACAGAATATAAGTGATGTGAGAGGTGAGGAGATGTGGCTTAAAAAGTAGATACAATGACTTCCAGGAAGATGGCAGCATGAGCAGGGCAGCAGAAATCTCCTCCCAACACTTTATTTATCTACAAAAATACAGCAAATACAAGCATTCCTAAAAGAGAGACCAGAATACACAGTAAAGCGCACAGCGTGTAGCTATCCCTGAGAGGACTCGGCACCCCAAGAGGCGGGTAAGATACGGAGCCGCGACCCGGCGGGACCCGAGCACTCACCCACCCCAGCGCGCAGGCGGGAGGAGAGGATTCAGAGCCAGGAGGGAGTGGAAGTACACCCCACAAAATAACCAGCCCGGTTGATCTGTGCAGGGAGTGCTGACACACATAGCGCAGTGTAGCGGAGATTGGAGAGACAGAGGGGCAGGATCTGAGCGGTGAACATGCCAGGGTGCTTGCAGCCGGCTCCCAGGAAGGAAAAAAAAAAAAAAAAAAAAGAAAAGCGTGTGCTTTCTTCAGCAGTCTTAAAGAGACATGAGCCCAGCAGAGGAGCTGGATCGACCCGGCACACTCAGCCCAGCAGGCTGGGAGTCCTGGGGAGTTTCGGACCCCTAAGCTGGCGACTGGGAAAGGGTGGCCGCACATCAACTTTACACAGAGATCAACAGCCTCCTATTCATTCCCACCCTGGCCAGAGCTATAAAGGGCCCTGCGGAGCGGCGGGGCCATGGCTGCAGAATAGTAGGGCAACAGTGCCACCTAGAGCATCCGCACAAAATCTACTCCCAGTGGGAATTTTTTTTGTTTGCTTTTTGTTTTTTGTTTTTTTCTTTCTTTCTTTCTTTCTTTTTTTCTCTTTTTAAAGTCTAAAAGGGCCCAGCTGACATACGTGGCAACTACCAGTGACCACTTCTACAGCCATGAAAAGACAGAGGAATATGGTCCAGACTAAAATCAACCAGGCGACCCCAGAGAGGGAGCCTGAAGGGATGGAAATGCACAATCTTCCGGAAAAAGAATTCAGAATAAAAGTCATAACCATGCTGATGGACCTACAGAGAAATGTGCAAGAGCTGAGGGAGGAAGTGAGGGAACTGAGGAAAGACAATGCAGAAATCAGACAAGCGATCAATGGGCTTAACAGCAGAATGGATGAGATGCAAGAGACTGTTAATGGAATAGAAAACAGAGAACAGGAGTACAGAGCAGCTGAGGCAGAGAGAGATAAAAGGATTTCTAGGAATGAAAGAATATTAAGAGAACTGTGTGACCAATCCAAACGGAACAATATTCGCATTATAGGAGTACCAGAGGAAGAAGAGAGAGAAAAAGGGATAGAAAGTGTCGTTGAAGAAATAATTGCTGAAAACTTTCTCTCGCTGGGGAAGGAAATAGTCTCGCAGTCCACGGAAGCCCACAGATCTCCCAACACAAGGGACCCAAGGAAGACAACACCAAGACACATAATAATTAAGATGGCAAAGATTAAAGATAAAGACAGAGTATTAAAGGCAGCTAGAGAGAGAAAAAAGTTCACCTACAAAGGAAAACCCATCAGACTATCATCAGACTTCTCAACAGAAACCTTACAGGCCAGAACAGAATGGCATGACATATTTAACGTTATGAAACAGAAGGGCCTCGAACCAAGAATATTGTATCCAGCACGATTACCATTTAAATATGACAGAGGGATTAAGCAATTTCCAGACAAGCGAAAGTTGAGAGAGTTTGCCTCTCATAAACCACGACTACAGGATATCTTAAATGGACTGCTCTAGAGGGAAGCACCCCTAAGGCTAAAAAGATGTCACCAGAGAAAATAAAATCATAGCAAAGAAAGCAGACCATCCAAATACTAAATAAAGGCAAAGAATAAAACACCTAGTATATAAAGAATGGAGGAGGAAGAATAAGAAGGGAGAGAAATAAAGGAACATCAGACGGTGTTTACAATAACTTAACAAGAAAGTTAAGTTAGATTGTTAGATAGTAAAGAAGCAACCCTTGAACCTTTGGTAACCACGAATCTAAAGCCAGCAATGGCAATAAGTACATATCTATCAATAATCAGCCTAAATGTAAATGGACTGAATGCACCAATCAAAAGACACAGAGTAACAGAATGGATAAAAAAGCAAGACCCATCTATATGCTGCCTACAAGAAACTCACCTCAAATCCAAAGATATACACAGACTAAAAGTGAAGGGATGGAAAAAGATATTTCATGCAAACAACAAAGAGAAAAAAGCAGGTGTTGCAGTACTTGTATCAGACAAAATAGACTTCAAAACGAAGAAAGTAGCAAGAGATAAAGAAGGACATTACATAATGATAAAGGGGTCAGTCCAACAAGAAGATATAACCATTATAAATATGTATGCACCCAACACAGGAACGCCAGCATATGTGAAACAAATACTAACAGAATTAAAGGAGGAAATAGACAGCAATGCATTCATTTTAGGAAACTTCAACACACCACTCACTCCAGAGGACAGATCAACCAGACAGAGAAGAAGTAAAGACACAGAGTCAATGAACAACACACTAGAACAGATGGACCTAACAGACATCTACAGAACTCTACACCCAAAAGCAGCAGGATACACATTCTTCTCAAGTGCACATGGAGCATTTTCCAGAATATACCACATACTAGGCCACAAAAAGAACCTCAGTAATTTCAAAAATATTGAAATCCTACCAACCAACTTCTCAGATCACAAAGGTATAAAACTAGAAATAAATTTTAGAAAGAAATCAAAAAGGCTCACAAATACATGGAGACTTAACAACACTCTCCTAATTAATCAATGGGTTAACGACCAAATCAAAACAGAAATCAAAGAATATATGGAGACTAATGACAACAACAACACAAAGCCACAACTTCTGTGGGACGCAGCAAAGGCAGTTCTAAGAGGAAAGTATATTGCAATCCAGGCCTATTTAAAGGAGGAAGAACATTCCCAAATGAATAGTCTAAAGACACAATTACTGAAATTGGAAAAAGAAGAACAAATGAGGCCCAAAGTCACCAGAAGGAGGGACATAATAAAGATCAGAGAAGAAATAAATAAAATTGAGAAAAATAAAACAATAGAAAAAATCAATGAAACCAAGAGCTGGTTCTTTGAAAAAATAAAGAAAATAGATAAACCCCTAGCCAGACTCATTAAGAGGAAAAGAGAATCTACACACATAAACACAATCAGAAATGAGAAAGGAAAAACAATGACGGACCCCACAGAAATACAAAGAATTATAAGAGAATATTATGAGAATCTATATGCTAAAAAGCTGGAAAACCTAGAAAAAATGGACAATTTCTTAGAAAAATATAACCTCCCAAGACTGACCAAGCAAGAAACAGAAAAACTAAACAGACCAATCACCAGCAATGAAATTGAATCAGTAATCAAAAAACTACCCAAGAACAAAACCCCGGACCTGATGGATTCACCTCTGAATTCTACCAGACATATAGAGAAGAAATAACACTCTTTCTTCTTAAAGTTTTCCAAAAACTAGAAGAGGAGGGAATACTTCCAAACTCATTCTATGAAGCCAGCATCACTCTAATACCAAAACCGGGCAAAGACCTCACCAAAAAAGAAAATTACAGACCAGTATCCCTGATGAACGTAGATGCAAAAATACTCAACAAAATATTAGCAAACCGAATTCAAAAATACATCAAGAGGATCATACACCATGATCAAGTGGGATTCATCCCAGGGATGCAAGGATGGTACAACATTCGAAAATCCATCAACATCATCCACCACATCAACAAAAAGAAGAACAAAAACCACATGATCATATCCATAGATGCTGAAAAAGCATTTGACAAAATTCAGCATCCATTCCTGATTAAAACTCTCAACAAAATGGGTATAGAGGGCAAGTACCTCAACATCATAAAGGCTATATATGACAAACCCACCGCTAACATCATACTTAACAGCGAGAAGCTGAAAGCTTTTCATCTAAGATCGGGAACAAGACAGGGATGCCCACTCTCTCCACTGTTATTCAATATAGTACTGGAGGTCCTAGCCACGGCAATCAGACAAAACAAAGACATACAAGGCATCCAGATTGGTAAAGAAGAAGTCAAATTGTCACTATTTGCAGATGACATGATACTGTACATAAAAAACCCTAAAGACTCCATTCCAAAACTACTAGAACTAATATCTGAATTCAGCAAAGTTGCAGGATACAAAATTAACACACAGAAATCTGTTGCTTTCCTATACACTAACAATGAACTAACAGAAAGAGAAATCAGAAAAGCAATTCCATTCACAATTGCATCAAAAAGAATAAAATTCCTAGGAATAAACCTAACGAAGGAAGTTAAAGACCTGTACTCTGAAAACTACAAGACACTCCTAAGAGATATTAAAGAGGACACTAACAAATGGAAACTCATCCCATGCTCTTGGCTAGGAAGAATAAATATTGTCAAAATGGCTATACTACCTAAAGCAATCTACAGATTCAACGAAATCCCTATCAAACTACCAACAGCTTTCTTCAATGAACTCGAACAAATAATTCTAATATTCATATGTAACCACAAAAGACCCCGAATAGCCAAAGCAATCCTGAGAAGGAGGAATAAAATGGGGAATTACGCTCCCTGACTTCAAGCTCTACTACAAAACCACAGTAATCAAGACAATTTGGTGTTGGCACAAAAACAGACCCACAGACCAGTGGAACAGAATAGAAAATCCAAACATTAACCCAAACATATACAGTCAATTAATATTTGATAAAGGAGCCTTGGATATACAATGGGGAGATGACAGCCTCTTCAGCAGCTGGTGTTGGAAAAACTGGACAGCTACATGTAAGGAAATGAAACTGGACTATTGTCTAGCCCCATACACAAAGGTAAATTCAAGGTGGATCAAAGACCTGAATGTAAGTCATGAAACCATAAAACTCTTAGAAAAAAACAGGCAAAAATCTCTTGGACATAAACATGAGCGACTTCTTCATGAACATATCTCCTTGGGCAAGGGAAACAAAAGCAAAAATGAACAAGTGGGAGTATATCAAGCTGAAAAGCTTCTGTACAGCAAAGGACACCATCAGTAGAACAAAAAGACATCCTACAGTATGGGAGAATGTATTCATAAATGATGTATCTGATAAAGGGTTGACATCCAAAATATATAAAGAACTCACGCACCTTAACAAACAAAACGCAAATAATCCAATTAAGAAATGGGCAGGGGACATGAATAGACACTTCTCTAAAGAAGAAATTCAGATGGCCAACAGGCACATGAAAAGTTGCTCCACATCGCTAATCATCAGAGAATTGCAGATGAAAACCACAATGAGATATCACCTCGCACCTGTAAGAAAGGCCAACATCCAAACACAAACAACAGCAAATATTGGTGAGGATGTGGAGAAAAGGGAACCCTCCTACACTGCTGGTGGGACTGCAAATTAGTTCAACCATTGTGGAAAGCACTATGGAGGTTCCTCAAAAAACTCAAAATAGAAATACCATTTGATCCAGGAATTCAACTCCTAGGAATTTACCCTAAGAATGCAGCAGCCCTATTTGAAAAAGACATACTGCACCCCTATGTTTATCGCAGCACTATTTACAATAGCCAAGAAATGGAAGCAACCTAAGTGTCCATCAGTAGATGAATGGATAAAGAAGAGGTGGTACATATACACAATGGAATAGTATTCAGCCATAAGAAAAAAACAAATCCTACCATTGCAACAACATGGATGGATCTGGAGGATATTATGCTCAGTGAAATAATCCAGGTGGAGAAAGACAAGTGCCAAATGATTTCCCTCATTTGTGGAGTATGACAATGAAGGAAAACTGGAGGAACAAAATAGCAACAGACTCAGAGACTCCAGAAAGGAACTAGTGGTTACCAAAGGGGAGGGGTGTGGGAGGGCGGGTGGGGTGGGAGGGAGAAGGGGATTGAGGGGTATTATGTTTAGTATACATGGTGTGGGAGATCAGAGGAAAACAATGTAGCACAGAGAAGGCAAATAGTGAATCTGTTGCATCTTACTACACTGATGGGCAGTGACTGTATTGGTGTAAGTGTGGGGACTTGATAATGTGGGTAAATGTAGTAAGCACATTGTTTTTCATGTGAAACCTTCATAAGAGTGTATATCAATAATGCCTTTATAAAAAATTAAAAAATATATAAATAAAAACCAACGGTATGAATTAAAAAGTAATGAAAATATGAATATAGTATAAAAATACAGAAGGTTGGGAATAGCCATATTGAAATGAGAAAAAAAAAGTGTAAAGATGATAGACAGATGGGGAAAAGGGCAGTGAGGAAAGTTAAATTTCTAGAAACAGCCAAGGAGTGAGACTTTGTAAGCATTTTCAGAGCTGTCCAGCTTTCCTTCTTGAGAGATACTCCACAATCCCCCACCATGTGTTCGTCATCAGAATTTAGGGAAAACTTATCAGCTGTATCCAGAAGCCATCACTTCCTTAAAAGGCAAGATGCTAAAGTCACTTTCTGAAAGAGTAAAAACATGAGTTTGTATAGCAGCCATTAGTGCAGTTTCTTAATTACAAAAGCACCTCCCAGGCTAGGCTAAGACAATGTCGTAGTTCGGTGTTGCCTGGTCAGTCATTTTCTATTCACAACAGTTTACACTACTGTCCACTATCGGATGGTCAACATAGTAATGGTTTCACATGACTCACAAGGACACCTGTGAGAACCCCTTCAGTAAACACTTCACCGAGTTGCTGAAGAATTTTCTAGCAAGGAAGAACCTCCGTGAATGGCCAATGGGAAATTATATATTGCCTATTCACTGAACCTGCTGGAATAGTAAACGAAGATTGATCTTTGGATCTATAAAGTGTTTAGACCCAAACTCTACTGGAAATAAAGAAAGACAGAATTCCACTAATCATCTGGAGCTAGAAACAGGCCTTCTAAATGAGATTGGAACTCAGGGGTCCTCCCTATAACTCTGTCCATCTTGTCTGAATGCCCTGTTAAGTGAAAAAAATAGGTGCTATGGAAATAGTGAGCAAATCCTGCTTCAATTATAGATGAGTTTAGAATGAATGCTTTTTGATAATAGTCTTCTGTTTTTTTTCCTTTTCAGGACCATTAAATGAATCAAAGCTGGTCAAGGTCTCCACTTAAAACCAGAATCATTGGGTCACCAATTTTAGTTTCTGAAAGTAATTGGTAGAAATGGATTCTCCCTCTTATAGTATTTTCTAATTTACTCCTTCACATAAGGGCACAGAACAAAGACGTAGGAACTAGAAGTGCTTTTCCTTATTACATAATGGAATTCAAGTGTGCTGACCTCGTGACCATGATGTGTAAGTCTAATGATTTTAAAATTACTTTTGTCTGCTGAGTCGTACATTCTAGCTTGGGACTAGCTAATTACAATGTAAAACTGAACAGATGATGTAAATGAGTGCACTTGATAGTTTATTCTCTGTGTATATTATGAGAGGCAGGAATGGTTGCTCAAACAAAATGAATTAAACATCTATGCTTAGGATCATCTCAGTGTTAAAACACTTGTTTTCTCATAAAGCTGGTTTTATACCTAAACAAGCAAATACTTCAGAGGAAGACTGATTTGAAGCACTGTAGGAAGTTCCCATTTGCCACAAAACTAATTCCTGTTTTTGTTTTAACCCCTAGATTCATTCTTTTGGGTTAAGACTTGCCCTCTTTAAGTTTTTTTTTAACATGAATACACTGGTAATGGGACATGTTTGTTATAGTAGAGATGGTTGATAAGACCTTCACTCTAATTGAAAAGAAAGCAGGTGTGTGCTCCGTGCAAGTATGAAGGGAGGGTTTGTTTGAGGTCCTCAAGGACGGATCCAGAGATCAGAAAATGTGACAGTATCAAGGCACCTGAGAGAGGACATAGGGCAGGAAGAAGAAAATTAAATTTACATCTGTGAATATTAACACATCTTACATTTGATCCAATTCCTGCAGTATGGAACACAGGTATATAAAACACAAAATAAGCTTGGCAAGGGACATCCAAGGAAGATCAACTTGTTTCTCCCAACTCCCTACTGTTAAGTACAGATCACAGTTGGGAAAACCACCTGAGTGATTAACTGCTCCTACTCCTGGCTGCCTTGCCCCTTCCTGCCACAGCTGTTACACTGCTTTGACCTCCTGGCTTCTCGCCCCTTGACCTAGATGATCAGACTTGATACTCACCTAATTTTCTTTCTTCTGATCCTACAAACACCCAGGCAAGCCCAAGCCACAGTATGTTATGACTCCTATTTTTATACTTGTCTTTCTTTTCCTAGGTCAGATGCACATTCAGAAGAGAAACTTTCAGGGCACGTTACCATCAGAGGAGCAATTTTACAGGAAGTGCTGCAAACTGGTTCAAGGTGAGGAATTAGGGAGAAGGCTGGTGAGGGAGCAGCTTGTGGTCCAATGTGTGCCACTAGATTGGACCCTTAATCAGTTAGTGTTTGATCCAGGTAAGAACAAACCCAAGCATCAGGTTTAATCTTGAGTCTGAAGCAGTAGCAATAGTATGATGTTTTGAATAAATACATGATCAAGCAGTTTCCAAATAATGTAAATGTCAAGTGGAAAACATCATGAAATAAGCTTTTAGTCAGTTCTTCACCTCACCTACAAAGTAATAAAAACATCACCTTTTCAGATTATTTCACCCAAAAGCTGATTTTCAAGCAATTCCTGCTGTCAGGATATGTTTTTTTTAAGTGCACTCCTAATAAATAGTACTGTGAAATGGTCCTGAATGCAAGTCTTGACTTCAAATGAAAGGATGAAGTCTGTCAGCCATAGTTCCTTAATTTGTATAGCAGCTTACAGTACATGTTCATTCACATATTCTAGCTTATCTAAATAAAGTAAATCAAATAACTTGCACCCATAATCATGCGGCTTGATTGTAACAGATGGGCCTGAAATGATTCTGAGTCAAAATCTCAAGTTATCTCAGTTCCAAATTAAACTAGAGTCACTCACCCAATGTATTCTTACTGATTGATTCAACTCAAATCCGTCAATATAACTCAACAGATATTTATTGAGTATCAACTGTGCCCAACATTTTGGTAAGATTTTGCAGAAAGAAAAATAAATGTAAGATATTATACTGCTCTCAGAAAGACTGTACAGGAAAACCATAGTGATGAAAAGCATAAATCTGAGAAAAGCAGAAGAGGGAAGAAACATGTCATTCCTACTGTCTGCAGGTAAGGTGCTAGATAATTTAAACCATGCTATTCTAATCTTACAAACAGTTTGACTACCCCCACACCTCCATGCCGGTGTGGAATGGAGTCTGTCACCCTAATCTTCTCTCCACCATCTTTTTTTTTTTTTGGTCTCTTTGCTCTTTTCCTGAGATGATAAATTGATGAAAGGTAAAACTCATTTAATATGAAAGTTCACAAGAAGAAGAGAACAGGATTGACATTTTTTTGTCCAAAAGGTCCTTGACTAGCTAGTTCATGAATAGTTGAAAGTTTCTAGATTGTGAATCAAATCTGCAGTCTAGATTTGTATTGGGTTTAAACTCATTTTGTAGGCTTGGGCAATATAAATATAAACTCGTGAACCTTTATTTTCCCACCAATAAGTGTATGGGTTAGATTAGACAAATCCAAAGGTCCATCTAATTTCTAACATAATGCTTTAAGTGAGCATGGCTCATTTAAATTAATTATATCACTGAATATTTGCAACTCCACTGTTAATATATGCAGTGGGAGGATAGAATGTTATCACTTTGTGTGTTCTCTCTCTTATACACACACACACACGCCTCTACAATGGTTTTGAACAGCTTTCAGTATTTCTTTCCAGGAAAAACTGGAAAGATTATATCTATATAAATTAATATCTACTAAGTAATAAAAGAAATGAATTTGGATTGCAGAAAAAAATATTTTAAAACTGAAAGAAACTTAAATGTACAGTTTACATTGGAGAATCACACTATTTCCTCAAAACAGTCTCATTCATATGTCCAATATTTTGCCCACTTAAATATGTACCTAAAAATTAAGCTAAAAGCAGTTGATGCCACAGTGAATTCATTGCATCTTTCAGAATGCTTCTGACATGCTTGACATAAATTAGTCCTAGAATAGACATGATTGCTAAACTATCTAAGCACAAAACAAAATTCATTTAATTTTGCTGAATGAGCTGGTCAAGTGGGAGTCCTCAAACTGTCCTCACTACTGTTTGACGTAAGGAGACAAATAATTCTGCTTGGGGTCCATATGCAGTTATAACCCATTATGTTTCCAGTTAAGATCCTCACTTGTATTTCTAACTGGAGAAAAATTTCAGGTCAAAATGATTCTGGAAATCTGTGTTCTGCTTTGTCCACACTCAATGCACTTGTAAAGACATTTCTCCTAAGTTGATATTAGTCCACTCTATTCCTTAGACATTCTCTTTTTAAAAGTTCCACTTCTACTTGTTTATTCAAAGGTTTCTACCCACGATTCAATAGATAGGACAGCAGGATATGGACATCTCTTCAGAGAATTCACATAGTTAGAACTGTACCTGAGAATGAGATGGTTCAAAAAGGTGTTCAGAAGGGGGTAGTTTAATCACCATAATATTGCACATGTAATTGTAGATTAATGATACCAAAATAAACTATTAAAAAAAAAGGTGTTCAGTGTAAAGGAGTTGACGCCTGCAAATACTGGAGCCAAATTTAGATGACACGAGGAGCAGACACTTTCACAATGACTGGAGATTCATAAAGAGTTGTTAATGAATGGGTACCATATTGCCCTGGCCATAATATTTGTTTGCTTGAAATGGAGTGATTTAAACAAAATAAATTTGTTTTCATCCAAATATGACAGTTTCGTCATCAACTATTAAATGTGCTTATCTGAGGTAAAAGTATTCATATATTTCACTTCTTAGGGCTTCATTTTTCTACTTTGTAAGATGGTGGTGGAGAACTAATTGATCATGACGTTCCCTTTCTAGGTGTCATATCCTTACTTCTTAAAAACTTATTTCTTACATACTTCCTATCCTTACTTCTGAGTTGTGGACAGAAAAGAAATTGGGATAGTAAGATGGCATAGGGGCACATGGCATGCAAACTTTAGGGAGACCAAAAATGGGTATGTAAACCCTCATCTCTGATCATCTTTTACTTTTCCCAAGAAAATGTCCTTTCTTCCTTGACTTTTAGGTCAGCTGGTTCAATGCCTTGTGGAAGCAGCGATTCATAAAACCATGATTTAGATTTAGACCTATCAGTGTCTGAGCTAGAAGCAAGGAAACTACGGAGTGGCATGGGTGTGAGGCTGGAGGGCACATCTAGTGCGGCCTGCTCGGCCTCGGGAGCCTGGGCCTGTGGAACAGTCACAAAGACTAGGAGGCCACAGGAGCACCCTGGGCCCCAGTTAGCAGAAGGAAAAAGGGGATGAAGAGGCAGAGTAGGCAAACTTCGCTTTCTTCAGAGTTTTGCCTCGATATGATTAAATCTGAGGAGAGACTTCTCCTGGGGATAACTCAACTTGTCCCCATGCTGGGTTAATAAACACAAAGAAAAGGGAAATTAAGCCCATTGAAAGGATGTGAACAATAATAAAGAAGAAAAATACCACCAGGCTTTTTAGCTTCTGTTGAATAACAGCAATATACCGTAATGTTCACTTTACTTTGAGATTACCAAATTATTCTGAGATGACATATCATTCCCTATCCCCTTCATCCTTCAAAAGGAGAAGAGTTATGATTTGAGTACCTCTCAGTTTTCAAAATGTTTTGAGATGTGCATAAGAATTTAATCAAGCCTTTCTCCAATATGTAGAATCTGAAGAATGCTGTTCCCTGAGGTAAGGACTCTGGCTGTATGCATTACAGGCATGGACTAAGAAGAAATTCAAACAGACTCATTAAATTCACTAATAGAGTTCTTTTCAAATGGTAGAGAAGGGTAATTTTTTTGTTTTCATTTTCCAGCTGTCACAGGTGGATATATTGTCCTAATGAGCCTGTCTTCTCTGTAGCGCAAGCCATTTGCAACTTACCGTGTGAATTCAATCACAGTCAAAATGAGCTAAACCCTTTTCGATTTAAGTTTCATTATATCACAGCACTGTTAAATTGACATAAACATTTTTAATACTTTCAATTTCTGTACTTTTCCAATCTTATACTAATAATAATATACTGTTCATTGCCTGGCACCTGTTTAAGGGCTTACTTTGTGCAGAAATGCTATTCAGAGTTGTTAGTTGGTTTGAAGAAGAATTTACCAAACTCTTCTCCAATGACAAGATTCTTTAGATTAGGAGAACACAACTGCATGAGAGGAAGATGAATAAAGGAAATACCGGAACTTGGAGCAAATCACAGTCTTTCAGTGGTCCTGGTTTGAGTTGTTAAGTCATTTTGCTAGGGTTGGTGGTTTATTTTTGTTGTTTTGATTTTATTAAATAAGCAGTTTTTTTTAAGTTATAGTAATCATAAATAAAGGTATTTTGGAAGCAGCATACTCCAGTTTTCTGTCTCCATAGTACCAAGAATATGACTTACATATTCGCTCATAGTAATAGTGAAGCACTAAGTAGAAAAATAAATGAAGCATGTTATCAAGCATAATAAAATGAAGCATAATTCAGAAAGGAAAGCACTTCAGTGTCTTTTTTGGGGGAAATCTGAAAGCAGGGAGTGCAGATGTCATGGTGATATGAGAACCCCACCAACTCAAGGATGATTAATTTCTTTTTTGAAATTCCTAGGTGGTGCACACAATTTGATATCTGATTATATGTTCCACTGCACTGCTAATTGTTATTTATCTTAGTTACTTTTTTTTCTCCAAGCTTTGGTAGAAGCTTACAGAAGGCTGGTTTCATGCAACAATGCCCTGTAAATGTGGCTCCATATGACTTGTTGAACTATGACTCCATAGAACTTAACTTTGATTTTTGCTCTACAGGGAAGAATAAGGTTCCAGGGAACAGCCCTGTCCACTGTTTCAGCCCTTTTGGAAATATCCTCCCAAAAGTTTATTCTGCAGTAGCATTTTTTTGGTTAGAAAACATGAGGGATTGGAGCCCTGTTGATGTTTTAAAATGACTTCTAGACATCTTTAAATTATTGTTGTTATTATTGGCACATTTGATGTCAACACTCCATGTTGTGTGTTTTATAATATCCCTTATAATCTTCCATGGCAATTAAGAGGTATTATGCCCAAGTTTATAGATGAGAAACATGAAATTCAGAGAGGCCAAATAACTTGTCCCTGTTCACTTAGTTACTAAGTGGCAGTGCCTTAAAAAGTATTACAGTAGCTCTGAGTCCAATGCCTCTTTTCTTCATGTTGCTTTCTTTTTCCTACAGACCATGTTACCTTTTTAAAATTCTAATATCTTCTTTATTGAAGGCCTCAGAATTTGGTAGCCCAAAACCTGTGGGTTCACTTAGGTACCCCAAAGTTCGTAGGTTCTGATTAAGCACTAGATAGTTTGCCTCAGCTGCTTTTTATAACCAAGAAAAACAAGCATAAGAAACAGCTATGTATGTTATTGAAACTGGCATCCACAACTTCCTTTCACTCGAGAAGGAGCTTGCCAGAGTGAGTGCACACCTCACTGTGCAGAACTTCTGGCAACAATGCACTCAGGCCAGATGGGTCCTGGAAAAATGCATCACAACAACCAGACTAGAGTGACAAGGGTGATGCTAACACGAGAGAAATCAGCTCAGCCAGTAAACATGCTAAAAATCTTCCTTCATCCCAAACCTGTTCATTATAGCTTGCAAAATGGGAGAAGAAAAATCTCAATAAACCAATAACAGAAATCAAGAAAGGGCCAAGCTCTATGTCTGACTTTAGCTGACCCCTATTAGAGGGCCATTCCTTCAAGATCAATACCCTTAATGCAGAACTATAGACACCCACCAATCAATGGAAAGTGATAAAGGAAGCAGAATCAATAAGCATTAGAGGGGCTGGAGAGAGTGAAGAAAGGAAAAAAAATGCAGTGAGAAGACTGGACTGTGCTGGAATGAGAGACATGGGAATTGCTTTAGAGCCACATTTTCTCACCAATCTAAACTATTTCCTCTACCTGCAAATCTTATATTTTGGCTTCAGTTAACTTAGTGAGCAGATTGTTAATAGCACAGTGTAACTTGAGAACTTGTTTGACCTAAAAAGTTTCCTCAAGAAAATTCTATCATCTGGAATTATATCATAAAAGCCTGACTTTTTCACATTCCAGTGTCGTGTTCTCATTGTTCTTTTTATAAAGTGTAAGTGCTTCTGGGAGACAAACATATCATGTTAGTATCACTGGCATATTAGTTATATAACATCAACCATTTAGCAAGTACTTAATGTTTCTAGATAAAATTCAGAACACAATGCAATATTTGGAGCTGAGAGGTTGAATAAGCAAATGGAAAATACCCAGATCATGTGTGTGTGTGTGTGTGTGTGTGTGTAAACAAAACTATCAGGGGCAACCTTCAACAACCTGTTAAGAAAATCTACCTCTTATCTATAATAACTGGCCCAGGAAGCCAGCCTTCTGTAAGAAGTCAAACTGCCATCTCTAGTGATAATCCAGGAAGCCAAACAATATCTTTCTTAACAATCAACCCCAAATGGGCAAGACTTAATAAATAACCGATCAAGCTTCCCTAGTTTTTGTCTCTGCTTACAATTTAGGACCAACCAGAGGAAGCAAAATATGCACCCCCTCCAATCACATAGGGTGTCCATATCTGCTTAGCACACCTGCAGCATCCTCTTGCCAACAGCCTCTATCAGTGCATGCCTGAAATATTCCCTTTTTTACCCTCTAAAGCTCTCACTCCTCTGCCTATCTATGAGTCTCTGCCAAAATGCAAGTGACAGAGGCCGAATAGAATAGATTTTTGCTTGTTCTTATGTCAGTCTTCACTTATTTTCACAGAACATACTTAGACTAAACAATTATTGTTTATATGAAATTCAAATTTAATGAGGCATCCTGTATTTTATTTGCTAATTCTGGCAACCCTACATACTATATACCAAGAACTGATGAGAAAGTTTGACACACACTGCTTTTAACTCTCACAATATTCTGAAGTAGATACTGTTATCCCCAAATGGGGCAACCATGGTTTGGAGATATTTAGCAATATGCTTGAGTAAATTTAGAATGACGGATTAAAAACTACATTTGTCAGATGGCAAAGCCCATATCCTTTACCACTAGACAACCTTTCAAAGTGAAGACTGGCATTTCCACAATATAATTTGCACAAATTCCTACTTAACCAGACCCAAATGCTGATCTATGAACCAGAGAGGAGGCAGAAATTGGCATGTAAGGATCCTAGGTAGGAAGAATATAGCTGATGAACTAGATTAGGAGAGGAAGGAAATGAGAGTAAGTGATGATGGCATGGGTCAATAAATGCTCTGATGAAAACGCCATTTAAAAAACTTTCAAATAATAAGCATAATAATTTTTATAGGCATATCAGAGAACTAACACATACATTCAATTGGCAGTATAGCCGCGTCTCATTCATAAAGCTAAATTAATCATCAGGTTCCTTTAGGAAAATACAGGCTTTAATTATGGAATGATAGTATCTTATTTTTTTCCAATTTCCCTTCTAATAAAGAGCTCTGTGATGAATTTTAGGTGAAATGTGGTTTCTATAAAAAAATGCTTCTTGCTTCTTATGTTTTACTTCTTTCATCTAATATTAAAAATATATAACCCATAATATTCCTCTTTATATCCTGGGAACCCAAAATTGGAGTTAGAACTAAGGCTAATCTAAATTCCAGTCTAAACATTATGTTTCAGATTGCATCCTTAAAGCTTCAAGGTCTTATCTTCTTATATATATATATATATATATTTCTATATCTACCATTCAATAGCTATATTACACTAATGAACTAAATATATGAACTTAGATGGTGTCATGTCTTATTGATTTTCTTTCTATTTGCAGATTTTAATTTTTTCTTTTAATATTATATGTATATGCTTCCATGATTCTATAAGAAAGCAATCTCCTTCTTTCTATTAATTCAGCCTAATATTTCTCAAACTTTTAAGCAGCTGATTTACATCATTAGGGCACAGTGAGTCTTTGTTCTCTCTCAACCCACCAGAGTTTTGTCATATAGCTCATGTCATGCAGGTCTTGTTTATTTTGCAGCCTGTATTCATATAATGAATTTTTTAAAGCATTAAGCTTAAGAGTATACATTCATTCCTACTAAATTTAATTTCTGTGGCATTTCCCCATTTTTCTAGGCAATTTTCAGCCAATTGAGGTAAAAAGCATTTATTTTCTGGGGACTGAGATGCCACTAATTTGTCTACTAATGACATTTTTCTCCAGGGGAAAGTATTCTTTCAGGATCTTTGCCAGATTTACCTTCTGCTGTGATATACATCTGATTGTCATTTGTAAATTTCATTTGTGTTCATTGATCCATTAGTATATGTCACCTACAACTTTGTTTCCATCTGGTGGAAAGAGTACAGGAATGTTACCAAACTGTTAAGAAAATAAAATCACCTTGGGTCTCTTATTATCGATGTCTGTCATCCTTTAACAATAGTATATACTAGGCAGAAAGAGGCTGAAATAGAAGATGCAAATATAAATTACTCATATTTTTGATTTTTCCCTCAAACCATCATATGTATAGACCTATGTATAAAAAAATTAATTTATGTATGCGTATATTATAGGAGGTGGGATGACTCGAAGTCTTATGTCCCTTAGAAGTTTACAAACACACAGGCAGAGCTGCAATTTTAAAAAGAAACTAATTTACTTCATCTTCCTTCCTCATGCTGAGATAAATTTTCAGTCCATCACCTTGAGATGTGTATTACAGCTTGATAAAGAAAGTCCACAGTTCTGATAGATTCGTAAGACAAAACTAACTTTCCACCAAATCACATAGTAGCTTAATCAATAAATGTCAATGCACATGTAGTTAGTATATGGTGAATGTCCAGTATTGATTTTAAGGCTAGGATAGAGTCAAGGAAATTAAAACATGTGAACTTTTTAATTATATGCACTAATAACATATGAATGCCAATTAAAGGATAATTTTAAATAATCAAATTACAGTACTGGGTAGGGTCCATATTCCTTCTAGCCTAACATAAAGTTTCCAAAGGATATACATGAGAAGGGCATAATTTCTCTCCAAAGTTAAACATTCATTTGATATATTTGGGATAGAAAGTGTGAATATTTATGATATTTTTTTCATTATAGAGGATATTTGTGAAGCTGTTTTTTGCATTCTCTCCATGCTTTATCCCTTCCTCAGTTACAGTAATTATCTATTATCCATTTATGTGGTTGGAGTAAGGCTGACTCAACCTCCCAGTCTAGATGTGAGCACTTGACCCTGCCCTAAATCAATTGGTGAATTTATCCCTCTCAAAACAGTGATGATGGGCATAAGATCTCATTTTTCAGGCAAATGAGAATCAGGTACAAGAAAAAGATTAGACAATCTCTTTCCTGCTTGTGTAGCCCTTGAGATGTACTGTTGGCAACCCTCATGCTGTCATGAGGAATGATTATTGAGAATGAAGTCACCCAAAAGAAAATGTGGTCAAAAGATGAAGAAGACAAGGTCCCGATGTTCAGCTGAGCCTCTTAGAATTATAATCTGTTAGAGGCTGAACAAAAACTTGGAGATAATCTCCTCTAATATCATTCTAAAGGATAGAAAACTGAGGACCAATGAAGTTCAGTGAGATTATCAGGTTCCCATTGATTTCTAAGCCAGTGATATTTATGTTATCATGCCTTTGTTGGAATCAAACTCAACATACTTACTTAGCACTTACTGTACACTAGATATCACTCTAAGCATTAGGGATATAATGGGGAATAATGTTAAATCTCTGTCATCAAATGTCTACAGACTTGTGGGTAGGCAGTTAAGGATACACGCAATTCATATAGAGTGTGTTGAGTGCTGCAGCAGCGGTGAGCCTGGGACTATGGGAGCGCCAAAGAGAGATGCCATGCATGAATTGTAGGGGAGAATAAGAGAGTGAAAACACGTTAAAATGAAAACATCATCCATGAAGACTGCTTATATTAATTAACCCCATGAACTTTAAAATTTGTCATCTCAGCCCTTCAAAACTCTTCAGCTACTTACAGGACTCTCCTTATGAGCTTCTCCCGTGTCCCCAGTAATAAGATACCAAAAAGTATTATTAATACCAAAGTTATTATTGATCTCAGAATAATAATCTGGAGATTATCAAATACAGTTTTATGAAACTCTTTGACTCTCTACCCAAGATCCCCTTCCAAACTACCTGTCTGGAAACTTGGTGCACAGAACACATAGAGCATAGAGTCACAAAGGAAAAGAGCCAAAGTAGAAATATATATATATATATATATATATATATTCATAGTTCCAGGTTTAAAGCACAGCTCTGTTCATTTATCATTTTATTGGCCTCAGTGACAAACAAGCTCAGGGGTTTCCTAATTTAGAAAGCTATTGTGACCTATCTCTGTAGGACTTTGGCAGGTATAGAACTGAGACCTGGATATCAGAAGATTGTTGAAGCTTGTAGCAATCACTTCAGAAACAGTGATGAAACAGTGGATGTCACTGTCGCCATCACAGCCACAGTGAAGAACAGACAGCTTTAACCCCCTGTGTGCTAAGGGGGAGGGTGGGGGCATTCAGGCTGTAAAACTAGCTATGTACACAGAGCATTCCAGGGAGAAAGCCAGCCCCAGCACGCACACATCTGGGCACAATGGCAGCTGGGGTCTGGAGCTCAGGTGGAACTGTGTGGGTGTGTATGGCGGGCAGGTGGGTTAGTGCATGTGAGGACATGCTGGGAAGGGCTGGGGAGGTGGCAGAAACGTTGCTGGGGCCACCTGGGGGACTTCGAGTAGCTTGGCTGGGTGGTGGACCTTTGAGTCCTCCCAGGTTTCTGCCATTTCAGGACAAGCAGTGCCCTAAAGGACAGGATGTCTAAGACGGCATCTGGAAGAATTACTTATGTTGGAAAAGGAAAAGGATAAGAATATTCCTGGAAGAGGATATATGTTACCTGCCTCAGAGATAGAAGGTCTAGAATGATTTAAGAACTATTAAAAAGAAAGAATCTAATTGATAATTAAAACAATACCATGCATACAAGAGACATTTGATGAATATGTGAATATTAATGGTATGGGAGGATGATGACCTCACCAGCAAGGTACTATTTCAATGGTAATAAAGCAAGGGTGATATTTAGGTTTCTGGATATGGCATCTTAGTGGACATTGCTGCCATTTATTGCCACAAAAACGTAAGACTGTTTGAAGGAAGATGATGAGTTTAATTTTGAATGCCTTGAATTGGAGAGACCTGTACAATATAAAAATCGAGAACATGGATATATAAGGTTGTAACTCAGTAAACAACCTTGATGGTAATACAGATTTAGCATCATTAGCATATTGAAGACAACTGGAACAATGAAAACAGGAGAGATTGCTAAGGCATTATTTGTAGAGAAAAACAAAAAGCATTGAAGATGAAACTCCATGAGGCAGGAAAAATGAAAGGCTAAAAGGAAAAGAGATTACAGAATCTAGGCAGTAGTTAACCTTTTCAGATGGTGTGAAGAGGTCAAATTAGATACTAAGTAAAGACAGCCCATCAAATTAGATAGAAAACAAGTTATTGGTAAGCTTGACTAGGGTAATTTCAACATGGTATTGAGAAAAGAGGGCAGAATGCAGTGAGAATGCATAAGAACTAAGTAAGAAATGACCATGGTCTCTTTGATAATTAGCAGGGGCTAAGCCAACATTCTTTCAGAATCTTCTTCAAAGATTCCCTGATCTCCTATTTGATGACTATCAGATATAGCCTGCATTCGTTGTTTGCTTGTTGTGTAACAAATTACCACAAATTTAGTGACGTAAAAACACACTCATATATTAGCTCACAGTTCTGTAAGTCAAATATCTGGAATGACTCACCATGGTTCTCTGCTGAGGATCTCACAAGGCCAAAATAAAGATGTCAACTGGGCTGGACTCTAATCTAGAGGCTCAGGGGAAAGAGACCTCTTTACAATCACTCAGGTTATTGGTAAGATTTAGTTCCTTGTGGTCAGAGCTCTAAGGTCCTTGTTTCCTTGGTGGTTGTTAGTAACCATTCTCTGTCTTAAAGGGCAGTCCACATTCCTTCTTATAAGGTTATTTCCATCTTAAAAGCAGTAATGCTTACAGTACATCTGACTTCCCTTTCTTCCCACTAGCTGGAGAAAACTCTGCTTTTAAAGAGTTCATGTGATTAGGTTGGAACCACGTGGATAATCTTTCTTTTCCCAAATAATGTGTCATAATGACAGGAGTGATAACTCTCCATGTTCACAATTTCCACCCATGAGCAAATTGAGGGGATCATACAAAGGCAAGGGTCATTAGAAGTCATTCTTGGTATTCTGTCTATCACACAGTTTCTCTTTTTCAGGAAAAGAATAGAATTTTTACTAGAATTATCACTTTTCTTTTGTACATGGTCTGAACCAATTATAATAACTATAAAGTATCTGTATTATACTTCATGTATATAAAAGAAAGTGCATCTAAAGGAAAATTGGGCCAAAAATGTATACTATGAATAATAGGAAGAAAAACAAACACTCTAAATTATAACAAAATAACTACTGGTATTCTATTTCTACTAATGGCTGTATAGAAACTTTGGATAAAGCTTCTCATGTATGTATATGTGTGTATAACAAAGTATACACACATTCACACATACAGCAGACAAAATCAAAGCATGGACATGAAGGCATTAGAATGTTACAAAGAAAGGAAGGAGCTAGAAAATATGAAAATCTAGAGTAGGTAGCCTGGAATTTGTTACCACTTTTCCCTTCTATGGAGATATATCCTGACTGAAAAAATGTGAGAGTCTCAGAAGCAGAGAGAAATTTTCCAGTCCTACGGAAGATGGGGGCCAAATGTTGGAGTCCTGGGCCCACTAAAGCCTGGCCCTAATAAATCCACATGCTCTGGACTGGGACCATGGAAATCTGCATTGTAGGGAAGAGTCAGAAACAGACTGGTTCTTGTGGGTGTCATACCCAAATTCAAATAATCTCAAACACTGAAAATGGATTAAGTTTACTCCGGACTTGCATTATTCCTAGTCTCTACCCAGAAAAAAATAAACATAAATTTTAGTTAAATGGAAAATAATACCATACTAGGACTTATGCTAGTTCTAAAACATTTCATATAATATTCAGATCTTTAAAAATAAGGCAGATGATTTTAAAAAAAGAAATTAAATCCAAAGAACCAGCAAACACACACACAGTTACCCAACACAGCCTTTTCTATAACTAGGATTAATGTATTTAAGAAATAACACAAAGCTAAGAACTTGGGGACATGCTTCACTAATCCAAAGAAAAGCTCACACCACCAGAAAAATATAACAGTTCTAAATGTAGACAATCCAAATAACATAGGCTCAAAATATATGACAAAATTGCCAAAAATTAGGAGAAACAGATAAATCCACAATTATAATGAGAACTTTAATACACTTGTCTTAGTAACACACTTGTCTTTCCTTTGAGTTTAGGAAAATGCCATGAATAAACATAACTCTTCTTCATTCAATCAGATTCTACAGGGGTCATTTTAAGTTAAAAAAATGGCAAATTTGCCCTCCATTTACAGATACTTTTCTGTCCTAAATAAGTTGTAGGAAGTTGCTTTAATAAACTTTCATGCACTTAAATCTAGATGGTCAGCCTATCATTTTTCATGTCTCTTATCTCTTTAGTCATAATTTTTAATCTTTAAAAATATATGTATTTTTTATTGAGGACATTTAAGTCTTTTACTTTATGTTTTTGTTGCTGGGTAAGCAGCTGGAGTTATTTTTAATATGTTCTAAGTAGGCCTTTGGGTAGTAATAATTACAGTCTGGAGTATTATCATTTACAGTGTTTTACTATATGCTACACTGTGATGAACACTTAATACATTATCTCACTTAATCCTCAAGTTAGCCTGAGAAATATTATGAGCATTTTTACCCATGGAAGAACTCTCAGATGAGTAGTAACTTGCTTGAAGGTCTAAAAGCTGGTAAGTGGGGGTGCTGGAATTTGAATTCGGGTAAAAGGAAGATACAACATATATTTACATTTTGCAAAAACAAGTAAAGGAAATGAGCATTAGGAGTGATGTATTTCCTGGGTAGTCAGTCAGCAGAAACTAGGTAAGATAACCTGAGTTTGGTTACCAGGCTGGCTATTAGGTTTATAAACCTCATTTTCTTGAATTTATAAAGTATTGTCATAGACACTGTGATGTGCCACTAATGAAGACCTTATTTATTGCCCAGCTACTGGGAATGTGGATCATCTTCGCTATCAGTTCCTTTGGGAACTGGCTTTCTCCAAACTGCCTAGTCCAAGCTCCATCCCAGGGTGATCTAATGTCTGATGAATGTTGAAATATTAAGGCCTGGCCATCTTCACCCCATTCAGAACAACTCTGGAAGGCAATTCTAGTTCCTGCAAATGGGCTTGGCTGAGACTGTCCTTGGGACTTCATTGCAGCTCAGTTTCTCCCTCTGTTCACTTCTGCTTTCTTCTCCTCTCTTTCACAGGTGTTGATCCCAAGAGTGTCTCTTTAGTAAGGGACATACATACAGACAGACATGTATTTAGTAACATCATACATACTGAATTACATCTCAGATACTGTTCCTTACAAAATCCCACCTACAACAAGTCCTATGGTTTTAAAAGGGCTGCAGTAGTATAACATGGCCAGGAATGTGAAGCCTGCATGGCTTTTTTTGGTACAAGTTAAGTAAGTATATATCTCAGCACATAAATATCTTCCTGTATTCACGGGCTTAAGTAGTCCCAATTAGAACTTGGCATTTAGCACAGAACAATAATACAACTAACACTTCTACAGTACTTATTCTCTGGCAAGTTTCAGCATGTTATGTATGTGTTTATTCCTTACAACAACAGCCTTGTGAAACAGGAATTATTACGATGATGATGATGATTTATTTTTTATTACAGATGAGAAAATGAATGGCATACATATTAAAGAGCTAGCTCAGACAATAAAGACAGAAAATGACTGGCCCAGAATTGAAACAGTCTGTATGGTTACAGAGTACTCTCATCTATTAGGCTGAACTGCTCATCATTTACAGAAATCACTTTATAAAGGTTTTTTAAGTAGTGATAAATATTTCCAAAGTATAGTTCTAAAGTGACTGTTAGATCATTCCATTTTAAGAGCTAGTAATTGACAAGACTTGATGATTGAAACAACTATTTTGGTGCTTGAAATTGTCTAATTTTAAGAAAAACAAAATCGTTGATTATTGTGATGTGTCTAAGATAAATGTGTAAACATGTAGATCACCATTTCTAGGCCTCCAATCCTCTTGTAAATATGAAATCAGATGATGAGAAACCAGAGAAATAACTCTTAATTTAGTCTCTGTGTTTGCTAGTGCATTTAAACATATTTTACCCGAATTCAAATTCCAGCACCCCCACTTACCAGCTTTAAGACCTTCAGGCAAGTTACTACTCATCTGAGACTCAGTTCTTCCACGGGTAAAAATGCTCATAATATTTCTCCGGCAAACTTGAGGATTAAGTGAGATGATGTATTAAGTGTTCATCACAGTGTGGTGTATAGTAAGCACCCAACACAGTTACTATTACTGATACCAGTACTACCGAAGCACCAAATTATCTTTATGTTCAAGAACAGACTTCAACAGAAGAAAAACAAGAAAAACTCTTTTCAGTGATGAACTCTCTAAATCATACAGAGTCATGGACTCTTTATCCACCAATATCTCATATAAATCTGAGCAGGATAATGTCAATGACTTATCTATCTCTAACCCAGCCGAGGGAGGCAGGGAATATAGCAGGTTCTTGCCTCAGCCAATAATGATCTGTCTCCCTTGCAGCAGCCATTTAACCCTTTTGGACTTCAATTGTTTGATCTATATAGTTAGCATTATATTAAATAAATTCCAAGTTATGTCATATGAAGTATTCTAAAACTAAAGCCCAAACTCCACTTCTTTTCTATTTCTAAAATATTCTAGGAAGCAATGTTTTTATTTAGCAAAAACACCCCATATGTGCATGTATGTATGTATGTGCAGGAATAAACATAACAAGATGAATAGAATGGTAATATATCTACGTTGGGTCCACTCAGGGACAGTTCAGGTAGAAAGATCTTAGGCAATGATAATTCTTTGGAGTGCTTCCCCTTTTACCTCTCTATGTTTAATTTGCTATCAAAACAATCAGTTAACATCTGGCCAGGAAATTTAAAATGCCACCAGTTTTGAATCATTTTACTCTGGGGCATGGCTATCACTCACTTTCACCATTACCCACATTATCTAAATTGCTTGAACATGTTTATGCACAGTTAATGGATTGTATTGTAAAGAATAAGGTTGGTCTGGAAATAAATCTGGTGGCAGACCTCATTTGATGATGAATGTGTTAATAGCCTTTACGCATGAATTCCTTTTACAAGTCAAGCAGCGTCACTGGCAAAGATATTCCTAGAAGATGGAGTGATTTCAAAGGCTTGGGGCAGATTATTGAGAGTGGATAAATGGAAAGAAAAACTTTCATAGATGTGATATGCAGAAGACTCAAAATTTACCTTTCGGCTTTCCTTTGGCCTCCACAGGAGATCAGTTTGTTTCCTTGACAGAAAGTCCCAGCCCTTACCTATTCTTTCATCCTGGCTGCAAGTCCAGGATGGTTCCTTAACCTCCTGCTCCCATACCCAGTGTCCTCACCTACCTCTGAAATTACCAGCTTAATAACACATTAGGCATTCTCTCTACTCTTGTGTCCTGTCACCATCATATGCACTGTTTCCTCAATTACTCCATAGTTCTCCAAAGTCAGGAACCAGACACTGTATTCTTTTGTATTCTCCACATTGCCACTTACAGTAGTGTGCATATAAGACATGCTCATGTTGGAGAAAATGAAGAAACTGAATGAATGCATGAATTTATGACCTAAGTGATAGTGCCAATGACCAAATGACACTGCCTAATTTTGTTCAATGCATCATGTAGATGATACCAAAAATCCAGCCAGATGAGACGGCTGTTACTCAGATGTCCCCGACCACTTGGTGGTGATCACTCTCTTTCCTACCTCTGTAGAACCACTTCATACTTTGCAGTTGTGATTGCTTACAATTTATTATTTACTTTCTAACATAGAATACTGCTTAACCTCAACTATATGTTAGCATCAAATTTAAAAATCCTAATTTGCCTGTAGATTGCTTTAGTATCTATTTCAGAATAGGACAATAGGGAGTAATGTGTTTTGGAAACAAAACCAAAAACAGCAACAAAAACCAAAGGGGGAGATTCTTCACAACTGTGCTCAGTAGTGCCTATCACATCTTATTGCTAGAACCAGTCATAGACACAGGTGGAAAAGTTGAAAGCCCGTTCTTTTCAGTATTGCTTTTTTAAAATATATATAACTTCTGCATTCTTGAAAGGCAGGTAAGGGTCTTACAGTACAGAACTCTCACTCTTGTGGGTAAAGTTCACTCTATGGGTGGCTGCAGAGATTAAATGGACTGCAGGATCTGTGAGATTCCATGTATGCCTACAAAGACATCCCTGATCTGTGCTGCTTCCAGACACTGAGGCTTGCACCTGATTCCAGCTGGAAGTATACTGCAAGGACACAGCCGTGCTGGTCACTGACTGCCACTTTCACCTCTCCACCATGACACTGCAACTTCTAAATTAAGTCATTAAATCCTGAAGACATCTATTCAAATGCAAAATGTACCTAAGACAGTAAAGTGGTAGCAGATTATGATTGAGCTTTCTCTCATTTATAGTTTAGTATATCTACATAAATTAACCAGGCTCCTTGCTTTTGCTTTAAAATTCATGAACATGGCTCTGAAACTTAGGAAGGTCAGTTCTGATAGAAAGTGAAGGTAGTAACAAAGGCAATAATGGATTTAGAATAGCATCCCAGTTAAAAATCCTAGTGAACTAGGGGACACGATAAAATACCAATAAGGCTCTGAACAGTTGAACTGATGTGGCTAAACAAGGGGTTTGAGATTGCCTGAAGTAATGTGACTCTCACCTCCTGGTGTTCAGATTCTGGGCTTTCTTCCTCTCTTCCACTATTTGTTCATTGCTCAGAGATGCCAGTGAGAGACAGATAATAGAGTCAAAGCTAAATGGCAATGGAAGTTCATTTCTAAATGCTCTCCTTTGCAAAGATTTGCCCTCTTTAGTGGTCACACGCCCTCTACAATTATGTCACCTCTGCCTGTACAGCTTATAAGTGCCAGGTCTCTGTAAAGTTGATTCAATTTAATTCTCTTTTGAAATTCTTAAAAATTCTATAGTGACTTAAGGTAAATTTGTGATACCTTTCTTGTATATATGTTTAAAGTTAGTTATCCCTTCACTAATGATATCATAATGATTAAAAAAATAGATCTATTTGTCAAACCATTTGGTGTATTCAGTAAGTTGCTGTAGGTTTGTCACAACTGGGACTGCTTTGCTATGTGTGACAGCTACGGTATTTTCACAAACCTTGATTATGCACAAGTTAGAATCCAATGAACGACTGGAATTAACTCAGGCTATGTCTAAGTATAGCAACTAAATCTATCATTTGGAATAAATTGATAAAGTTTCTGTTCTCTGAATGTCTATTACTTCATCTTGAGTATTTAGTTTCTATTATTTGCATGTTAAAAGCATAGAATGCAAAGTAAGGGAACAGAGAATCTTATACTTGAACAGTTTGCCAGTATTATGGGTCCATTTCATCACCTATATTTCAGCTCTTCTCAGATTTTAAGCTACTATTGTCATTTCAATTCTGCATTCTGAGAATCTGAGGTGTCTCTCTTAAGATCTGTAGCTTCTGTAGAAGCTATTACAGTCAAGTGAAATACTCAACAGTTCTAACTGCATAGGTTTTCAAGTTATTTTTAGCTCTGAAAGAAATGCAACTCAAATATTTCTTCCTAAATTTCTGACCTCTGTGTTTAAAAACAGGTTGCAATAAATGCTTAGAAAGAAACTGAGTTTATTCACTGATCAAAGGATTAAATTCATCTTATTCAAAAGAATCTTATTTTCAGTTGGGAGTTCTGTTGAAACTGAGCTCACAGGAAACAACCTATGCTTCCTCTCTCTTCTCTCAGTATGACTGCCAGCTATTACATTGCTTGATCCTTTAACTGTACTATAAAATTTAGCTATTTATTCTATATTTATATGCATATATATATTTTACAAATTATGTTTTACAAATTTGCTTTATCTCCTCAATTAGGTTGTGAACTCCTTGAGGGCAAGAGCTATATCTTACACTAGTTTGGTTATACACATTCTATAGCCCAGAACTTTGCACAAAGTACTGCACTATATATACTTTAATGCTTTCTTAGTCATGGATCTCAATTCTCTAACCAGTGAATCAGAGTAAGATGATGTAACTTTTACTTGATTGGGAAGGGTCTGTGTATTGTTCATATTTTATCTCTATAACTCTTTGTCTAGCATCTTTAATATAGTGAGCATGTAACAAGTATCTGGCAAGTGAAATATCCGAGACAAAAATTCCAACCCATGTTCCCAATAAACACAGAGCTAGAGCACACTTATGTGCGGTTGTTCTGAGCCTTCTGCTTTATTCAGGATGCTCTGTTAATATCAGTCCTTACATTTCCTTTAGGGTCTTAATAGTAACTGTGAATTCAAATTGGCCTTTGGAACTGAAATCAACATAATTTTCCTTCCCTGTCTTACGGGGATCATGCATATTTTCCTGTCCACATGTTAATAATAGGACCAGGCATACAGTTAAACAGTACTGAGAACAAGCAACACAACTAAGTTATTTGCTCCAGAAAGTACTTGCTTCTAGAAGACAGTGAACCAATCAAAATAGCTTCATATAAAATCTTACAGCTTGCTCCTTAAAATTTGCATTAAGACTTTCACCTTGCTATATCCATCCATCCAAAGCCTGTATGTCAAATTCTAAAAAAGCCCAATCATTTACCATCCTTACAAGACCTACCTTAAAATCACATATCCCTGGCCAAAAATCTTATAAATATCCTCCTCTGACTTCCCTTTTTCGAGTCACCACTAAAAGTCTATAACAGTGGCATTCTCCCTTACTGAAGTAAATGTAAAACACTTAAATTTATCTTATTAACAAGTTTTTATGGTGACCTCTTGGGAAGGTCAACAGTCCACAATCTTCCAGACCAAGAAGGAAATCAGCAGGCAGAATTACATAAGCTAAGTGTTCTCATTTCTGAAAACCAGCAAAATATTTTCCACAGCTAAGACATTGTACATCAAATGATATTTTATGATATTTGAAATATTTTTTACATTCTTCAGATAATAATGCCTGTTGGGAACTTGCTTTATTTGAAATTAGATTATTGGATAGAACTTTTCTTCATCAAGGAAATAACCTTAATCCTTCCAACAGTTTCATTTAAGCATTATCATCTTGAAATTTATATAGAGATTAAGAGGTAAATTTTTATTCCAGAAGCACTTGGAAAGGGCAGAATAGTCACTCCAGATATACAATTATAAGAGAGGTTAACCATCTTCTGCTCACTGCTATAATTCACCAAATGTACCATACAATAAAATTCTGTGATAACTCACTTTTCTTGACAAAACCTGTAATGAGAACTGAAAATGGTATAAAGTCATCTATTCTCTTGATCCAACATGTAAGTAGAAAGGGGGAAATGCCACAGAATTACATCTTCTAAAAGTCACTGTTCAGCTATAATCTCATGGTTTTCCTTAGATTACTTAGCAATATATCTTTTATAAATCTTAACTCTCTCCCATTTTAAAAGCTCACAAAGTCTGGTCAGCATTGTAGATAATAGCTATAGAGCTTAACCTAGAAGAACATACTGAATTCTGTTCTTCCCATTCTCTATAGCATACAGTTTTTTAGCTTGTTTCAGACATTGAATTGAAGACAACAGAAAGAGGAAGATAGGCAAACATTTCATAAATATTAAACTATATATGGGTCATTATTCCAGCTGAATCATAACATTAGTGAAACCATACTACTTTAAGATCAAGTCTGTCTTTATGTGTCTATTGAGGGTGATACTAGGAGAAATGCTGGACAAGAAATCACAAGTGTTTTAACCACATTTTGCTTTAACTTATATGTCACCAAAAGCAAGTCACTTGAAACCACTAAGCTTCAATTTATCTTCTAAACATAAAGGAATTATTCTAGAAGAGTGATTTCAATTGGTGGGGGAGAGGAATTAGTGCCCTTTCCCTCAAGGAGACATTTTTGAGGGCCACAAGGGATGCAGCTAAAATCCTACAGAGCACAGGATCATCCCCCAAGGCAAGGAATTATAAATCCCAGAATGTCAAGTTTCACAATTGAGGACCCTTGACTAAAATATCTCCGTGATCCCTGTAATTCTATAATTCTTGCTCTAATTTCTTTTTCCATGAAGTTCTTTTCAGCTCATTTTTATATCAAAATTCACATCTGTGGACAACAACACTGACCTGTCTGTCGTGAGATATACTAGTGTTATTTTTTTCCTGACCTAGTCTGATGTATTCTCAGTGTATGAGGTTATAAATGAATATACGAAATAATAAAATATAGGAATAAGTTACTAGAAAAAGGATACATATTTATAGAGCGACACATTTTAGTCAGAAGACTTCAGACTTACTGACATGGTTGTATGATCACACCCCACACACATCATAGCTGGCTCCTGGAAAGGGCCTCCGTACCTCACAATATTAGAATTGTGCAATGAAACAGCCATGCCCCAGAATGTTTTTACATCTGTTAATCTGACTGGGATCCTTATGTTAGCAACTGGGGTCTAAGGGATGCGTTGATTAGGAGCAGGTTGTAGATAGGTAAAAAGAGAGATTTATGGAGGGAATGCATGGTATATGGTAATACTGGGA
Source organism: Smutsia gigantea (assembly GCA_032199065.1). NCBI lineage: Eukaryota > Metazoa > Chordata > Mammalia > Pholidota > Manidae > Smutsia > Smutsia gigantea. The sequence continues at coordinate 272,208 of JAVSCE010009898.1, forward strand.
AAGAGCCTCTGGCTAGAAAGATAAGAATGAAAGCAGATGTAATAACATTCATTGAGGATTTTGCAATTTTGGGCTCAAGAAGAGTTTCTTTTGGCCTCCAGGCAATAAAATGAGACAGACATGTGGAGAGAGGGCCAGTAACCTGCTCCTATATAAATACACATACTACTCTGGAACCTAGCATTTTCAGGATTATAAGAATTGGAGCTGGGGAGAGAGAAATTGGAATGCGGCAAATTTTTAAAACCTTGTTGCACCTTCCTGAGAATCTGACATTTTTCCTTAATAAATATTCATTGATTGTCTCAAGCCTATGTTAATTTTCATTTTGAAAAAGTCCATTTTGGCATTGTTGCCATTTTTCTTGTTACTTGTATTGAAGAACAAATTTTTGGAGGTCTTACCTTCACCATTCTAAAAGTGATTCTCTGGGCCATTATAATTTGAACAAAAATTATTATGTGTTTTCCTCTGATCTTTAGTTGGGGGAAGAATGGGAGTAATAGAGTGAGAATAGCCTTCCTAGGAGGAATGCTACCTAGCCTGAGTAGGTAGTAGAGGCTGTGTAATAAAACTGCCTTTTATGCATATTTTTATCCCAGTGGGCAAGCCCTTAGGCAGAGCCTGAGAGAGAGGAGATGAACAAAAGAGAAAAATGACCTTATTCTGGACAGCCATGTTCATATATTCCCAGGATGGCAAGGGTCTGTGCAGGTTACACTTTGTGTAAGGAACTGATTTTAATTCCTTAGTATCTATCTATCTCTGATAATCAGTCTCTATGAAGGATGAGTATGTGTGTGCACACCTGGGTCACAGCCTATTCATATTGTATTCAAATGTACAGAGAAGATGTGGCTTCTTTATTTTATCTACAGTTGATCTGATCTTTTTTTTATTAAGGTATCATTGATATACAATCTTATGAAGGTTTCACATGAGCAACATTGTGGTTACTACATTCCCCACTATTATCAAGTCCCCACCACATACCCAATTACAATCACTGTCCATCAGCATAGTAAGATGCTACAGAGTCAGAATCAGTACTTGTTTTCTCTGTGCTATACTGTCTTCCCCATGGCCCCCTGTATTATGTGTGCTAATCATAAAAACCCTTAATCCCCTTCTCCCTCCCTTCTCACCCACCATCCCCAGTCTCTTTCCCTTTGGTAACTGTTAGTCCATTCTTGGGTTCAGTGAGTCTGCTGCTCTTTTGTTGCTTCAGTTTTTGCTTTGTTCTTATACTCCACAGATGAGTGAAATCATTTGGTACTTGTCTTTCTCTGCCTGTCTTATTTCACTGAGCATAATACCCTCTAGCTCCATCCATGTTGTTGCAAATGGCAGAATTTGTTTTCTTCTTATGGCTGAGTGATACTCCATTGTATATATGTACCACATCTTCTTTATTCATTCATCTATGATGGACACTTAGGTTGCTTCCATATCTTGGCTATTGTAAATAGTGCTGCATAAACATAGGGGTGCATATGTCTTTTTGAAACTGGGAACCTACATTCTTAGGGTAAATTCCTAGGAGTGGAATTCTTGGATCAAATGGTATTTATATTTTTAGTTTTTGAGGAACCTCCATATTGCTTTCGAAAATGGTTGAACTAATTTACATTCCCCCCAACAGCATAGTAGGTTCCCCTTTCTCTACATCCTCTCCAGCATTTGTTTTTGTTTGTCTTTTGGATGTCTGCTATCCTAACTAGTATGAAGTGATATCTCATTGTGGTTTTAACTTGCATTTCTCTGATGATTGGTGATATGGAGCATCTTTTCATGTGCCTGTTGGCCATCTGAATTTCTTCTTTTGGAGAAGAGTCTGTTCAGATTCACCACCCAATTTTAATCAGGTTATTTGCTTTTTGGGTGTAGAGGCATGTGAGCCCTTTATATATTTTGGATGTTAACCCCTTACTGGGCATGTCATTTATGAACATATTCTCCAATACTGTAGGATGCCTTTTTGTTCTACTGATGGTGCCCTTTGCTGTACAGAAGCTTTTTAGTTTGATGTAGTACCACTTGTTCATTTTTGCTTTTATTTCCCTTGGCTGAGGAAATATGCTCATGACAAAGTTTCTCATGTTTGTATTTAAGAGAGTTTTGCCTATGTTTTCTTGTAAGAGTTTTATGGTTTCATGACTTACATTCAGATCTTTGATGATTTTGAGTATACTTTGTGTATGGAGTTAGACAGTAACCAGTTTCATTCTCTTACATGTAGCTGTACAGTTTTGCCAACACCAGTTGTTGAAAAGGCTGTCATTTCTGCATTGTATATCCATGACTTCTTATTAATATTAATTGGCCATATATGTATGGGTTTATATCTGGGCTCTCTAGTCTGTTCCATTGGTCTATGGCTCTGTTCTTGTGCCAGTACCAAATTGTCTTGATTAACATGGTTTTGTAGTAGAGCTTGAAGTTGGGAGCATAATCCCTCCCACTTTACTCTTCCTTCCAAGGATTGTTTTGGCTATTCGGGGTGTTCTGTGGTTCCATATGAATTTTAGAACTATTTGTTCTAGTTCATTGAAGAATTCTGTTGGTATTTTGGTAGAGACTGCGTTGAATCTGTAGATTGCTTTAGGCAGAATGGCCATTTTGACAATATTAATTCTTCCTACCCATGAGCATGTATGTATTTCCATTTATTGATGTGTTCTTTAATTTTTCTTGTGAGTGTCTTGTAGTTTCAGGGTATAGGTCTTTCACCTCCTTGGTTAGGTTTATTCTAGGTATTTTATTCTTTTTGATGCAACTGTGAATGGAATTGTTTTCCTGATTTCTCTTTCTGCTAGTTAATTGTTAGTGTATAGGAATGCAACAGATTTCTGTGTATTAATTTTGTATCTGCAACTTTGCTGAATTCTGATATTCTAGTAGTTTTGGAATGGATTCTTTAGGGTTTCTTATTTACAATATCATGTCATTTGCAAACGGTGACAGTTTAACTTGTTCCTTACTGATCTCGGTGCCTTTTATTTCTTTGTGTTGTCTGATCGCCATGGCTAGGACCTCCAGAACTATGTTGAATAAAAGTGGGGAGAGTGGGCATCCTTGTTTTGTTCCCAATCTTAGAGGAAAAGCTTTCAGCTTTTCACTGTTAGGTATGATGTTGGCTGGGCTGAGGGTTTGTCATATATGGCCTTATTATATTGAGGTAATTGCCCTCTATACCCATTTTGTTGAGAGTTTTGATCATGAATGGATGTTGAAGTTTTTCGAATGCTTTTTTAGCATCTATGGAGGTGATCATGTGATTTTTCTCCTTCTTTTTGTTGATGTAATGGATGATGTTGATGGATTTTTGAATATTGTTCAATCCTTGCATCCCTGGAATAAATCCCACTTGATCATGATGGATGATCTTTTTGATGCATTTTTGAATTTGGTTTGCTAATATTTTGTTGAGTACTTTTGCATCTATGTTCATCAGGGATATTGGTCTGTAATTTTCTTTTTTTGTGGGGTCTTTGCCTGGTTTTGGTATTAGAGTGATGCTGACTTCATAGAATGAGTTTGAAAGTATTCCCTCCTCTTCTACTTTTTGGAAAAATTTAAGGAGGATGGGTATTAGGTCTTCACTAAATCTCTGATAAAACTCAGCTGTGAAGCCACGTGGTCCAGGGGTTTTGTTCTTCAGTAATTTTCGATTACTAATTCAATTTCATTGCTGGTAATTGTTCTGTTCAGATTTTCTGTTCCTTCCTGGGTCAGTCTTAGAAGTTTGTATTTTCCTAGAAAGTTGTCCATTATTCTAGGTTTTCCAGTTTGTTAGCATATAATTTTTCATAGTATTTTCTAATAATTCTTTGTATTTCCATGGTGTCGATAGTGATTTTTCCTTTTTCATTTCTGATTCTGTTTTTGTGTGTACACTCTCTTTTTGTCTTGATAAGTCTGGCTAATGGTTTATCTATTTTTTTTTCTCAAAGAAACAGCTCTTGGTTTCATTAATTCTTTCTATTGTTTTATTCTTGTCAGTTTTATTTATTTCTTCTCTGATCCTTATTATGTCCCTCTTTCTACTCATTTTGAGACTTATTTGCTCTTCTTTTTCCAGTTTCATTAATTGTGAATTTCATTTGGGATTGTTCTTCTTTCTTTAGATAGGCCTGAAATGCCATGTACTTTCCTCTTAGAACTGCCTTCACTGTGTCCCACAGAAGGTGGGGCATTGTAATGTTGTTTTCATTTGTCTCCATGTATTGCTTGATCTCTGTTTTAATTTGGTCATTGATCCATTGATTATTTAGGAGCCTGTTGTTAAGCCTCCATGTGTTTGTGGGCCTTTTTGTTTACTTTGCACAATTTATTTCTAGTTTTATACATTTGTGATCTGAGAGGTTGGTTGGTACAATTTCAGTCTTTTTGAATTTACAGAGACTCTTTTTGAGGCCTAGTGTGTGATCTATCCTGGAAAATGTTCCATGTGTACTTGAGAAGAATGTGTATCCTGTTTGTTTTGGCTGGAGTGTTTTGTAGATGTCTATTAGGTCAATCTGTTCTAATATGTTGTTCAGTGCCTCTGTCTGGTTGATCTGTCCTTTGGAGTAAGTGGTGTGTTGAAGTGTCCTAAAATAAATGCATTGTATTCTATTTCCCCCTTTAATTCTGTTGGTATTTGTTGCACATATTTTGGTGTTCCTGTTAGGTGCATATATATATGTATACAACCTTATATCCTTTTATTGGACTGACCTCTTTATCATTATGTAATGTCCTTCCTTTCTTGAAGTCTGTTTTATCTGAAACAAGTATTGTAACTCGTGCTTTTTTCTCTCTATTGTTTGCATGAAGTATCTTTTTCCATGTCTTCACTTTTAGTCTGTGTATGTCTTTGGGTTTGAAGTGAGTCTCTTGTAGGTAGCATATAGATTGGCCTTGCTTTTTTATCCATTCTGTTATTCCATGTCTTTTGATTGGTGCATGCAATCTGTACTTATTGCCATTGCAGGCTTTGGATTTGTGGTTACCAAAGGTTCAAGGGCAACTTCTTTACTATGTAGTAGTCTAACTTAACTCACTTATTACACTATTATAAACACAAGGTGAAGATTTTTTTTCTCCTTTTTTTTTCTTCCTCCTCCACTCTTTAGGGCATGTTAGGTATCATATTCTGTACTCTTTGTGTATCATCCCCTGACTGACTTTGTGGGTAGCTGATTTAATTTTGCATTTGGTTAGTAATTAATTGGTCTACTTCCTTTACTGTGGTTTTATTTTCTCTGGCAGCAGCAATTTAGCCTAAGGAGCACTTCCATCTATAGCAGTCCCTTTAAAATACACCGTAGAGATGGTTTGTGGGATGTAAATTCCCTCAACTTTTGCTTATCTTGAAATTGTTTAATCCCTGCTTCACATTTAAATGATAATCTTGCTGGGCAAAAATATTCTTGTTTAAGGCCCTTCTGTTTCATTGCATTGAATATATCATGCCACTCCCTTCTGGCCTGTAACATTTCTGTTGAGAAGTCTGATGATAGCCTGATGGGTTTTCCTCTTTATGTGATATTTTTCTCTCTCTGGCTACTTTTAATATTCTTTCCTTGTCTTTGGTCTTTGCCATTTTAATTATTATATGTCTTGGTGTTGTCCTCCTTGGGTCCCTTGTGTTTGGAGATATGTGCACTTCCACGGCCTGAGAGACTATTTCCTTCCCCAAACTGGGGTAGTTTTCGGCAATTATTTCTTCAAAGACACTTTCTATCCCTTTTTCTCTCTCATCTTCTTCTGGTACCTCTATAATTCAAATATTGTTCCATTTGGATTGATCACACAGTTCTCTTAATATTCTTTCATTACTTTTTTCTCTCTCTGCCTCAGCTTCTTTGTATTCCTGTTCTGTTATTTCTATTCCATTTACTGTCTCCTCTACCTCATCTAATCTGCTTTTAAATCCCTTCATTGTATGGTTCATTTTAGCTATTCTATTTTTCAAATTGTCTATCTCTCTCTTAAATTCATCCATTAGATCTTGAATATTTTTCTGTAGGTCCATTAGCATTCTTATGACTTTTATTTTTAATTATTTTTCAGGAAGATTGGTGATTTCAGTTTCACTGAACCCTCTTTTTAGTGTTTGAGGGATTTTGGACTGAACAAGGTTCTTCTGCCTTTTAATAATCCTGGAGTGATTGCAGGGATCACAGGCAAGAGTTTCTGGTGCCTACTTGAAAGAGAGTTCTTTCCTGCTTTATGGCCACAGTGCCTGCCTCTGCTGTCAGGGCCAGTTTGCCACATGCACAGAGAGCAGCCTCTTCATTAATCCCCTGTAGTTGCTGTAGGTGGGGCTGCCCTCCAGCTGGCCTGGAGCGATGGCAGGGGCAGTAAGTTTGCACACAGGTGCCCACCGGGAGGAAGGAGGCAAGCTGCTTGTTGTGGTGGTGGCCCTTGGGGCTGCATTGCTAGCAGGGCGATTGAGTGCCTGAAGCTACTAAAAGTTCCCAGCCTTCTGGGATGAGTGTGCCAGGACGATTTTGTCCACCTGTTCCTTCTTCTGAACAGCAAGCTCTGTGTAATTCTTGCTCCTTTAGCAGCCCTGTCACTGTTGGGAAGTCTTTCAAAGTGCCTACCTTTCTTTTGTCCAAGAGCATCCAGTTGTAGGAACTTGTTCTCTACAAGTGGCTGAAATTTCAGCCTCTGACTTTGCTTTTCAACACTTCTAATCTCCAATGTACCATGCAATGTGGCTCTGTGTTCCCAGAAAAGATCTCCAGGGCTGGGTATTTAGCAGTCTGGGGCTTCTAATCCCTCCCCACTCTATTTCTCTTCCTTCCACCAGTGAGCTGGGTAGGGGGAGGGCTCGGGTTCCACTGGGTCACTTTGTTACTTTACCCTTTTCCATGAGATGTTCTCTTTTCCCAAATGTAGGCTGACTGGTGCAGTCTTACTTCTGGTCACTCTTTATGATTAGTTGTATTTGCTGTATTTTCATATTATATGTGGTTTTGGGAGATTTCTGCCTCACTTCTCATGCTGTCATCTTTTTTCCCCTCGATATGATCTTTCTTATAAGACTTATGCTGAATAAGAAAATAAAACAACTATATTTGGTGCAATCTTCTTGAAAGTTCATTAGGACTTATCAATTCATACAATCTATTTAGGGTTACATTGGGTGATATACTCATAACTGTACTTCCAGCTACCCTCAAATGGCATATGAGGATGGGGAAAGGATTTGAATAATTGAGTGACAGTTAAGCAACAAGATCTCTCACCCCCTTCCTGAGTGACATCTTCTGAGATACAGCTGACCTCAGTTTCACCACTGAAAGAGCATGATTTGGGCAGTAGCATATATCCAACTCTGTACTCTTCAGGGCCTGCCAGCTGTTTCAAACTCCCCTCGTGCCTCATGCCTCTAAGTCTCTGTCATGTATTTTATTAGGACTTATTTCAGATGCTAATCCACAGCTCTGTGGCAAAACCACCAGGTACGCCCCCACAGTATGACCCATGGCAGGCACGCTGACTCCCTATGGATCATTTACATAATGAGAACAAAGTAAGGCAGAGAAATACAGAAGACACGATTCTCTTTGTCTAACAATCCTGTTGACCCTAGTGTTAATTTGACACTTCCTATTTTGGTTTTGGGTCATTCATTTTGTTCAGGGATCCTGCAGAAAAGCATTCTTCTGGAGTTCCTAAAACTGTATCATTAATACAATAATCTCTCTTCCATTTCTGTCAGTTTATGCAATATCCTTCCTCTTCCCTTCACTAGGCTTATGCTAAATGGGGGCAAACAGAAATTAGAAAATCCTGTCTCTTTCAAAAGCAGCTGGCTTTTAATCCTATTATATCAAAACATAAGACTATTTTGAATTCCCTAAATTCTGTCTTTCTCTCTGTATTCCTGTTACCTCAATCCTTATCTCACTTCCACTCTGGAACCTGGATTTTTTAAACCTGGTGGGGAGAGGATCTGGTATATTGAAAAGCATCTGTAATATGATGCAGAAAGAGAAATGCTGTGATTCATGAAGCTAAACATATTTCATTATGACATTTAATACAATGGCATTCATAAAAAAATGGGAATCAACAATTTGAAGTCATTGTTTTCAAATTAAAACCTGTGAACTCACAGTGCCAATTCCATATTTTGTGAGTTCCTCAAAACCTGGCCTAATTCTCATAGGATCTCTACACATTTTTGCTAATATCCCCATTGTATGTTATATTATGCATTGTGCTCTACAACCCAACAGCCAAAGTGCCTGAAAATTGTGCCGGTGAACAACAGTCACTCAGCTTCCTGCACTGGTATTGCATTTTATTGTAGTTTAACTCTCCACTGTGGGCTTATCTAACTTCCCTAATAAAACTGTGAAAATTTCTGAGAACAAAGGACAAATCTCTTAATTCTTTATATTTTTAGTAACACCAATGATTAGGTTGGGCATAATTCTGGAGGACATGAAGTACATACCAAGTGATCTATTAATATTTAGAATCTTTAAATCTCCACAAAGATACCAATTTTGGATTTCCATGCTTTCTGTTTTATTCTGTTACTCCTGTTTTGGGGAAGAAAGACATCAAAAGGATGAAGTATTTTTATCCAATTAATTGAGCAGAAATCTCAATCCAGGTCAGTCATTGTAGACTAATATTTACAGATTATGTCATTTGTATCCTTTGGGTAGGAATTACAGAATTTATTGTGTTTATATGGCACTGAAATAAATCCCACTATTGATGAGAATTTTCAGAGAAGTATACTCTTGGTTTGTCAGAGTATTCCTCCTGTCGGCTTTTGTCATTCAAGTGTATGTATGTGTGTGTATTTTGGACTTCACATCATTCAGAAGGTCACTTTAAAGAATACTTTTTTCAATATGGTAATGGCCAGGAAGACTACCATCCACATATACTCCTTCACAATCCTCAGGAGTACTTGTTTTAAAATATGAAATCCTAAGTCCCATCTCAGACACACTGAATCAGACTGGGGAGTAGGAAACAGCCTGCTTTTAATAACCAAATAAAAATCCTTCACAGTGCTTTTTGTACCAAAGGAAGCTTCTGGACCACTGATTTAAAGAATGTGTAGTCCTTAGGGCATCTATCAGGCCACTGTGGGTTCAATAAGTTACAAGTCCAAGGATGAACATAGCATAGGCAGTGTAGGGAGAACTATAATCTTCCCTCAGTGAAGCTTGACAAAATCAAGTGGCCCCCTAATCCAAGTTGTCATAGTTTACTTCTACCATTATTCTCCCATTAAATATGCCAATATTTAAGCATTCATGATTATCCTTTTGATGTCTATAGAAATGAGAAGGCCCTCTATTCCTCTATGTCTTTCCTAGTTTCTGTAGTTCAGCTAGAGAAAAATTTTCTGGATGAGTTTAACAAAGAATTTAGCTGGATCTCTTAGAGAGCAATAGAGCAAATATCTTCCAAGTTAAAGTTGAAGGCCACATATGCTCCCATGGAAATTCCAGGAAATGGACTATTCAATTCTTTAATATTAACTCCTAGGATAGTCATTGGAACCTTTCCCACTTCTCCAGCCCTGTTTCCACTCTTGCCTGGTGAGTTACTCTCCCAGTATATAAACTTGGAACATGGCTGCAAAATAACTCAATCTTAATCCCATGTCATGCTATCTAATCCTTTGCAAATAAACACCAAAGGGTATGTATTTTAAGAATAAATCTCAATAAATTAGAGAAAAACAGAAATAAATAATTGATATCAGAATTGGGAGCCTGAAGGAAATCTAATTGAATCAGGTACTGGTACCATAGAAAAGGAACAAACAATATGAAATTGCTAAGATATTGATCTGGGAAACTAGAAACTCTATCCACAAATAGAATAAAAAGACTGTTTTGAGAAATGGAGAAAAACTATATGAAGGTGACACTGTTAAACAGAATTAATCAGCCCTTTCAATACCTTCCTGATCCAGAACAAACAAAATAGCACTTTTTAATCAATCATTCATGCCTGCCTTCTGGTTATCATGCCTGTCTGCCTTTTTCTTGAAATGTTTAAACCATCACAGAAGAAGAACTGGTACGAATACTTGAGACACCCACCCTACTAATGAGATTTTCAAATTGCTTTTCCATTTCATTTTTTCCATGTTATACCCCTGAATAATTGAAAAAAAGTTTTACAAATTGCAAATCCTCATGAGCCCCTGTGTACAATAGTTAATTATTCAACCCTTTCTACTCTTGTTATCACTAATAGAGTAATAGAGCAGTTTCCACTGCATACTCTTTGCTATACTTTTAATGGAAACCAACATTTTTTTCATAGGAAGTAGCCAGAGGTCTGGGCCCTGTCTCAGAATGACTGAAAACAGGAAGGGAAATAAAAGTCCTTTCTTTAGTTAGTTGACACTCTTCAGAGAGACTCACTCATAGGGAAATTCTTGGTCTTGTAGAAAGAAATTCTGTGCTATTAAACCGTATTACTCCATCTGCCATTCCATCAATGCATTGCAAAGAACCATGTTTCTTTTTCACTAAGCCTGAGTCTATAACACCTTTTTCATTCCTGTCCAGCTAGAAATTCCAGTAACTTTAACCTATAGGTTCAACACTTCCCAGTCCCCAACTAATCCTTACTGAACAGGTTATTTTTAGAAGCCTCCATACACATTGGCAGGTGAAGATTGCCTTAGACCCAGCTGCCCTTTTGAGCTATGTACCCACAATCATTGCCAATCTATGGAAATGTTTGCCTACTAAGAGGCCCTAAATGCCTCCCTCACTTACCAGATGGACCATCAGCTCTTTTCTGGGACCTGAGTATTCCTGTGAATTTCAGTCTGATTGACTAGAGTCAGACCTTGTGACTCACTCTTTTCAGCTATCATTCTCCAGAGGTTGGACTCAGTATTTAATATCCAGAGCTGATTATAGGCCAGTTGCTAACTAAACAGACTATGTGAGTGATGAGCATTGTTATCTAATTTCCTGTGGCCCTTCACATCAGACCCCAGCTTAATAATGCTGATTGTAATCCAACACAAGCTTTGAGACTTGTTTGTGCATAGCTGCCATCCCTATGTCTCCCTAGGCATTGACCGCTGAGTCTGAATCTACTCTTCTTCCCCCAGGACCTACTGCTGAGATCCCTGTATACCTCATACCCAAGTATAACTGCTTTTGCAACTACCAGCCTACACAGATAGAATTTAATTGACAGAGACTATCCCTTTGGCTTTCACATGGTATATGATGCATCTCAGAAAAATGGGCAGTTGGAAATGTATAAACCTATTACCATGAAATTTACCATAGGAGAGCCTCTCCAAATTTGTGATGCATTCTAGGTATCACTCATTCACTCAAGATCATAATCCTATATCTATCTACAGGATAATAAGCAACAAAATAGTCCAGTACTGTATCTTGCATCATATGGTTTTAAAAAAAGAAGACACTACCATCCCAAGAAGAGAATATGGTTTTGAAACAGTTGACGTGAGAGGCTGGTGGTTTCTTCTTTCCATCTCCATGTCCACCTTTTTCAAACATTAGCATTAGCAATGTATACCTTAAAATAATGCACATGTGTTAGCATTACTTGCTCAATAAATATTTAATGATTGAAAAGGAATAAATGCACATTATAGCAAACACCCATAATGTCATAGTATTGGCTAATATTCATAAAACAAAATACATCCACTCACAGACAAGTGATCTGTGGACAGGGTTAATTAATGCTGGGCCAAATGTGAAGAAAAGATAATATTCCCATCTCTTCTAGCTCCTAAACTCTCCATTAAACTACATCCCCCTTGCTCTCTGTCCCATTCCTAAATCAGCTACACTTCCATTACCTGTAGTCAGAATGGCATGCTTCTTCCCCATGCTGTAGGTCATATTACCTTGAGAATCAGCCCTCAGTGTCATTGAAAGATGACAATTATTTAAATATTTTGTGCGGGTAAAAAAAGGACAACGAAGACATGATCGTCTTCTGGGGTCATTCTCCCTTTTTGGATAATGTATGACTGTAATTTTGTAATCTTTAAAAGATACATGCAAGCAATTCTTTTTCATCTCAATATTCACCTACAGGATCATTTAGCTCAAATGAATAAGCCCTTTCCATGCAAAGAACGATTATACAATCTGGTGTTGTTTGTGATATTCAGAAGTCATGTATCACTTTGTTTCTCTTGAAAATTTACAACATCCCATAACCCATAGTTTGAGAAGTACAGATGTCAACAGAATGATGTTATATGCTGTTTGGGCTCAGCTGGTCATAACCCACCTTGACCTGAGCGGGAGGTTGACTCCACCTGACTAAGAGTCCACAGCAGGTGCTTCCGTCAGAGGAGTAACTCAAAGTGCTGTTTGATAAAAACAATTCAATGTTGCTGGGCAGTAAGATGCCCATTATAGCTATTTTCATTTCTTTCTTATTGAAATGTAACCATTACTTATTTGCTTCTTGTGTTTTATCTACTGCATGAAACTTTCTATAGTTGAAACATTTAAAGTCCATATTTTTCATACATTAAAGTCCTTACAATTCATATTATTAGATTCCCCTCTTGAGTAGGACAATGTTGATCAGATAATAAGAGGTATTCAATAAATGATTACTGACAGTGAGAGGAATTTTCATGACAGAAAACACAGAAGGCAAACTAAGGAATATTTCATTCTAAATAACATCTCCTACATTTTTTTACACCATTTTATTTTAAAGTTCTTGGAAATTTTTCTTCCGTTCTTTCTGATTGTTTTAATTTAAAGAAGTGGTGAGAGCATATTAAGGAGAAAGAACATTTTTCTTCTGTTGAACAGAAGGAATATTCAAGATGATAAAAACAGATTTTTAAACTTTTTAAACCAGTTTCTGTCTCAAAAATAAAATTAAAGGGAAGGAATCCTGCATTCCTAAGAGTAATTTCTCTTCAGAAAGTGGGAGGCACATTTTCTAAGTTGATAAAAGAAAATTAACTTCTTTGTCCTTGGCAATGGTTTTGAAGCAGGAAGAGGCTATATGGCATAGTGCAAAGAGTCCTGAATTGAGAATCACAGACTGTAGTGTTGAGTGATGTGTGGGCCCTGGGAGAACAGAATGTCACTTTCTTGCTGATAATTACTGAGTTTAACTTGGAGAGCACAGCTTTAGATACTGAGTGGGAAATGAAGGCTGATCACTGCAGCATCTTAGCATCATTCCGCTGAGAGATGGACGGGAGCAAATTATGAATCAACATAACCCTGCTCTCGCCTCTGAATTATTGAGTTTGAAACTAAAACCTTGGAGAGGCTTAAACAATCTATCAGCTGCTAAGCTTTTGCTAGAAAATTAGCTCGTGATATGTAATGGTCTTTCTTATACATTTTAATTCCTTTTAACAGTTTAAATAGAATTTGAGTAATAGCTTCTTAATGTTCACCACAGAAGGTAACTAAATCTTTAATGGACTCCTGCTGCAGCCTTCTTAATACTGTAATTTAATTGAAGTCTATGTGAAAGAGGTTTTCCTCTTTTTTTATATTTATATTTGCAGATTTGTTGAGATCCATGTCTTAGTCAAACTGTTTTACATAAACACAACTAATATTTGTGTGTGACTGAAATAGGAATCTTTGCAATAGATGGAGCCTCATTCTCTTTTGCACTGTTAAAATCCTTAGCTTTGAAGATATTAGATTTTAGCAGAAAAGTAATAGTTAGCTAAATGCTCAATTTTTATACATGTAGGTGTGGGGCCAGTAACTTGTCTTAGGCTTTCCTGGTCTTGTCACTGTGAAACTACTGTCTTGACCTTCTAGTGTACAGCACACTTCTCCCTTCAATAAGATCCTGGCTACAGAATCTCATCATACTGTGTTATGAATCACATGAACACTCGAAAAATACCCTTCCTTTACTGGAGAATTTGAATTTTCTTAGGCACCAAAACGTTAAGTTGTTGTTCTGATGATTTTGCACACCAGTGCAGAGTTAGGAGGAAAAAAGTGAAATCCACAAGAGGGACAGTTTGCACAGAGTCCAGGGATGGTGCCCTGAGAATCACAGCACCAAACCATGAATCTACTCCTCTCAGGCTGAACTGACTGTGTACATGAAGCATGTGGTTTTTTACTTATATAGCTTGGATCTGTATAGGTAGAAAAATTCAGAACCAGAATAGTCAACATGTCCCTGTGACTGGTACCATGAAGAGCCAGGGCCTGAAACCTATCTCTTCTGCATATTGCTCTCCTATCCCTCCACTCTCCCTACTGTACTGTCTGCCTCTTCTTGTCTGCAGTTCCTTACATATTTCATCGATCTCCTTCTTGCATTTTTTCTCCCCCTTTGTAACTTTAGCATGCATGGTATAGTTGTTTGAAGCAAGTGACAATGGGTACTTTGTTTTGTGTCAGATTTGGCTCCCCCCTTGGGCATGTTAATTTACACTTTCTAAGCCCCAGTTGCCAAGGAAGAAAGGAAGGGATGGAGAGAAGGAAGGAAGGAAGGGAGAGAGGGAGAGGAAAAATATAATATGTCTAACTTACTAGAGCTGTTGTGAGGCTTGAATAAGAAAGTACACAAACAGCATAGCATTTTACATGTAATAATGTACCAGTAAGGGGTTGTGTTACGATGTTTTTATTTCTCCATGTATAGTAAAATTTTGAATACGTAGAAACAAATGATTGGTGATATGCGTGCAAAACCTTTGGTGCATGCCAGTTCTGCCCTTCTTATTCAGTATGTTGATTTCGTATAGCTGCACTGTTGTTTAAAAACACATTTTAGGAGATTTGTAAAAAGTACATTCAGAAACGAGGATGATATTTATTACCATTACAAATAGCTTCAGGTAAAATGGAAAAAAGGAATAGACTCATTCACACCTCCCAATTCAGTCTCCTTTACCCAGATCTTCCCAAACATACTTATCCTGGTCCTTTCCTGTCCTTTCTCATGATGAAGAGGGTGATTGAATCAACTTAATCATAACAGAGTTCTAGGGATAGAGTATATTGCCTGACTCTGCTACTGCATTTGAGAAGAGGACAGGAAGAAACCGGAAGCATGCTTTATACCAACAGTTTAATCTTAGATGATGTCGTTATCAGCATGGAGCTTGGGAAGGAGATGGCTGGACAGTGGGTTCTCTTAAACTCTGATATCTCCTAACGGTACATTATGACTGAATGTCAAATCACAAATATACACAAAAAAGTCAGGTCAACTAGTCATGAAATTATAATTGAGTCAAAAAGCTTAGAGGTGGAAAGGTCTTCACAGACCATTTTCTAGTTCAATACTCTGACTTTTAGTATAAAAATAAGGCTCAGAGAAGTGAGATGACTAACTCATTTGTCATTAGGACAGCCAGGATTATAGAACTCAGGCCTTCTGACTCTCAGTTCAGGTTATTTTCATCACATATTCAAATACATAGAACACATTTTGAAATCAAACAGTAATTTAACTATGAAACTTTTTTCAAGAAAATACACCGATTTTGTTGAGAAAGATTGTCCATACAAGTTGTCATTTTTAAGGGGGTAGATAGAAAGGGAGTGTTTAGAATGAGACAGAAGAAGAATGAGGTCTTAAATTAACTTTGTTTTCAATTTCATGCCTCTTTGCTCTCTATGGTCTCCACCATTTGTGAGAAAAATAATCACAAGGGGAGGAAGAAAAAATAAACCTCCAATAACATTATTACTGAATATTATGAGGTTAGTAAATAATACTGGAAAACATGTTTCCAAGCAATTTTGAGAAATATATTCTTGTGTTCATTTATTTAGAGATCCATACTTATCTTAGTACTTTTTTTTTTCTAATAAGTAACAGGCAATGATCTGGGAAGTACATTGATAGCATTATGCTTATTTTTTCTTTTGTTAATGGGTACATTTAATTCTTTGTTCTTACGCTATGTTATGGAAATTAACTGTTATTGTGTACATTAAAATATTTGAAGGTTGATTCTTAGGAAATTTAGAGAATGAGATTTTTTAAAAATCCTGCCATCCCTGCCAAGTGCAATGGAAATTCTAAGCCCGCTGAGGTCTGATGTTTTAATGTCCACTTTCATTAAACAGACTCCTTACACTAAAGAATGGCATGGAACATTAGCCATAGAGGAAATTTATCCTAGTCTTTGGTGCCTTTTTCTTTCACATCTTGTCTTAGGAGCTCTGTATTTCTAGGCACCCCAGGAATGAAAAATAATTCTGCTTCCTTCACCTCTACCACCTATGGGAGGTATCATTTTTAGATTTTTTTTACTTTCTGTGAAAGAGACAGACATTTCTAAAGCAAAAAGAGAAAACTATCAAATTATTAAAAGGCCAAGAGGGCTCAGATAGAGGTGGAAGATATATGTTTGGACATATATAAATATATACATAAAGTTAATGGGATTTGCTTAATATTCAGTTATATTTAAAGTTGTATTCTATGACTTTGACTTGAGAGATACCTTTTTTTTCTTAAGGTGACTTTGAAATTGTAATATTCTAGTTATTTTTGTGGCTATGTCAAGAGGATAACTTTATTTTAATATAGCTATTGTCTTCTTTCCATCAATCTGACTATTTCTTAATGGCCTACTGTGCTACTGTGTGCCAGGCTCTGGTCTAGATGCTAGCCATGCACGAAGGAATGATTAGACAAAGCCCCTGACCTTGCTTATGTGTATGTATATATATCCAGTATTCTTTTGGTCTATACCTCCATATCACCACCAGCCATGCTTCAATTGCAATTTCCTGATATTTCGGTTAGGCATTTTCTCTTGACTTCCCTCTATAGAAGGAGGGGGTTTAGCTTTCTGTACCTCCCCCTCCCAACTCCTACTTCCCATTCATTCATTTCCCCATGTCCTTATACCATATTTTGATTAGAATATCAAATACCATTCTAAGCCTTATGATTTCTCTACAACTTTTTATTTTCCCCAATTGTTTGGATCCTTATTTTTGTTTTTGTGTACTTATCACTAATTCAAAATCTCCTCTAATTGTTCTTATTTTCTCTTGGTATATCCACATACATCAGGCTTTCTTTCTATCAAGATAGAGGAAACCTTCCTTAAGAAGACTTTACTAAAAACTCCTGACCCATTCCAGTCTGAATGGTTTCTTCCCAAACCTGGTATAAATCTGTAACCCTGGACCTCTCCCCATTTTCTCAGGATTTCCTTCACTTTTCTTCTGAGGCATATCTCTAATTTCCTAAATATTGTCATTTCCTCTATATTTCTCTACTCTTATGAAATGAAAATCTTCCTAGAGTTTCCTTTAAAAAGGTACATGGGGAAAATATATTTTATAGCCTGAAATCTGAAATATCAGTCTTAATAGCTGAGCTGGATCCATATCCATTTTATTAGAATTTACTTTCAGACATTTTAAGGCATTACTTCACTGTTTTCAAAATTCCAGTTCTGCTCTTAAGTGTTATGAAGAAGAAACTATTTCCATTAATAATCTGTAATGTCATCAGATCTCCTTGTTTTGTGTTTTTCCTTCTGCAAAGTTGTTTCTTGAATGTTCTTTTCATAATAGTGTCTTGTTTTCCTTGTTTCATGGACACAGTATTGCTTCTCTCTCGGAGGATAACAATGATAGTTGTTGCTTTCAGTGTTCTCCATTTTCTCCAAGTTGCCCTGTGGGAAAAATTGAAATATTTCCAGAATCCCTTGCCTGGCCTTAGTGTATCTACATATCTATAGGTGTTTCCAAGGGATGGAGAGAAATAGTTCATCTCCATATCAATAGGTGATTACAAGGTGGATGGAAAGGTGACTGAGTATGTAGAACCAGAGTTTTTTTTTTTTTTTTTTGCTTCTTCCCAGCTGTGATGGGGAGAGACACAGGCAAATGGGGGTAGACGACTTTTTGTAAGTAATAAATGGGTTTCTCCCACTTTATTTTTCCCTTTTACTGATTTCAGCTTCAAAGGTTTATTTGCCCCAGGCTGGGAACACATTTTCCCTCCAGAGTTATACCTGGTAGTAGTCAGCAGGACCTCTGAACCCTAAATCTGTCTTCATGGATGCAATGCTTGAGCGGGCTGCTCCTAGAGATGGTGGAGAGATACTCAGAAACCCCCACGTGGATGGTGGGCAGGCCCTGGTGGCTGCTGCTGGTTGGGGCGAGCACCCTGTGGATGGTGCAGCTTCACCTGGGAATCCCCCATCCACGGGGCTTCCTAGTGGAGCCCCTAGTGGAGAGCTGGTCTAGGGTAAAGGACCTCCTAGATGGGTGGGACCTTCTCCAGAATTGGGAAATGGTCAAGACCCTGGAAGCTGTGGAATTAGCCCTCTGTGAGATAGAAGACTGCTTAGAGGACCTGAGTGGATGTATGGAGGCCTGGATTGTTAGATTTTTGTTTCTCAAGATATTGGAAAGAATTAGCAAGGAGAGAGACATACATCGTTGGTGCTTGGAAGAGCCTGGAGATGAGCTATGTGATGCTCTTAAGAAAGAGAGACAGTTATTGAGAAGACAGGTCAAGCTCCTGGAAGATATGTTAGCAGCAAGAGAATCCACATTGCAGGAGGCCAGGGTGGGGATTGGGGGTGGAGAAAGAATGGTGCCTCCAGTTCTGGAGATAGTAGAGGAGATGTCAGGGGAGGGTGTGGGGTGGGGCCAAGGGCCGAATGTTGCCGAGGCTACAGTCCAAGGCACCAGACTTTCCCATGTTAAAGTCCCACATGATTGTAACTAAGAAAATATAAATGCAACAACTGTGGGCTCCTCAGGGGGAGGAGCAGCCCCCTCCCCAAGTTGTGGAGCACTCCACGCTCCATTCCTATACCCAGGATGAGCTGGTAGATACGAGCATACACTTTTGGCAGAAGCCATCGGAACCTCTGCCTACATGGCTTTGTGTATCTGGGATATGGGGGTGCAAAATTGTTATGTCAGGTTCTGAAATGGGTAGTAAACTGGCTTCCATGATGACTCACCCCTCAGTCCGCAGCAGTTTCAAAACACTTGTCACACCTCAGGGAATCAGGCGCCCCTGGATTGGCTGACAGCAGCCATCAGGGCAATTTGGCCTAATCAGGGTGATTTACCACACTTACTCACTAGTTGGAAAACATACAGAGCTCCAGCTGGTGTCACAAGAGTTGGGCATGAAAACTACCATCTATAATATGGACACCCGGGGCCCCAATGAAGAGGCATTCACTATGAAGTGAGAAATCTGGTGCTCCATACAGCCCCCCATTTCTCTTTGGGTCCCTAGTGACTATTCTTGTCCCTCACAAGAGCAACACATAAGTGAAGCTACTCATACTTTTGCAGATCTGGGGGAGGTTGAAACAATAACAGCACAGAAGGAAGTATGGTCTATGACTGAAAGGAGAGGTACAAGGGGTCCATGAAGGCCTCAAGGACCCAGATGTGGGTTGATTTGATAAAGGTGGGGTTAATGAAAGAAAAACTTGATGGGAAGCTCAAAAGAATCTTGTTATAACTTTGGCAACAATTAAAGCCAGAGCAGCAGTTCCAGCCTCTTGAGGTCCAGGATACAGAAGCTGGAGGTAAACTCATATGTCCAGCCTGTGTCCCTGCAGGACATCCTGGGGTCAGTATTCAGACTCTGACTGGGCCCTCACTCTCATGGGAGGATGATTGGGCATTGGGGTTTGAATGTGGGGGTTCAAGACCCCAACCTTGAGGGATGTGGTGGGTACAGAAGGCCACATGTAGAATTAGCAATTCATTGGTTCCCTGTAGATGTACATGTCCTGGTGCTGCTAGGCACAGGAGCTGAATGTTCTCTGATTTATGGTAACCCTGAGCAGTTTCCTGGGACCCCTGCTGTAATAGATGACTATGGAAATAATACAATTAGAGTGAAGAAAGCCCAAATCCCATTTTGGAAAGGGCATTTACTCCCTCAGGAATATATGGTGTACATTTCTTCCATCCCTGAATATATTTTTGGGGGGGATATCCTGCAGGGCCTGTGGTTACAGATCCCTGCAGGTGAGTTCAGACTAACAGTACATGTTGTAAAGGCAGTATTGAGGAGACATACTAAGCACCCATCTGTAGCTCTGCCTCTATCTAGGTAAGTGACAAATACTAAGCAGTATAAATTGCCTGGGGGGCACAAGGAAATTAGAGAAACTCTACAGGAGTTGGAGAAGGTGGACATCATAAAGCCTACTCAGAGTCCTTTTAATTCCCCAGTGTGGCCAGCCACAAAGCCATATGGCTCCTGGTGTAGGACTGTGGACTATAGGTAACTGAATAAAGTCACCCCCTTTTCATGCTGCTGTCCCCTCAACAACAGCCCTTATGGACACACCAAGTCATGTACTAGGGATGTATCATTATCTTGTGGACCTTGCTAATACTTTCTTCTCTATTAGCATAGCACAGGAAAGTCAGGAACAGTTTGCTTTCACATAGGAAGGCCAGCAGTGGACATTCACTGTCCTTCTGCAGGGATATCTCCACAGTCCCACCATTTGTCATGGACTTGTGGCCCAGGACTTGGCCACATGGAAGAAATGACAAACGGTGCAGCTGTATCACTACATGGGTGATATTATGCTCATGTGTGATTCTCTTTCAGACTTAGAAGGGGCAGTTCCTAGGCTGGTGCAACATCTACAGGAGAAAGGGTGGGCTGTGAACAGCACCAAGGTTCAGAGGCCTGGTTTTTCTGTAAAGTTCTTGGGGGTTGTCTGTTTGGGTAAAACTAAAGTTACTCCAGAAGCAGTCATAAACAAGGTCCAGGCTTTCCCTACCCCTACCACTGTGGCAGTCTTATGAGAGTTTTTGTCTTTTGGGCTACTGGAATAGTGTTTATCCCACACTTGGCACAAATTCTGAAGCCCTTATACAGGTTGGTAGGAAAGGGCATCAGGTAGGCCTGGGATGAAAGATGTGCAGCTGCTTTTCCTGCTGCTAAGTGAGCAGTCAAGGCTGTACAGGCCATGAATGTAATGGATTCATCATTATGGAGTGTAATGGTGAGCTAGATGTTCATGTAACTGAAGATGGCTGTGGCTTGAACAGACATGCCAAATTATTGGATTCTGGTCACAACTATGGAAAGGAGCAGGGGTCTAGTACACCTTGATAGAGAAGCAACTGGCTGTCCTGTACCATGCCTCGCTGGCTATGGAGCCCATCACTGGCACAGCTCCAACCAAGGTAATAACCATCTATTCCATTGCGGGGTGGATGCGAGACTGGAACCAAAGGCCACGGAGTGGCATAGCACAGACGCCTACACTGGCTAAATGTGGCAAATACTTACAGCAGCATAGCACCTTGTCTTCTAGCCCTTTAAGTGGGGAAATTCAGCACTTATTAGGGCCAGTGACATATACCAGTGGAAAGCAGGGAGAACTTGCATTTGAACCACTGGTAGCCGAGAGTCCTTATCAGGAAGGAAAAGCCCGTATATCTGAAGATGCTTAGTATGCAGATGGTTCCAGTCATGGGCAGCCCCCAAAGTGGAGGGCTATGGCTTTCCATCCTAAGCCTGAGACAATATAAATGGAGGAAGGAGAGGGGAAGAGCAGCCGATGGCATGAGTTGTGGGTAGTACGGCTCGTGATCACCCAGGGGCCCTCCCCTATAGTTGTCTGCACTGACAGCTGGGCCATCTATTGGGGCTTGACCCTGTGGCTACCATCATGGTGCCGTGCCAACTGGATGGTTGTTGACTGGCCCCTTTGGGTCTAGAGTTTTGGCAAGACCTATGGGCCTCTGGTCAGACTAAGACAGTTATCGTATATCATGTGACTGGCCATTTGCCTTTGGTATCCCCAGGGAATGATGAAGCAGACACATTGGCCCAGATGAGTTGGTTAGAAGGAAAGTCTACCTCTGATGTAGACCAATGGCTACATCAGCACTTGTTGCATGTTGGGCAAAAGACACTGGGCTGTAGCCCATTAGTGGGTTTTCCCTCTGACCTTTGAAGTCAGCAGAGCCCAGAAGGAGTGCCATGTGTGCTCTAAGAGGGACTTACACCAAGTCCTGCAGCAACAGGGGACAATGGTAAAGGGGCCGATGCCCCTTGTCAGGGGGCAGATAGACTATACTGGGCCTCTGCCCACATCAGAAGGATATTGGTAGCCATGACATGTGTGGACACAGCTACTAGACCGTTTGTTTCCTTTCCTGCATGTTGTGCACATCAGCAAATAACCAGAAGGTGCCTAGAGTGACTCTTTGCTACCTATGGCCATCCACAGGTGATTGAGAGCGATCAAGGCACCCACTTTACTGGACATGTGTTTTAATAACGGGTGCAGCAATTAGGGATAAAGTGGAAGTTTTGTGTACCATATAACCCTACCAGGGAAGACATGATATAGAGGTACTATGGTTTGTTGAAATCTGACCTGAAGTCAGACACCAATAATCTATGGGGCTGGTCAGTTCATTTATGGACAATGCTACAGCATTTCAATGTCTGTGGACATGCTAACAAACATTGCTGCCTCTCCTATGCAACTGTATGTGCAAACCAAAGAGGAGTTATTGAAGCCAGGATATGGCCAGCCGAGCAACATCCTGCTGCCAGCCCCAGCTGCATTATACCCTGGAGACTCTGTTGGGTGGACGTGGCCCTGGACATTTCTACTCATAGACCATGATGGCTGACCCTTCTGGCGCCTTGGGGAAAGGCTTCGAAGCTGGCCTTCCTGGGGTAACGATAGAGTGGCCCCCAAAGATCACAGAAGTGTACACAAAACATCCCAGAGGTAAGAGCATCTTATGGGGAACTTTTGTTTTATCTCAATGGCCAGTGCATGTACCTCCTGCAGCCCTATATATTGACCCACCTGTAACTCCCACAGGGAGGGGGTGAAAGTCTAGTATACTAGATCAGGACGAGATCCCATTCCTGCCACTGTCCTATCACACAACCACTCTCTTGCATGCTTACTACCTGACAGACAAGATTTGCCTATGCTGGTGTCATTAAAATATGTATCTTATTGCCCTTAAGGTTATTTTCTTCTTCAGTTGCTGTGGCCTTGATTTGTTCCCTTGTTGATTGCGCACAGAACTCCCTACCTGTTCAGCTGCTGTCTGCCTGTCAAATGGGTTAGCTTTAGAGTTAATCTGCATAGGACTTTGAACCTAGCTGAAACCTCTGGCTTGAGGATTATCATGATTTCATTGCTGTTATTACTGTATGTTATTAGTCTGGTTACAATGCTCCAGTTTTCTTGCACAGGGGCCATTGTGGAAGATGGGGAACGAGTAGATTGTAAGGTGAGATTTCTGGAGGGGTGGGCTGTGGGTAAAATTGCAATTTTTACAGAATCTCTTGCAAGCCAGGGCCTGAGAAGTTTTATTTTTTATTTTATTTTTTGCTTCTTCCCAGGCAGGAAGGGGAGAGACATGGGTGAATGTGAGAGTAGACAATTTCTTGTAAGTAATAAACGGGTTTCTCCCACTTTATTTTTCCCTTTGACTGATTTTGGCTTCATAGGTTTATTTGCCCCGTTCTGCTAACACATTGTCCCCCTGGAGTTACATGCCCTTTAAGTGTTTGTTTGCTTTGGTCTCTGGTTTTCATGTTGAAGGCATTCCTCAAATGACACCTGATCAGATGCAGTCTTCTAATGTTAAAAGTGGGCCATTAAAAAGAAAAAAACGTTGATATTAAATCCACAAACTTTATTTTGGCCTTCATATTATGGTAATTGTTTGGAATTGGGTAATTTTGATCTTAATACATTTGTGTTAGATTCTTACAGGCTGCTCATTTTTTTCCCAGATAGACTGACTGCAATCTTCTCATGTGGCTACTGGATTTCTGGTTACTGAATAGGAGAAGGCTTCCAGCATACAGTATTCATATGTTTATTAATTCCTCCCTCTTAAGTATGGTCCCGACTCCCTCTCTGATTCTGGTATCCCTGCAAGAGAAACAGTGATATCTTTCCCAATCCAATCTTTTTGTGTGTGGGGATGAGGTGTATCACAGCTGTGTGACAAAAGGACATGTCTGTTTATCATGAGGTCTTAAACAGATTTCCTAGCATTTCTATTGTATATCCTACCTTCCTTCCATCCCCCCCTACCTTTATCCCAAAAGGTCCCATTCGTTTTCCCTACTACTAGTTTTGGATCTGCTTTCCAGCTTCCAAACTTTTATTGTTCATGTCTTCTTTTCTGTTTTCTTGAGCCCTGTAGGATTACCCCTTTAAAAAAAATCCATTTATTATTTAGTTTAGTAGGTCTAGTTTAAAGTTTAGTGTGGGTCTCAAAATGTTTGAAAATGTGCACATATTCAGTCTACTGTCTGTAACAGGAGACAGTCTGTCATCCTTGAAGCTACTTTGTTTTTGCCTTTGATACCTGCATGATTGTCATTGTCCTCGTCCTCCCTCCTCTCTTCTTTTCCTTCTTCTTCTTCATTCTTTGTCCTCTTTCTTCTTTCTTTTCTTCATTATTTTTTGTCATTTCTTTCCTAAATATTTATTCCTCCTCTTGTTCTACAACAATCATGTTTCCCAGGGTTTCCTGTCTTCATGCCTTTTCTCCCTTCTCTGAAACGTCTTCACACTTCAAATACTTCATATATACGGAGGACTTTGAAATTAGAATCTTGACCCTGGTTTCCCCCCCTCTCTCTGTGTGAGACAGTGATTATCTGCAAGTGCATGTGTCCAATACAGAATTCTTCCTCTCTCCACCTCTTTCCCACCCCCACAAACTTGTTTCTTCTCTGATACTTAGAACCTCAAGGTGAATGGTGCCACACCTACCAAGTAATTAATGAAACAAAATAAGCAAACAACAAACCCTAGGAGTTTGCTTAAACACCTTGTTTTGACTTGTTTCTCACATCCAGTTGGTTGGTAAATCTCATTGCCTCTCGATTTTAATAATATCTTAATAAATATCATTGCCTTTTTATCTTAATATGTTTTGTCTCCACTTTCTATCACCACTATCCTGTTCAGCTGTTATCAATTCTTACATTTCTTTTCTTATTAAAATATTCACATTTTCCTCCTTCAGCTAATTCTTTATCCTATCTCCAGAATGATATTTTTTAATATATAAATAAAAATAAGCCACTTCTTTGTTTAAAATGTCTGTTCTCAAACAGAGAGGTAGGAACCAGGGTCAAGATTCTAATTTAAATGTCCTCAGTATATATGAGGTATTTGATATAGAGATGAAGTTTCAGAAAAGGGAGAAAAGACACGGAGGCAGGATTGTTTTAGACATAAGGGAAGGGATAAATACATCTTTGTATAAGTGTTTGTGTAAACATCCATGGCTCCCCATGATCCTAGGCCTTAGTCGCCTTCCACTTTCCTCACTATCCTTGCTGATTCTCTTATGTGGATGCAGCATTCTAGCAAATGACTTGAAATTCTTCAGATTTTCCAGGCTTTCTTTCCTGAAAACTCTGTTCCCTTTGTGCCTTTTGTTATCTAACTAATGTTGGTTCTTCCTTAAAATTTCAACTCATATATCAACTCCTCCAGTAAATGTTCTTAGCATCACAGGCTGATTATATCCTCCTCTTCTGGGCTCCCTATTTACAACTTTCTCTCAGCATTTTTAATATCATGCTCATTATAGCCCATTTGATTAAGAGTGTAATGGCCCATCAGATCAAGGGCAAGAATTGTATCTTATCCATGTCCAGTAACTGATACTTAAGTAGTGGGTAAAGAATACTTATTGGATTAATGAATGAGAGGAGGGTTGAATGAACAGAACTGGAAATTAGAATCTTGATCCTGGTTATGAACAACACCTGTTGTGCATGTCCAGGCAATGAGTAGGGAGAGCTGAATATCTAAAGAGAAACATTTGGAAAGAGGAAGGAGATGGGAAGGAGTAAAAGATGAAACTTGAATTGCTCATAATTTTTTCAAATCTATTTCTGATTGCATCCATCAGTTCATGTGGCAAAAAAGAGAGGGCTTATTTCTAATTCAGATTATTATGGCATGGCCATTATTGAAGGACAGAGAGCAGTTGATTTGCTATATTCAGTCATGCTTTTTAATCAGCAGTGAGACAATTGATTGTATCTACTATGTAGAAAGGCAAATTTAAAACAACCAGTTAACCAAGACCCTCAATATAGTAATATTCAAGTCCATACTGAGTTTCCATTCTCCTTTCCTGGTGTATGTTCGCAATCACATGATCTGGATGTTTTATAACAGAGGCATATATCTTAAGTTTCTAATTGTATTCCAGGCATAGGGATGGATCATTCCAGAGCTCATTGTATATTTAAATTTAAATATTTTTTCATACAATAGGAAAGATCTTATTTTCTCCTTGCTATAGAAAATAAGCATTTCATACTTTTTCCAAATTAGCCTCTAGTTGCCATTTATGCCTCCTCATTTTAGATGAATGAGATCATGTTGGGCCCTTGCCTTCCATTTGATTAGTTTTTAACTATTTATTCTCTGCCATTCAAGTTTATTGCTGAGCAGTAAAAGACAAACTTAATGGGCCGGTATTCAAGGATGGGAAATCATCTAGCTACCGAGGCACTGAAGACACCAAATTAGAGGCAGTACTGATCTGTTCTCTCCACATTTGACATCTGTCTGCTAAAGCTTATAGGTCAGAATGTAGGCTGGATCTCAGATTGTAGTGTGTTACTTATTGTAAGGCTGACAATTTTCTATTCTTCTAAGTTTTCTACTGTAAAATGCTATTCTTGTAGCAGCATTTGTTAAATTCAGTGATGACAATTATTATAACTGGTTGTGTGGCTATACACTTTAAGTGTTTTTAACCAGAATGATTGATCAGGTCAGTTAAACAACTGGTTAATTCACACTGATGCTTTACACCACACATACTGAGGTTGGCTGGTGCAATTGTCCAGGTAATTCAGTCAAACAAAATAAAGTGCACGTCAGCGTGAAAAGCTGATATCAAGATTGCTGAGTCTAGCTCCTGTCACTGTTAGCTGGTTTGACTTGGGTTAATGAGTAAAGCTCGAAGCTTTGATTTCTGCTCTGGCAAATGGGGTGGTTGGATGAGACCGCAGTCTAATGCTCTTCCTAGAGCTCTACTTGGATAATTATTCTGGTCCCAGAACACCTCTTACAGACTATGGGTATGCTGCTTATAATTCTAGTAAGTTTGGAGAACTAAGAACATTTTTAGATTTAGAATATGCTTTTCCCCATACTTAAATACATTTTGAAGGGTTACTAACTGAGGATGTCATTGTATGATCACCATTTGTTTTGTAAATAAGGACTTCACTGACAGCACCTGCTTCTATCCTTCCTTTTCCAAATAGGTATCTTACTTCAAAATAAATCACATGTTAATTAAGCATCCCCTGTGTGCCATAAATAGTTCTAGGTGCTAAAGACACAGTGATAAACAGTTGAAGTCCAACATGAGCTTACAGTAATTGCATACATGGGTGTGTATGTATACGAACACAATTTTCTTGACACAGAAAAGAAATCAGGGGGAGTCAAAACAATCAATGCCTTGATAGGTTATATTTGTATTGGTATATGAAATTTTCTTCCAGGAAAAGATTTTTATCTTGCACTTGTACATGGAGGAGATTTGTGAGTTTGTTTTAACTACAGCATTTTCAAACTAAAATAGACAGCATCGAGGAGAATTTGTATAAACTTTTTCTTGTAAACAGTGTGATAGCAAGGAATCTCATAGTATGATACCTTCCTCTGGATAAACTCCCCCTGTGGTTTTTAATAACTTTACACACTTAACATACAAATATGAAATTATTAATTTATATATTAATACAATCACATATTTTATAATAAAAATTTTTTAAGAATTAAAGACAATTTTCTCACTGTATATTTAAATATTAATAGTTAGATCTATAAGTTACAGAATAAGAGCACTTTTGAAAAACAGCTAAAGAAATACATAGGACCATGAAGTGGGGTATGTGAGTGTTTCTAAAGTGCATTTCAGAACCCAAGCAGAGCTGATATGTTAGTGCATGTGAAATCCTGAATACTACACAAAATGCTAAGACTAAGTTAGTTTTGTTCCTGACAGTAAAGCCAGGAACAGAGAAAGCTGGTGATCTAATATTGCTTAATGGACTATTGCACAGTGTACAATGTCATTGTAAATGCTCTGTAGTTAATTTGAGGTATTCTGTATTTGTTCTATGACTATGTTAATTTCCTTGCCAAACATTATTGTACTTCATGTGTAAATCCTCTTGAAGAAAATTGGACATTAGAGCCTCAGCAGGAGATGGATTCTAAACAGCACTTTTGCAGTTTGGTTACTATAGGTGAATGCTTGAGGTCTCAGATTTCCTTTCACTTTTTCCAGCGTATGAGAGGAGGAGCAAATCTTTCCTCTCAGTGGGAAGCCCCAATGCTATTCTCAGAAATAGTTGAATTGCAAACATGTAAATAATTCTTTGAAGTAGATTTTATAATTCTAGGCATACAAAGAGAGAAAAGTTTTATTCATATCTTGGGGGATCCCAAGTATTCAGATGTTTGACTGTATAGAACTCCTCTGTTCAGATGACCCTTTAATACAACTATTACTTCTAAAAAAGAAACATTAAAGATTATGAGTCCAACTAGCATCACTTTCTGATCAGAATCAGAAGGATTAAGTGGTATCCCTGTAGCTCTGGAGAGAAGGGGGTTCCCCTCCCAGGGCAAGTTACCTATGAATATAATGAAACTGAAGTAAGACAAAGGGAAAGGCAAGTTGGAAGAAAGGAGTTTCATTTCTCACAGTGCAGTCTCTCACTTGGCTTCCCCTGGTGCACTCCCAAGTCCTTCCTCTCTGGTCCTTGCTAGAAAAACCACTTTGGTCTCCTGCAGCTGTGGCACCCACTTGCTCTCCCTGCCTGCCCCTTCTGGCCAGAACTCCATGGACATGTCCCTGGTGACAGGTGGGCAACAGACCAATTAGGTGTCAGGAACTGAGGGGAGGAAAGAATGCCCATTTTATCTCCACCACTTGCCCCAGATCAACCAGAGACTCTGCTGTGGTAAACTTCCATTGGTGTGTAAATGGACTAAGGCCAGATAGGAAATTCTGGAAATTCTGGGTGGAAACTTTCATTTACTCCACAATCCCTAAAATTATTTGGCTCATTAGGAGTAAATCAGTGTCTTTTTTGCCATACTAAACATAATAAAAATTTAGGGGTTATTCTAGCCAAAAAAAGTTTGTAGAATGTTTGTAAGACAATGAAATTCTTTTAATCATACAAATGAATGGAAATTATAAATCTCACATTAAAGGATGTAATATACTAAGACTTAGTTTAGAAAAATGTTCTTAAAACTATCAATTTAGAAAGCAGAGTAGTGAATCTCAAGGGCTTTTCTAAGACATAGGTAACCCAGGATCTAAGCAGTTCCTCCTGGGAGCTGACAGCTTTTGAACTTTACATAACATCTGAGGCTGCCTGTCTCCATGGATTGTCAGTTGAATTCTCTCAGCACGGAAGGTACAGACTCTCAAGGGAAATCAACCCCTCTCTTCGTTAATGTCAATAGTTAAGGTCACAAGTATGAGAACCCAAAGCAGTACTAGTCATCTGAGAAAAGTTCCCTTTGGAAATGTTAGAGTAGGCAGTTAGACATAAGCAGGAGGAACGGGCCAGCCCAACACCAAGGAAGACTCCTCCTTGGATAACCCCTAAGCCCTCCTTAGTTCCCAGCTCCAATGTCCTGATATCTAGTTTATCAGGATACCTAGATTGTCAAGAGGCTCAAGACTGCAGGGGCTCTCCCAATTACAGGGCATGCATAAGGTCCAAAGACCTCATCTGAAAGTAATCCCACCTTTAAAATAACATCTAAATCTAATTAGCATTGTCATTTGGGCCCCCCTGTAGGCTTTGCTTAGGTATTCATGGGGAAGGTTGCCTGCACACTGAGAAAATAGTTACATAACTTAGAGCTGTCAATCAACCTATCAATCAAATGAATAAGACCCAGGGCAGGACTTCCTGACATCTCAAGAAAAAATAAAAGACCAACAAACCTTAATGGCAGGGCTGCTTCTGTTTTCTAGACAGCCCGCTCTCTATCCTTCTTGAGAGTGTGCTTATGCTTTGCTTAATAAACTCTTGCTGTTTAAAACTGTCCTAAATCTGTCTCTTGATTGAATTCTTTCCCTTGAGAAGAATCAGGGAAACAGTGCATTCTGCTGGTAACAGAAATGTCCATATGTAATCCTAAAATAAGCAAAAAGACATTAAGTCTAACTTTCATCATAGATGATAGATTTCTATCACATTTATTCTTCATCATGACTGTTGTTGTGTGTAGACCTCTTAGATTGTGTCATTCCAGAGTTGCTGGATGTCTTACTTGTTCTCAGTATTCATTCATTCTCCAGTCCCGCCCCCATGATTATAGAGATGTTCATTTGATCCTCCCAGAGAGTCCTGCCAGTGCATCCTTATGTTACCTAGAAGAGTAATCCAGTAAGCTGCTATTATCTATAGATCACAGATTTGGCAGATGAGAAAAATGCCACCTAAGAGGCTCAAGGAAATAGATACAATGTAGATAAGACTTTGGTTAAGGGATGCTAGAAAAAATTTTAAAGTGAAATAGGCCTGTTTATTATAATGCAATCATCTTGGGGCACCACCTGAACAATCTTTCTCTTTTTTATAGGCAACCTTCTTTAAAAGTAACCTGTAATTAAAACCTCCATTTCTTCAGTTCTAGTTCACTCTTTACCAAATTGCCTGAAGCTTCTACTATAAACTCCCACTGGTTTCACCAAGTTTACAGAAGTAAATGGCTTGACAGCCATTAGTTTATACCACTGAACTGACTAAAGTCAGTTATGATACTAAGCAGTTTCTATTGCTGTTCCATCTTAAATTGGGTTACCAATTGATTAAAGAATGACCACCAGCAAGATAAAATGAGAGCATTAAAATGGAAGCAGAAAACAAATACAGACTTGCAACTCAAAAACCTTAGGTGCTACTTTTACAAGTAACATTAAATTAGAAAGTGACAAACTGGACTCCATTACACCCCTAATAAAAACAGCAATCACTAATGGAAACAAAATGGGGAGAGTACTTTGTTGCCAATTAGATAACAATGGAGCCCACAATGGAGAGAGATACAGGAACTCTTACTAATATATTTACATGACTGTTTACTATTACAGGAGAGGGCTAAGTGGGACAGCAATAGTTTTCTTATTGTCGGACTTTACATATGGATATTAAAGACCAATGATCAAAGTCACTTAAAATAAATGCAAGACTCCTTTGAAAGATTCAAGACTTATTTGTGTATCTAATCCCATAGCTTTACAGTACCAATGCTCAAATATTTTACAGACTTCATAGATCTGCAAGGGAACAGACATGGAAGCAAACTTACTATATTAGTTATCTGACATAACAATTGAAGGATCTAAGTCCAAAACAATACTGTCTCCTCTTTAGGAAGTGCTTTTTTAGTAACAAGGATGTGTGATTATACTAATTCAATGTGTTTTTCTTCTTCAAAATGAACTCCTTTGAATTTTTATTTTAAATGGAATTGGGAAATAAGAGCAAAGTGGTGATCTTTGATTTATTGCTGCCTATAATTTTTCTATCATAGGCTGCTCATTAAAGTACACATTTTAAAAGTATAAATGTTGAAATACATTTCCCTTTCTGTAAGTTGCAGCATTTACCCGCTCTCAAAAACATCATGAAAACTCTATCCAACAGAGGGATGAATATTTTAAACAGATTTTAGTAATTTTACTGTGTACATAATAATAATATAATGAGTTTAATAACATTAGTGGGTATAAATAGACTCCAGTATTAAAAATGATAATGCTAGATATCAGAACAGGAAAAGATAGGTCATTAATAAGTTAAGATGTCTGGATTTTATGAACTCATATTTTAGCAATTTTGCCTCCATTATGAATAGAGAGATTCCAATACCAGCCATTTTCCAGTCTTTCATGGCCAGGTAGGTCTGAAGGAACATTTGGGAAATTATGTAAATTGTTGCAAATCTTAGAAGAGAGTAGGTAACTGGGCACTTAAGTTTTATTACCCTTTCCTGATTTAGTGAAATCTATGCAGTATGTGAGTGGATAGACAGATTACATTCATTCCTAAAGAATTACAGGTCATTCAGGGTTGTTTCTAGAAAGAAGAGAGAAATTGACAGGGCTGGTGTGTTATAAAATTATGTTGTACACAAAATAATTTTCACCCCTAAAGTATTTATACATCTATTTAAGAATAACACTCCATGAAATTCATTTTAAAATGTGATTTTGGAGAAAAAGAGATGTAATGCAATTGAGACCAATCATATCTAATCAGATATTAGGCTAAACAAAAGCACCAAGAACTTTAATTATTTAGAGGAATGACTAAGGAGCTAAAATATAAGTACTTTTTCAATAAATATTCTACAAGTAAACA
Source organism: Smutsia gigantea (assembly GCA_032199065.1). Taxonomy (NCBI): domain Eukaryota; kingdom Metazoa; phylum Chordata; class Mammalia; order Pholidota; family Manidae; genus Smutsia; species Smutsia gigantea. Next base: position 304,617 of record JAVSCE010009898.1, read on the forward strand.
TCGGAAGAGAAAGCAATGGTCCCTTTGAGAAATAAAAAAACACCTTCTATTTGGAAAAAATAATCTTAACTAAAATTAACCCTGATTATGTGCATATGACTTCATGGTAATCTCCTTGAGTTTAACAAGTAGCATGAAACAGGAAATTCCAGAGCTCAGGTTTAGTCGATGATGTAAGTATCTGGTGAAGCCGAGCCTCCACAAGTCTAGTGAAACATATAGCCAAGTTCAGGAAGACTCAGAGGTGGCTAGTACATAACGTCATGGCAAGTAGGGGGTACTGGCAACATGCTACAGCGTCTCAATCATGGAGTATGTGATTCAGTGTAGAGAAATGTAATATTCTGGCTGAACTGGAGAGTGCCAAGTTGTATATTAAAATGTATACATACATAGTGATTAGAATCCTGGGTCCAGAGTTCCAAACTATCCTTCCACACATCCAAACCTCATTCCACATCTATCTAGGGTTGGATGTCCTTCCTTTCCTCAAATCCATTTTGGTCTTAAGGGTCTCCACTTAATGAGGCATCTGAGACTGACTCTCTACCTTGGCCCAGATTATTCTGAAAAAACTATCTCAACATGGTCTTAGGTGGGTACATTTTACTGTAATCAGGTATGACTCTTCCTGCTTCTGATCTTGGAGGTTCATTTGTGGACATGCAGAGGCAAGAGATCTCTGGTACTCAGAAGTATAAACTTCAGGAGTGTGGGAGGTAAAAAGGCACAACTGAGCCAAATTTAGGGAAGAAGCTATAGTTTTAGAAATCAAATTTGTTTGATGGGAGAATTCTCTAGAGGCCTATAAAAAGAGCATAGGATTTTGAGTCAGGAGCTGACCTTTATTAGAATCAGGTATGTCAATATTATCTGTAAGACTGGGGGGAAGATACTGAATCATTTCTAAGGTTTAGTTTCCTTACCTAAAAAATTAACTTAATAATGTGTTACAGGTTTGGTTGTAAAGCATTAACAGTGTGTATACATGTTTATACTAATATTTACATATTTATAGTTACCCAAAGCAATGCTTACCATTCAATATATGCTCAATTGATGGTAACTGCTTCTATTAGTGTTGGTGCAAATAAGGTAGCTCAAAGTAATCAGTAAATTATGATTCTAAATGTTTTTACTTTTTTTACCCTCACGTGTACTACATGACAATGGTCATAACAACTGATCAAGGGGCTATTTGTAGCTTTCCCTTCAGTTTGGAAAACTGTTTAGAAGCAACATCAGATTCAAATATACTAAAAGTTCAGAATCCCCAACTTACTCTCTACCTTTGGTGATAGCTGATTCCATGTGTGTCATAGAACTATTTTCCCAAGAAGCTGCTATCATCAACACATCTTACAAATAACAATGCATATTTTTGTAGATTCCTGGATGTTTCTGAGAATGCCTCATTGTTTAACCCCTTGATTTTTTTTTTAACTTCTCTGAGTTCCAGACCTGCTACCACCTTGATGCTAAGGAATCCACAGCTTCAGGATCTTATTTACTAAGGTATTTCATATGGAACTACAGAAACAGAATCCTTCTTGATGTCTAATAATAGTCTTTTATAAAAAGACTATTATTAGTCTTCTTTTGACTCAGGACTTTATCATGCAGAATAGGGGAAACAAATCATTCATCTGTTTGGACCCTATAACCCATGGACAACTGAATAAATACATTGGAATGACAAAACCACTTCCTAAGATACCATGAGGAGCCAGTCAAGTCACTAAAAAATCCAATTTGTCCTTTTGAAAGTTAATATAGAGGAACTGGATAGTTAGAAAGCAAAGGACTAAGAATCAATCACATAAGGTGCTAACATGTTTTTTCCTTTGTATTGTGTAATAAAGTGCTAATATGTTTTCTCTGTAATGCACTGAAGATTCTCTTCTCTTCTTTTTCATATATCGCAGTGTGTACTCAAACATGAAGTCTCCATCTAATGGACCCCTGCTAATCTTGTTTTTTCCCAGTAATGTGCCATTTTATGAGAAGGAAAGATGTGGGACTGATCAATATTTCCAAATGCCTCCATCATATAATATAGTTGTAATTTAGTTTGTCTCAAAGCATGAATTTGGGGAAAGGAATTGAACCACATTTCCAAATCTATGACTTAAAAATGAGAGTGAGAGGTATAAATCCTTAGGCTAATATTCTTTTAGATGATTGTCAAGAAGATTGATCTCATTCATCTCAAATTATAATATTTGATTTTAATAATGAACTAAGCAATGGACTGTTTCTTTCTAAATGAAGAACAGCTGGCTCTGTGATACCATTATTTAGTCTGTCCTTCATTTGTAGATCTTGGTATATTATCACTATCATATTAGTGGCTATTATATTTTATAAAAATCAGGAAAATAAATATTTTTCATTGATATGCTCCTCCAGATTCATCTTCCTTGTCCAGGGCTTATCAAACCAGACAGGAAATTTTCCTTTATTAATACTTTACTTGGTACCTTAGCTGTTAATAAATTAAAAGATTCTATCACTTAAATCATTTTCACTTCCTCTCTATACCAGTGTGTACATGAATGTCTACTACCATCACTATAATAGGTCTTAACTGTTTAGTAAGTTTGCTGTTATAATGTATCCCATGGCAAAAGCTGATAGAAAACTGGTAAGACTGCAAAGAGAAGGAGATGAATTCATTAACTTAGTTGGAGATTTTAACACACTTCTAACAGAAATGGATAGATCCAGCAGGTGGAAAATCAGTAAGGATGCGGTGGGATTCAACAGCACCATTATCAGCTGGATATAATTGACATCTATAGACGACAGCAGAATATACATTCTTAAGCTCACATGGAACAGTCACCAAGGCAGACCACATTCTGAGTTATAAAACACAAGTTGACAAATTTAAAAGAATAGAAATGATATAGTGCCTACTCTTAGGCCACAATAGAATTAAATTTGAAATCAATAACAGAAAGGTGGAAAATCCCCAAATACTTGGAGATTCAACAACATGTTTCTAAATAACATGGGTCAAAGAAGAAATCTCAAGAGAATTTAAAAAATATTTTTAACTAAATGAAAATGATAACATAACAAGATTTGTGGGATGCAGTGAAAGAAGGACTTGGAAATTTGTAGTTTTGAATGCATATATTAAAAGAAATATCTAAAATCAACAATATGAACTCTACCTTAGAAAAGTAAAGAAGAGAAAATTAAATCCAAGTAAGCAAAAGAAAAGAAAAAAAATAGAGAAGCCAATGAAATTGAAAACAGGAAATCAATAGAGAAAAATCAACAAAAGAAAAAACTTGTTCTTTGAAAATATTGATAAAATTGATAAACATCTATTCAGATTAACTTAAGAAAAAAGAGGACACACAATATTAATATAAGAAATAAAAAAGGGGGCATCACTATAGTTCCCATGAACATTAAAAGGAATATAAAGTAACATTATGAACAACTCTGCCCACAAATTTGATGACCTAGATGAAATGAATCAATTTCTGAGAAGACACAATCTGCCTAAAATCACACAAAAATAGACAATTTGAATAGGCCAATATCTATTAAATAAGTCAAATCAATAAATAATAAACAGAAAGCAACAGGCACAGGTGGGTTCACTGCCAAATTTTACCAAATTACAATTCTCTATTATCTCTTCCAGAAGACTGACGCAGAGGGAATACTTCCTAGCTCATTCTTTAAGACCAGCATTACCCTAACACTAAAGTAAGACAAAGACATTTAAAGAAAAGAAAATTTAAACCAATATCTCCTATCAACATAGGTGCAAAAATCCTCAGCAAAATATTAGCACATCAAATCTGACAATAATGAATAAAATGAATTATACACGATGTGGAATTTACCACAGATATGCAAGGTAACATTCAAAACCAATTAATGTAACCCATCAATTCAACATTCAAAAACTAATTAATGTAACCCATCACATCAAAAGGCTACAGAAGGAAAATGGAAGCATGAGAGGTGAGACAGAGAGCTCCTCCCAAAACCACAAACAGTACAAAAATATGTTAATTAATACAACTAACCTTAAAACAGCAAAAAGAAAGAAGGCTGAACCAGACTGCAAACAGACCTCATGAACAGAGCAGACCTCACGAAACAGGGTAACATAGGAAAGCCCTAATCTGGTGGGACCCAAGCCCTTCCCCCACCCCAGTTTACCGGCAGGAGGAAGAGAAACGGAGCAGGGGAGGGGGTGGAAGCCTGGGACTGCTGAACACCTAGCCCTGGATATCTGCTTGGTGAGCAGAATCCTATAGTCTGTGGTGCTCTGGATGTTGAGGGGCTCGGAGAGGCGGAGTGCTTGAGAAATTGACATTCTGGCCATTTGTGGAGGATGGGATCCACACCCAGCTGCTCTGGGACAAGGGAAAGGCAGGCAGTCTAAGAGGCTTCTTAGCAGCGAGAGGGCTGCTGAAGGGGCAGGGTTTGCATGGAGCTTGCTGTGCGGGAGAAGGGAGAGCTGAACAAGGTTGTCTGGGCATGCTCTGCCCAGCTGGTTGGGAAATTGGGCAGCTTCAGGTGCTACATCCCCCTGGCTGCCTACTGAGCTCCAAGGCCCTACACTGTGACATACAGCCTGGTAATCTTTCCTACTGGCATGCAGGCACCTGCTCGCAAACCCACAGTAAATGCGCAGGCGTCAGGACTACAACAGCTAGAGATGCAAAGCACAGATGGTCTTACACTGGAGACAGGCACCGCAGATGGGAATCAGGAAACAGATCTTTCCGCCAACTAGGCAACAGCTCCACTCCCCTACAATGCCCAACCTCACTCTAGGGGCTGAGCAGCTCCAGAGGCTGGAGTTTTTGGGCACAAGTGGGCGCCACACAGAAATAGGAAACGACAAAAGAACATGGTTAAGACCAAAATCTCACAAACCCCAGAAAGAGGGAAAAATGAAACCAAACTCACCAATCTTCCTGAAAGAGAGTTCAAAATAAAAATTATAAACATGCTTATGGAGGTACAGAAAAATATTCAAGAATCAGGAATGAATTTAAGATGGAGATTCAATCATTAAGAAATTCCATATCTTAAATGAAACATACAATGGAGGGATTTAAAAGCAGATTAGATGTAGTAGAAGAGGCACTAAATGGAATAGAAATTAGAGGAGAGGAGTACAAAGAAGCTGAGGCAAAGAGAGAATAAAGAATCTCTAAGAGTGAAAGAATACTGAGAGAACTGTGTGACCAATCCAACAAAACAATATATGCATTATAGGGTTATCAGAAGAATAAGAGAGAGAAAAAGGGAAAGAAAGTGTCACTGAGGAGGTAATTGCTGAAAACTCCCCCAATCTGGGAAAGGAGATAGTCTCTCAAGACATGGAGGTGCACAGATCTCCCAACACAAGGGACCCAAGAAAGACAACATCAAGATATATAATAATTAAAATGGTAAAGATCAAGGATAAAGACAGACTTTTAAAAGCAGCTAGAGAGAGAAAAAAGATCACATACAAAGGAAAACCCATCAGGCTATCATCATATTTCTCAACAGAAACTTCATAGGCCAGAAGGGAGTGGAATGATGTATTTAATGCAATGAAACAGAAGGGCCTTGAACCAAGAGCTTATTATTTAAATTTGAAGGAGGGATTAAACAATTTTCAGAGAAGCAAAATCTGAGAGAATTTACCTCGCACAAATCACGTCTACGCATTTTGGAGGGAATTCTATAGATGGAAGTATTCCTAAGGCTAAATAGATGTCACCCAAGGGAATACAAAGAGTACAGAATATGAATCATAACATACAAGGAATGGAGGAGGAAGAAAAAGGAGGAAAAAAAAGAACCTTTAGGTTGTGTTTGTAATAGTATATGAAGTAAGTTAAATTAGACTGTTAGATAGTAAGGGAATTGACCTTGAACCATTGGTAACCACGAATCTAAAGCCTGTAATGGCAATAAGTACATACCTATCAATAATCACCCTAAATGTAAATAGTCTGAATGCACCAATCAAAAGACATAGTGTTACTGAATGGATAAAAAAACAAGACCCATCTATATGCTGCCTACAAGAGACTCACTTCAAACCCAAAAACATACACAGACTGAAAGTAAAGGGATAGAAAAAGATATTTCATGCAACTAATAGTGAGAAAAAAGCAGGAGTTGCAGTACTTGTATCAGAGAACATAGACTTCAAAACAAAGAAAGTCACAAGACACAAAGAAGGACATAACATAATGATAACAGATTCAGTCCAACAAGAGGATATAACTATTATAAATATCTCTGCACCAAACACAGGATCACCTACATATATGAAAAAAACACTAACAGAATTAAAGGGGGAAATAGAATGCAATGCATTCATTTTAGGAGACTTCAACACACCACTCACTCCAAAGGACAGATCAACCAGGCAGAAATAAGTAAAGAGACAGAGACGCTGAGCGACATATTAGAACAGATGGACCTAATGGACGGACAACTACAGAACACTACATCCAAAAGCAACAGTATACACATTCTTCTCAAGTGCACATGGAACATTTTCAAGAATAGATCATCTATTAGGCCAGAAAAAGAACCTCAGTAAATTCAAAAAGACTGAAATTGTACCAACCAGGTTCTCAGATCACAAAGGTATGAAACTAGAAATAAATTACACAAAGAAAATGAAAAAGCCCACAAACACATGGAGGCTTTATAACATGCTCCTAAATAATCAATGGATCAATGATCAAATTAAAACAGAGATCAAGCAATATATGGAGACAAATGACAACAATAATCCAACACCACAAAAACTGTGGGATGCAGCGAAGGCCATGCTAACAGGGAAATACATTGCAATACAGACCTACCTCAGGAAAGAAGAACAATCCCAAATGAACAGATTAAACTCACAATTAATGAAACTAGAAAAGGAAGAACAAATGAGGCCCAAAGTCAGTAGAAGGAGGGATATAATAAAGATTAAAGCAGAAATAAATAAAATTGAGAAGAATAAAACAATAGAAAGGATCAATTAAAGCAGGAGCTGCTTTGCTGAGAAAATAAACAAAATAGATAAACCCCTGGCCAGACATATCAAGAAAAAAAGAAAGTCTACACACATAAACAGAATCAGAAATGAGAAGGCAAAAATCACTAAGGACACCAAAGAAATACAAAGAATTATGAGAGAATACAATTAAAAATTATATGGTAACAAATTGGATAACCTAGAAGAAATGGACAACTTTCTAGAAAAATACAACCTTCCAAGGCTGACTCATGAAGAAACAGAAAATCTGAATAGACCAATTACCAGCAATGAAATTGAATTGGTAATCAAAAGCTACCTAAGAACAAGACCTCTGGACCAGATGGTTTCACTGTTGAATTTTATCAAACATTTAGTGAAGACCTAATACCCATCCTCATTAAAATTTTCCAAAAAGTAGAAGAGGAGTGAATACTCCTAAACTCATTCTACGAGGCCAACATCACTCTTATACCAAAACCAGGAAAAGACACCACAAAAAAAAAAATTACAGACCAATATCCCTGATGAATATAGATGCAAAAATACTCAACAAAATATAAGCAAACAGAATTCAAAAATGCATCAAAAAGCTCATCCATAATGATCAAGTGGGATTCAACCCAGGGATGCAAGGATGGTACAACATTTGAAAATCCATCAACGTCATCCACTACGTCAACAAAAAGAAGGATAAAAACCATATGATCATCTCCATAGATGCTGAAAAAGCATTTGACAAAATTCAACATCCATTCATGATAAAAACTCTCAACAAAATGGGTATAGAGGGCAAGTCCTTGAACATAATAAAGGCCATATATGACAAACCCACAGCCAACATTTTACTTAACAGTGAGAAGCTGAAAGCTTTTCCTTTAAGATCGGGAACAAGACAAGGATGTCCACTCTCCCCACTTGTATACAACATAGTACTGGAGGTCCTAGCCACGGCAATCAGACAACACAAAGAAATAAAAGGCATCCAGATTGGCAAGGAAGAACTCAAACTGTCCCTGTTTGAAGATGACACAATATTGTACATAAAAAACCCTAAAGAATCCACTCCAAAACTATTAGATCTAATATCTGAATTCATCAAAGTGGTGGGATACAAAATTAATACACAAATATGTTGCTTTCTTATACACTAATGATGAAATAGCAGAAAGAGAAATCAGGAAAACAATTCCATTCACAATCGCATCCAAAAGAATAAAATACCTAGGAATAAACCTAACCAAGTAAGTGAAAGACCTATATACCCTGAAAACTACAAGATACTCTTTAGAGAAATTAAAGAGGACACTAATGGAAATTCATCCCATGCTCTTGGCTAGAAAGAATTAATGTTGTCAAAATGGCCATCCTGCCTAAAGCAATCTACAGATTCAGTGCAATCCCTATCAAAATACATACAGCATTCTTCATTGAACTAGAGCAAATAGTTCTAAAATTCATATGGAACCACAAAAGACCCCAAAGAGCCAAAGCAATCCTGAGCAGGAAGAATAAAGTAGGGGGAATAACGCTCTCTGACTTCAAGCTCTACTACAAAGCCACAGTAATCAAGACAATTTGGTACTGGCACAAGAGCAGACCCATAGACCAGTGGAACAGAATAAAGAGCCCAGATATAAACCCAAGCATATATGGTCAATTAATACATGATAAAGGAGCCATGGATATACAATGGGGAAATGACAGCCTCTTCAACATCTGGTGTTGACAAAACTGGACAGCTACATGTAAGAGAATGAAACTGGGCTACTGTCTAACCCCATACAGAAAAGTAAACTCAAAATGAATCAAAGACCTGAATGTAAGTCATGAAATCATAAAACTCCTAGAAAAAAATATAGACAAAAACCTCTTGGATATAAACAAGAGCAACTTCTTCATGAACATATCTCCCGGGCAAGGGAAACAAAAGCAAAATGAACAAACGGAACTATATCAAACTAAAAAGCTTCTGTACAGCAAAGGATACCATAAGGAGAAGAAAAAGACATCCTACAGTATGGGAGAATATATTCATAAATGACATATCTGATAAGGGGTTGACATCCAAATTATATAAAGAGCTCATGCCCCTCAACAAACAAAAAGAAAATAAGCCAAATTATAAATGGGCAGAGTAGCTGAACAGACACTTCTCCAAAGAAGAAATTCAGATGGCCAACAGGCACATGAAAAGATGCTCCACATCACTAATCATGAGAGAAATGCAAATTAAAAGCACAATGAGATATCTCCTCATACCAGTTAGGATGGCCACCATCCCAAAGTCAAACAACAACAAATGTTGGCAAGGATGTGGAGAGAGGAACCCTCCTACACTGCTGGTGGGAATGTAAATTAGTACAACCATTGTGAAAAGCAGTATGGAGGTTCCTCAAAAAACTCACAATAGAAATACCATTTGACCCAGGAATTCCACTCCTAGAAATTTCCCCTAAGAATGCAGCAGCCCAGTTTGAAAAAGACATATGCATTCCTGTGTTTATCGCAGCACTATTTACAATAGCCAAGAAATGGAAGCAACCTAAGTGTCCATCAGTAGATGAATGGATAAAGATGAGGTGGTACATATACACAATGGAATATTATTCAGCCATAAGAAGAAAACAAATCCTACCATTTGCAACAACATGGATGGATCTAGAGGGTATTATGCTCAGTGAAATAAGCCAAGCCGAAAAAGGTAAGTATCAAATGATTTCACTCATCTGTGGAGTAAAAGAACAAAGCAAAAACTGAAGGAACAAAACAGCAGCAGACTCACAGAACCCAAGAATGGACTAACAGTTACCAAAGGGAAAGGAACTGGGGAAGATGGGTGGGAAGGGAGGGATAGGGCGAAAAAGGGCTATTAGAATTAGCACACATAATGTAGCGGGAGTGGGGGTGGGGTGGGGGGATACGGGGAAGGCAGTATAACACAGAGAAGACAAGTAGTGATTGTATAACATCCTTCTGTGCTGATGGACAGTGACTGCAATAGGGTATGTGGTGAGGACTTGATAGTAGGGGGCATCTAGTAACCATAATGTTGCTCATGTAATTGTATATTAATAATAGCAAAATCTTAAAAACAACCTTAAAAAAAGGCTACAGAAGGAAAATACATAATATCAATAGACACAAAGAAAGCATTTGACAAAATCCAACACCTATTAATGATAAAACTCTCAGCAAACCAGAAATAGAGAGGAGCTTCCTCAAAGTGATACAGAAAGTGTACTACTAACATCACACATAATGGTGAGAAACTGTAAGCTTTCCTGCTAAGATCAGGGTCAAGCAAGGCAAGGATGTCCTTACTACAGATTTTCAACATTGTGCTAGAAGTCATGGCTATTTCAATAAGACAAACGAAATAAAAGGTATATGGATTGTGAGGGAATAAACAAAACTTTGTTTATTGTAGATGATATGACCATTTTTGTAAAAAATTCAAAGGAATAAAAAGTCCTACAACTAAAAGCCATGATAGTAAAGTTTTGGAATTCAAGATTAATGTACAAAAATCAATTGCTGTCCTATATGTCAGCAATGAACAAGTGTAATTTGAAATTAAAAACATGATACCATTTACCTTAGCACTTAAAAAATGAAATTCATATGTATAATAAAATGTGTAAATTTACATGAAAAAGTTATAAAACTCTGATGAAAAATATTGCAAAAGAACTAAAGAAATGGAGAGATGTTCCATGTTCATGGACACGGAAGATTTAATATTCCAAAATATCCGTTCTTCCCAACTTGATCCCAGATTCAATACTATCCCAGTCAAAATCCCAGAAAATTATTTTGTGGAAATTAACAGATTCTAAAGTTAAAGAAACAAAAGACCCAGAATATCCAACACAATACTGAAGGACAAGAATAAAACCAGAGGACTGACACTACCTCACTCTAAAACTTACTATAAAGCTGTGATTAAGGCAATGTGGCAATGGTGAAAGAAGAGACAAATAGTTAAATGTAACAGAATAGAGAGCCCCAAAATAGATCTCCATAAATACAGTCAATTGATCTTTGACAGACTATCAAAGGCAACAAAATGGAGCAAAGATTATGTTGAACAAATGGTACTAGAAAAAATGGACATCCTCATGCAAAAAAAATTAGTCTAGACACAGACTTTTCAACCTTCACAAGTTTTAACTCAAAATGGATCAGAGACCTAATTGTAAATGCAAAACTAAAACTCCTAGAAGATAACATAGGCAAAAATTAAGATGCACTTGGCTATAGTGATGACTTTTTAGACAGAACTTAAAAAAAAATTTTTTTTTTATTTTGGTATTGTTAATGTACAGTTATTTGAACAACATTAAGATTACTAGACTCCCCCTATTATCAAGGCCCCACCACATACCCCATTACAGACACTGTCCATCAGTGTAGTAGGATGTTATAGAATCACTACTTGTCTTCTCTGTGTTATACTGCCTTCCCCGTATCCCCCCACCCCACCCCCACTCCCGCTACATTATGTGTGCTAATTCTAATAGCCCTTTTTCCCCCTTATCCCTCCCTTCCCACCCATCTTCCTCAGTCCCTTTCCCTTTGGTAGCTGTTAGTCCATTCTTGGGTTCTGTGAGTCTGCTGCTGTTTTGTTCCTTCAGTTTTTGCTTTGTTCTTATACTCCACAGATGAGTAAAAATCATTTGATACTTGTCTTTCTCCACCTGAGTTATTTCACTGAGCATAATACCCTCTAGATCCATCCATGTTGTTGCAAATGGTAGGATCTGTTTTCTTCTTATGGCTGAATAATATTCCATTGTGTATATGTACCACCTCATCTTTATCCATTCATCTACTGATGGACACTTAGGTTGCTTCCATTTCTTGGCTATTGTAAATAGTGCTGCAATAAACACAGGAATGCATATGTCTTTTTCAAACTGGGCTGCTGCATTCTTAGGGGAAATTCCTAGGAGTGGAATTCCTGGGTCAAATGGTATTTCTATTGTGAGTTTTTTGAGGAACCTCCATACTGCTTTCCACAATGGTTGTACTAATTTACATTCCTACCAGCAGTGTAGGAGGGTTCCCCTCTCTCCACATCCTAGCCAACATTTGTTTTTGTTTGTATTTTGGATTTTGGCCATCCTAACTGGTATGAGGTGATATCTCATTGTGGTTTTAATTGATATTTCTCTCATGATTAGTGATGTGGAGCATCTTTTCATGTGCCTGTTGGCCACCTGAATTTCTTCTTTGACGAAGTGTCTGTTCAGCTCCTCTGCCCATTTATTAATTAGCTTATCTGTTTTAGTTTGTTGAGGTGCACGAGCTCTTCATATAATTTAGATGTCAACCTCTTATCAGATATGTCATTTATGAATATATTCTCCCATACTGTAGGATGTCTTTTTGTTCTACTGATGGTGTCCTTTGCTGTACAGAAGCTTTTTAATTTGATATAGTCCCACTTGTTCATTTTTGCTTTTGTTTCCCTTGTGTGGGGAGATATATTCATGAAGAAGTTGATCATGTTTATGTCCAAGAGATTTTGCCTACATTTTTTTCTTAGAGTTTCATGGTTCCATGACTTACATTCAGGTCGTTGATCCATTTTGAGTTTACTTTTGTGTAAGGTTCAAGGGTAATTCCCATACTATCTAACAGTCTAATTTAACTCACTTCATATGCTATTACAAAGACAACCTAAAGGTTCTTTTTTTTCCTCCTCCACCATTCTTTGTATCTTATGAATCATATTCTGTATTCTTTGTCTATCCCTTGGTGACATCTATTTAGCCTTAGGAATACTTCCATCTATAGCAGTCCCTCCAAAATGCACTGTAGAGGTGGTTTGTGGGAAGTAAATTCTCTCAGATTTTGCTTCTCTGAAAATTGTTTAATCCCTCCTTCAGATTTAAATAATAACCTCTTGGTTCAAGGCCCTTCTGTTTCATTGCATTAAATACATCATTCCACTCCCTTCTGGCCTATGAAGTTTCTTTTGAGAAATATGATGATAGCCTAATGGGTTTTCCTTTGTATGTGATCTTTTTTCTCTCTCTAGCTGCTTTTAAAAGTCTGTCTTTATCCTTGATCTTTACCATTTTAATTATTATATATCTTGATGTTGTCTTTCTTGGGTCCCTTGTGTTGGGAGATCTGTGCACCTCCATGTCTTGAGAAACTATCTCCTTTCCCAGATTGGGGGAGTTTTCAGCAATTACCTCCTCAATGACACTTTCTTTCCCTTTTCCTCTCTCTTATTCTTCTGATAACGCTATAATGCATATATTGTTTTGTTGGATTGGTCACACAGTTCTCTCAGTATTCTTTCACTCTTAGAGATTCTTTATTCTCTCTTTGCCTCAGCTTCTTTGTACTCCTCTCCTCTAATTTCTATTCCATTTAGTGCCTCTTCTACTACATCTAATCTGCTTTTAAATCCCTCCATTGTATGTTTCATTTAAGATATGGAATTCCTTAGTGATTGAATCTCCACTTTAAATTCATTCTTGAGTTCTTGAATATTTTTCTTACTTCCATAAGTATGTTTATGATTTTTATTTTGAACTCTCTGTCAGGAAGATTGATGAGTTCAGTTTCATTTGGTCCTTTTTCTGGTTTTGTGAGATTTCATTCTTAACTATGTTCTTTTGATGTTTCATATTTCTATGTGCTGCCCTCTGGTGCCCAGGAGCTCCAGTCTCTGGAGCTGCTCAATCCCTAGAGTGAGGTTGGGGGTCATAGGGGAGCAGTGCTGGTGCCTGGGGGGAGGAAAGAGCTGTTTCCTGATTCCCAGCTGCCATGCCTGTTATCAGTATCAAAGCAGTGGGCCGAGCACACAGTTGTAAGCCTCTGTGCTTGGCATCTCTAGCTGTTGTAAGTGGGGCCTCTTTCCGGCTGGCCTGACGTCAGTGCAGTGACTGCTGGTGTGCCAGCAGGTGCCGGTAGGCCAGGAGGAAGGTGCAGTAGGCTGCATGTCACATTGTGGGGCTTCGGAGCTGAGTAGAATGGAGTGCCTTAAGCTCCTCAAAGTTCCCAACCTGCTGGGCAGAGTGCACCTAGATAATCTTGTCCAGCTCTCCCTTCTCCTGCACAGCAAGTTCTGTGCAAACCCCACCCCTTCTGCAGCCCTCTCGCTGCTAGGAAGCCTCTCAGACCGCCTGCCTTTCCTTTGTCCCAGAGTGGCTGGTTCTGGATCCCGTCCTCCACAAATGGCCGGAATCTCAGTCCCCCAAGCACTCCGCCTATCCCAGCTCCCCAACCTCCAGAGCAGCACACAATGTAGTTTTCTGCTCCCAAAGCAGGTCTCCAGGGCTGGGTGTTCAGCAGTCCCAGGATTCCACCCCCTCCCAGCTCTGTTTCTCTTCCTCCCACTGGTGAGCTGGGGTCGGGGAAGGGATTGGGTCCTGCCGGATCAAGGCTTTGGTACGTTACTCTGTTTCATGAGGTCTGCTCTGTTCATGAGGTGTGTATGCAGTCTGGTTCAGCCTTCTTTTCTGTTGCTGTTTTAGGGTTAGTTGTGTTAACTGTATTTTCATACTATTTGTGGTTTTCGGAGGAGTTCTCTGTCTCACCTCTCAGGCTTCCATCTTGAATCTAGACAGAACATTTTTAGGTAAAATTTTTCTCATGACCCATGAGAGAAATTAATTAATAAACTGGAATCTATTAAAATTTGAAATGTCTTTTCTGTTAAGACAATGTTAAGAGAATGAGAAGATAAGCCAGAAACTAAGAACATTTTCAAAAGACATATCTGATTAAAGACGCTCTTCCAAAGTACTCAAAGAACACTAGAAAACTCAACAATAAAAAATCAAATAACCCAATTTAAAAATGGGCCAAAGACCAAAGACCCTCTCAGATTCTATCTCACCAAAGAATATATAGAGACAGCATAAAGTCATATGAAAAGATGCTTAATATCATTAGCCTTCTTAAAAATGCAAATTAAAACATGATACACACCTATCACAGTTTGCAAAAACCAGAATGCTGGCAAAAACCAAATGCTGGTGAGGATGTGGAGCAACAAAAATTCTCAACATTGCTGGTGGGAATGCAAAAGTGGTACAGCTGCTTTAGAAGACAGTTGGGCAGTTTCTTACAAAACTCAGTATAGCTTTACCATAGTATCCAGCAACCATGCTTTTTGGTGCTTATCTGAAGGAGTTAGAAACTTCATGGCCACACAAAAATGAGCATGGTTTATAGCAGCTTTATTCATAACTACCAACATTTGGAAGCAAACAAGTGTCCTTTAGTAGATGAATAGATAAATAAAAGTGGTACATCCATGCTATGGAATATTATTCAGTGCTAAAAAGTAATGTGCTATCAAGCCATGAAAATACTTGAAGGAACCTTTAGTGACTGAGGATAATATGAAAAGATTGCATACTATATGACTCCAACTATATGACATTCTGGAAAAGTCAAATGT
>JAVSCE010009899.1:0-14278 GCA_032199065.1 Smutsia gigantea
CTCATCACAAAAATTAATTTTTTCCTATCTTCTCTATATTAGTATAATATCTGCCTCTAGAAATAATTATTTCACTGGAGGAACTGGTTACAACTGGGGAAGTCTCAGTTATTAATCAAGTCAGATAAATCTAGTTGACCTTCACTTAACATGTTCTTGCATTTGAAAAGGTACTTTTATCCTGTAGTCATGATCTTCTTAATATCACAGAAAGCCATGGGGATTCTGAGTCCTAAAAAACAAATCATACATGGGGGAGGAGAATAACCATCCTTTGTGTTAGTAATAATAAATCTGACCTTCCCACTAGAATGTAAGCTCCCTTGGGGAAAGGGTTTTGCTTTCTTATTCATACCTTTATCCTCAGTGCCTAGAAGAGTACCTTCTGCATAATAGCTGCTCAATAAATATGTGTGGAGTGAACAAATGAATACAGCTTTATAATGTACAAAATGCTTAAAATATTTATGTATCTTACTTAATACAACCACCTTGGGAATTAGGCAGTGTCTCATTTTTACACCTAAATCAATGGAGGCCAAGAAGTTAAGAGGCTTTTCCCAGGTCCCACAGTTGGGGCTAGGGCCCAGGTCTTTTGATGCTCTTAACGCTGACACACAGCTACTGTTTTGGGGAAGAATGGACCAGGAGTGAAAGCAAGTAACTGACATAAGCCACATCATTATTACATGTCAGGATTTCATTCCAAAAGCAGCTGCCTTGTATATAACTAGGGCATTTAAGAACAAAGCATGCCAGTGGTAGTCGGTGTTAGTAGCTCAAGCATCCAGGGCATTTTGTCTATGTGTGTACTCACCCAAGCTCATCTGTGTATAGTGTGTTTGTATGTGTGTATAGATATATATACATACACGTATACATACATATGTGTATGTATGTATATAGTCATCATGTCACATGGTAATTAAGTCAGTTCAGTCAATACAAGAATTGCCATAACATCAAGTAGTTTAACTGAAAAAATGTTTGCATTATATCTGATAACTTAGATGTAAGAGAAAGAGATGGCGCAATAAAGAATCTCGGAAGCTTAGGGACCAGGTTGAGTCTTGCACTTTAGGTGGGCTTTATGTTAGCTGGCATCTTCAGGTAGGTAGAATCTATATTCCAGTACTTGTTAACGTTGATGTTGGCAGAGCTCTTGTTTTCTGGTCTATTCTTCTGTAATAGAAGACTTTTTTTCTCTCTCTCAAGGGAACTGCAGATCCATGGTGAAACAGCTCATTCTTAAATTAATTTCTTGTTCAAAGTTCATGTCTTGCCAGTGGGTTTCAGCCCCTGGCAAGTTCATTCTTGATTCTGTGAGACCAAAAAATGACAGTGGAACGTTCTTGGGGTGAAAGTGTTATACCCAACTTTATTCCCACAGTGGCAGGTCAATCACTAGAATCCCATCCACTCAGAGCGAGTCTGAACGCAGCAAGCCCGTCTCTGCCTCTGGGTCTCTCTGCCCCTGCAGCCGTCTCAAGTCTCTGTCCTCGGTGCTGCCACCACTCCAGCTTCTGCTCTCCTGCAGCTGTGCAGCCCAGAGCACTGGGTGGAGCTCTTTATTTAGAGTCAGTAATACCGTATTGCCCACACGTGTGCAGTAAGCGGACCGACCAAGGTCAGATGAGAATCCTGGCCATAGGAAGTTTCATTTTCTCTACAGTTCATCCCTTGACTTTTAGAACATTAGCAAGAAAGAAGGTCTTTGTACTTTTTTTTTTTCCACTAGAGGGCTTTCTGTATTCTCTTTTAGTTGAGGTTGAAATAACTCCCAGGTTAAGGATATCTTTGAAAACTCCTTGATCACAAGACCAAGCCAGGAGGAGCTGCTCACATGTGCAGGGAGACAAACCATGTTTCATTCCTCTGGGTGATAGAGGTGATCTTCCTGCAACAAGTCTTGATGCTGTAACAGTGTTTTGCAAACTTAAGCAAGCATCAGAATCACCTGTCAGGCTTGTTAAAACACAAGATTGCTTCACAATATAGGTAGGTCACAGGGAAGGCAGTACAGCACGGAAAAGACAAGTAATGACTCTATAGCATCTTACTATGCTGATGGACAGTGACTGCAGTGGGTGGAGTGAGGACTTGGTAATATGGGTGAATGCTGAAACCACAATGTTGTTCAAGTAAAACCTTCATAAGATTGTATGTCAATACTATAATGTAAAACAAAAAACAAAAAAAAAGATTGCTGTCAGCTGCCACAACCCCCACCCCCCACACTCCCCCACCCCCATTTCTGATGTAGTAGGTCTGAAGTGGGGCCCCAGAATTTGCGTTGCTAACAAGTTCCCAGGTGATACTGATGAGCAGATGATCCTGGGATTACTGAGGATCCAGGGATTACACTATGAGAGCCACCACTTTATAGGATAAAATAATGTTTTCCAAACTGCTTTTTGATCATTTTTTCCCTCATAGTCCAGGCAACCAGGAAGCTCAAGTAGCTGAAATTATTTCTCTTCCCTTTTTTATTTGTCTGCTTCATAAAAGTAAACAACCTGCGAAGAATTTTTTCTGCAAGCAATTTCTAAGAAACGTCATGTGGCTAATGAAAAGATAGTACAGCCTTCTAAACAACTATACAGTACTTATGTAATTGTTCATATGAATACCTAGGGAGCTGTGTGATTTTTACTTAAAAACTGTAGATAATATATATGCATTTAATGATACTTTACATCATGGCCTCTCCATTAGATAGAGTACTGTATAACCATTAAAACTCATGTGGTAATGACATGGAGAAAAAGCTTATAGTAAATTAAGACAAAAAAAAACCCCACCTGATTGCAAATCAACATAGATGATCTGATAGTGATTTTGGTGGGGAGGGGGCAACAGTGTATGGAAAGCATAGAAAAAAAGAATAAAAAAACTCCAAAATGTCAATGAACTTACTGGTGGTTGGGTTTGTAGGTGCCCTTCTTGGTGGATTCTGTAGAGTTTCTGGAGTAAAGGTGTTACTTTCAAATTCACTACAAAAAAACACAAAGTGAAGGACTGAGTAATGAAAGCTTTACTGCTTTATTTAAAATTCGTGGAACCACGTTTTTATTCCTGAGTGGCTGCTCTGGAGAATTTTAGAAATGGGAATGAAATCCTAGTGGTCTTTTTATTAAAGACTCTTGATTAATATTTGCATTGTTCTTTGAATAGTCAAGTGTTAGGTAGTGTATATGGTCTCTTCCATTATTGTTTGAGCTGGTTGGACTTCTTCAGCATTAACGACTTCCTAATAAAGGACTGAGAAGCTGACTGTGTTTGCAACCTACACAAAGGTTTATTTTTATAGCCTATGGGTGATGTTGAATTTTGTGGCAATGTAATGAATAGGGAACAGAAAGTAGGTATAATTATTACTAATGCTGGAAGAAACTTCAGAGAAAAGTGAGAGTGAATGGAACAAGGCCCAAATGCATCATTCCTGCACACTATATGCATGACATATATGTCATTTACAGTTGTACACCATGTTTGGAATCAGGCTATAATTGCAGGTCTGGAGAATTTTGACTGGAATTCAAGGTGAGGTGGCTTGGTTTATTAGCAGTTTTGGTAGCAAAAGTGGCATTTCCAGTCTAAGATTTGAAGACTTCATCTCACTTGTATAATCTTTTGTTTTTATCTTACACCTTAGAAATTGGACTCCCAGATCCGAATGGAAGTGATATATAGAATATAGGAGGTTTTAGGCTGTGCTTTCTGATGTTTAGATAAAAGTAAGTGAAAATAAAATTACTCCTGGAATTTAAATACTGGTGTTAGCAGCAGCAGTAGCAATTATCAGTGGGAAGTGCAGGTTAAAACTGAGCCAGTTTCCAGTAATGTCAGTGAAGGACCATGTCTTGACTTCTGTATTTCACAAGAAAAGACATCTGATGGGTGTGGAACCTACTGTGCCAAAAATGGAGAATGTTCCCCTCCTTCAAGTTCAGAACCTAATCATGTAAAGGTGTGATAGTTACTAATTTTCAGAACTTTCTTTCCAAACACCACCAAAATTCTCTTTTTTTGGTCATAAGCTGGGAAAAGCTCTGAAGATAGGAAGGGTGAGTCCCCATGATAACAGAAACATCTCTTGAGCCCATATTTTTGTTTCTGTGCAATAAAATGATATTCTGTCCATCAGCCAATCTACTTCATAAGGAGCCCTTTTAAAAATTGATTTTTCCATAGCTAAAAAGCTTTAAAACATAAACACACACATAGAGGAGTTTAATGGATCCCCATGTACCTTATTACTCGAGCAATTATCAACAGTCTGTCTTGCTACCCTTCTCGTTTTGTCTGTTCTGCCCCAGCTTTTTGTGGGAGATAGTCTGGAGTATATTAAAGAAGATCTTGGTATCATTTCATCTGTGAATACTTCAGTATATATCTGTACCAGATAAGAATTTTTAAAACGAGTCATAATACCATTATTCATAATCAAAATTAACAATAATTTCTTAAAATCATTTAATGCCTAGCTCATGTCACTTTTCTCCATTTGTCTAAAAGTGTCTTTTTACAGTTGGTTTGTTTGATTCATGATCCAGAAAAGATCCATACATTGTTTCTGGTTGATCTCCTTTAACGTATAAACAGTCCCCTTTCCTTTAATTTTCATGCTATAGGCATACCTTGTTTTATTGCGCCTCACTTTATTGCCCTTTGAGATACTGTGTTTTCTACAAATTGAAGGTTTGTGGCAACCCTGCCTCAAGCAAGTCTATCAGCACCATTTTTCCAACATCATTTGCTAACTTTCTGTTGCTGTGTCACATTTTGGTAATTCTTGTAATATTTCAAACTTTTTCACTATTATTATCATTGCTCTGGTGACTTGTTATTATCAGTGATTACAACTCACTGAAAGCTCAGATGATGGTTAGGATTTTTTTTAGCAATGAAGTATTTTGAAGTTAAGCTTTGTAGATTGTTTTTTAAGATGTAATGCTGTTGCACACTTAATAACTACAATATAGTGTAATCATAACTTTTACATGCACTGCAATATGGGCTTTATTTCAGTGGTCTAGACCTGAACCTGCAGTGTCTCCAGGGTATGCCGATATTTATTTGATGAAGAAATTGGGTTGTCACATACTGTTTCCTTCATTCTGGATTTGGCTGGCTATATTCTTATGGTGGTGTTTAACATATTTTGGGGAGTTAAAGGCTTGATTACGTGTAGGTTCAGTTATTTGGGGGACAAGAATGCTTTGTAGATAGTGCTTTGTATGTCTTGTATCAGATAAGGGGACACACATGTGGTTGTGTGTCTTTAATGATATTAAGATAATAAAGTTCCTCATCAACTTTTTCAACTTGAAGTTTTTCTTGAGATAATTGTAGATTCATGTGCAGTTGTGGGAAATAATATGAAGATATGCCCTGTATTATTTACCCAGTTCCCCCAGTGATAGCATTTTGCAAAATTATGGAGTATTATCACAGCCATGATAGTGACATTGCTACAACCCACTAATTTTATTCAGTGTCCCCCAGTTTTACTAGTATTTGTGTGTGTGTATTCAGTTCTATACACTATATCACTCGTGTAGGTCTGCATATCCACTACCATGGTCCAGATGTTAAACAGTTCCAATACCACAAGGATCCCATTTCCCCCCCCCCCAACACATACACAATATTGCAGGCATCAATAATTTATTCCTTTTTATGGCTGACTAGTGTTCCATGGTGTGTACGGACCAAAGTTTAAATATTCACCTGTCAAAGGACATCTGGGCTGATTGCAGTTCTTGGCTGTTACCAGAAAAGCTGCCACAGGCATTCACGGACAGGCTTCTCTGTGAACATAAGTTTTCATTTCTCTGAAATAAATGGCCAAAAATGTGATCGCTAGGTTGTGTAGTAATTACATGTTTAATTTTGTAAGAAACTGCAAGTTGTTTTCCAGAGCAGCCACACTCTATTACGTTCCCACCAACCATGCCCGAGTGATCCAGTTTCTCTGCATCCTTGCCAGTATTGGGTGGTGTGACTACTTTTCACTTAAGCCATTCTGAGGTGTGTTGTCATAGCTTGTTAGTTTTTTTTTTTCTTAAGGTATTATTGATGTACACTCTTATGAAGGTTTCACATGAAAAAACAATGTGGTGACTACTTTTACCCATATTATCAAGTCCACACCCATACCCCAATGCAGTCACTGTCCATCAGTGTAGTAAGATGCCACAGATTCACTGTTTGCCTTCTCTGTGCTACACTGTTTTCCCCGTGACCCCCACACCATGTGTACTAAACATAATACTCCTCAATCCTCATCTCCCTCCCTACCCACCTGCATTCGCCACACCCCTCCCCTTTGGAAACCACTGGTCTCTTCTTGGAGTCTGTGAGTCTGCTGCTATTTTGTTCCTTCAATTTTGCTTTGTTGTTATACTCCACAAATGAGGGAAATCATTTGGCACTTGTCTTTCTCCACCTGACTTATTTCACTGAGCATAATATCCTCCAGCTCCATCCATGTTGTTGCAAATGGTAGGATTTGTTTCTTTCTTATGGCTGAATAGTATTCCATTGTGTATATGTACCACCTCTTCTTTATCCATTCATCTACTGATGGACACTTAGGTTGCTTCCATATCTTGGATATTGTAAAAAGTGCTG
Organism: Smutsia gigantea; assembly: GCA_032199065.1. Lineage (NCBI taxonomy): Eukaryota > Metazoa > Chordata > Mammalia > Pholidota > Manidae > Smutsia > Smutsia gigantea. The sequence goes on from JAVSCE010009899.1 coordinate 6,637, forward strand.
CAATAAACGTAGGGGTGCATATGTCTTTTTGAATCTGAGAAGTTGTATTCTTTGGGTAAATTCCAAGGAGTGGGATTCCCGGGTCAAATGGTATTTGTATTTTTAGTTTTTTGAGGAACCTCCATGTTGCTTTCCACAATGGTTGAACTAGCTTACATTCCCACCAGCAGTGTAGGAGGGTTCCCCTTTCTCCACATCCTCGCCAGCATTTGTTGTTCTTAGTCTTTTGGATGCTGGCCATCCTTACTGGTGTGAGGTGATATCTCATTGAGGTTTTAATTTGCATGAGAAGATATGGAGCATCTTTTCATGTGTTTGTTGGCCATCTGAATTTCTTCTTTGGAGAATTGTCTCTTCATATATCCTCTGCCCATTTTTTAATCAGGTTATTTGCTTTTTTGGGTGTTGAGGTGTGTGAGTTCTTTATATATTTTGGATGTTAACCCCTTGTAGGATATGTCATTTACAAATATATTCTCCCATACTATAGGATGCCGTTTTGTTCTGTTGATGGTGTCCTTTGCCATACAGAAGCTTTTTAGTTTGATGTAGTCCCATGTGTTCATTTTTGCTTTTGTTTCCCTTGTTCAAGGAGATGTGTTCAGGAAGAAGTTGCTCATGCTTATATTTAGGAGGTTTTTGCCTATGTTGTCTTCTAAGAGTTTTATGGCTTCATGACTTAGATTCAGGTCTTTGATCCATTTCGAGTTTACTTTTGTGTATGGGGTTAAAAAATAATCCAGTTTCATTCTCTTGCATGTAGCTGTCCAGTTTTGCCAACACCAGTTGTTGAAGAGGCTGTCATTTCCCCACTGCATATCCAAGGCTCCTTTATTGTATATTAATTGACCATATATGGTTGGGTTTATATCAGAGCTCTCTAGTCTGTTCCATTGGTCTATGGGTCTGTTCTTGTGCCAGTACCAAATTATCTTGAGTACTGTGGCTTTGTAGTAGAGCTTGAAGTTGGGGAGCATAATCCCTCCAGTTTTATTCTTCCTTCTCAGGATTGCTTTGGCTATTCAGGGTCTTTTGTGGTTCCATATGAATTTTAGAGTGATTTGCTCTAGTTCATTGAAGAATGCTGTTGGTTTTTTTTTTTTTACTTAAAGCTTCCTTTTATTTAGTAATATCAGTTATTTTACTATAAAATCTCTAGTTTCTTTATTATTATTATTATTTTTGGTTTCATTAATCTACAATTACATGTGCAACATTATGGTTACTAAACTCCCCACTTCATCAGGTCCCCCCCACCTACCCCATTACAGTCACTGTCCATCAGCGTAGTGAGATGCTATAGAATCACTACTTGTCTTCTCTGAGTTGTACAGCCCTCCCCGTGCCCCGCCAACATTATGTCTGATAATCGTAATGCCATTTTTCACCCTCATCCCTCCCTTCCCACCCATCCTCCCCAGTCACTTTCCCTTTGGTAACTGTTAGTCCACTCTTGGGTTCTGTGAGTCTGCGGCTACTTTGTTCTTTCAGTTTTTTTCTTTGCTCTTATGCTCCACATATGAGTGAAATCATTTGATACTTGTCTTTTTCAGCTTGGCTTATTTCACTGAGCATAATACCCTCTAGCTCCATCCATGTTCTTGCAAATGGTAGGATTTGCTTTCTTCTTATGGCTGAATAATATTCCATTGTGTATATGTACCACCTCTTCTTTATCCATTCATCTACTGATGGACACTTAGGTTGCTTCCATTTCTTGGCTATTGTAAATAGTGCTGCGATAAACATAGAGGTGCATATGTCTTTTTCAAACTGGGCTCCTGCAGTCATAGGGTAAATTTCTAGGAGTGGAATTCCTGGGTCAAATGGTATTTCTATTTTGAGTTTTTTGAGGAACCTCCATACTACTTTCCACAATGGCTGAACTAATTTGGAATGCTGTTGGTATTTTGATAGGAATTGCATTGAATCTGTAGATTGCTTTAGGCAGGATGGCCATTTTGACAATATTAATTCTTCCTATCCATGAGCACGGGATGTGTTTCCATTTATTGGTATCTTCTTTAATTTCTCTCATGAGTGTCTTGTAGTTTTCAGAGTATAAGTCTTTCACTTCCTTGGTTAGGTTTATTACTAGGTATTTTATTCTTTTTGATGTAATTGTGAATGGAATTGTTTTACTGATTTCTCTTTCTGCTAGTTCATTGTTAGTATATAGGAATGCCACAGATTTCTGTGTATTAATTTTGTATCCTGCAACTTTGCTGAATTCAGATATTAGATCTAGTAGTTTTGGAGTGGAGTCTTTAGGGTTTTTTATGTACAATATCATGTAGTCTGCAAACAGGGATAGTTTAACTTCTTCCTTGCCAATCTGGATGTCTTTTATTTCTTTGTGTTTTCTGATTGCCATGGCTAGGACCTCCAGTACTATGTTGAATAGAAGTGGGGAGAGTGGGCATCATTGTGTTGTTCCTGATCTTAAAGGAAAAGCTTTCAGCTTCTTACTGTTAAGTATAATGTTGGCTGTGGGTTTGCCATATATGGCCTTTATTATGTTGAGGTACTTGCTCTCTATACCCATTCTGTTGAGAGTTTTTATCATGAATGGGTGTTGAATTTTGTCACATGCTTTTTCAGCATCTATGGAGATGATCATGTGGTTTTTGTCCTTCTTTTTGTTGATGTGGTAGATGATGTTGATAGATTTTCGAATGTTGTACCGTCCTTGCATCCCTGGAATAAATCCCACTTGATCATGATGGATGATCCTTTTGATGTATTTTGAATTCGGTTTGCTAATATTTTGTTGAGTATTTTTGCATCTATGTTCATCAGGGATATTGGTCTGTGATTTTCTTTTTTTGTGGTGTCTTTGCCTGGTTTTGGTATTAGAGTGATGCTGGCCTCCTAGAATGAGTTTGCAAGTATTCCCTCTTCTTCTACTCTTTGGAAAACTTTAAGGAGGATGGGTATTAGGTCTTCACTAAATGTTTGATAAAATTAAGCGGTAAAGCCATCTGGTCCAGGGATTTTGTTCTTAGGTAGTTTTTTGATTACCAATTCAATTTCATTGCTGGTAATTTGTCTGCTCAGATTTTCTGTTTCTCTCTGGGTCAGCCTTGGAAGGTTGTATTTTTCTAGAAAGCTGTCCATTTCTTCTAGGCTATCCATTTGTTAGCATTTTTTTTTTTTGTATTCTCTCATAATTCTTTGTATTTCTGTGGTGTCCATAGTGATTTTTCCTTTCTCATTTCCGATTCTGTTTATGTGCGTAGACTCTTTTTTTTTCTTGATAAGTCTGGCTAGGGGTTTATCTGTCTTGTTTATTTTCTCGAAGAACCAGCTCCTGCTTTCATTGATTCTTTCTATTGTTTTATTATTCTCAATTTTATTTATTTCTGCTCTAATCTTTATTAAGTCCCTCCTTCTACTGACTTTGGTCCTCATTTGTTCTTTCCTAGTTTCATTAATTGTGAGTTTAGACTGTTCATATGGGATTGTTCTTCTTTCCTGAGGTGGGCCTGTATTGCAGTATACTTTCCTCTTAGCACGACCTTCTCTGCATCCCAAAGATTTTGTGGTGTTGAATTATTGTTGTCATTTGTCTCCATATATTGCTTGATCTCTGTTTTTATTTGGTCATTGATCTGTTGGTTATTTAGGAGCATGTTGTGAAGCCTCCATGTGTTTGTGGGATTATTTTCTTTGCATAATTTATTTCTAGTTTCATACCTTTGTGGTCTGAGAAACTGGTTGGTACGATTTCAATCTTTTTGAATTTACTGAGGCTTTTTTTGCGGCCTAGGATATGATGTATTCTTGAAAATGTTCCATGTGCACTTGAGAAGAATGTGTGTTCTGGTGCTTTTATGTGTAGAGTTCTGCAGATGTCTGTTAGCTCAGCTTGTTAGTTTTAAATTACATTTCTCTGGTGGCTAATGATGCTGAACATCTTTTCACATGCTTCTTTGCAGTCTGTATATCCTCTTTGGTCAAATGTTCTGTTCATGTCTTCTGTTCATTTTTTTAATATGATTTTTTTCTTTTTACTGTTGTGTTTTGTGAGGTCTTTATACTCGATACTAGTTTTTGGTCAAGTGTGTGGTTTGCAAACATTTCTCCCAGTTTGTAGTTCATCTTTTCATCCTCTTCATGGGGTCTTTTTTTCTTTATTAAAGTATCATTGATACACAATCTCATGATGGTTTCAAATACACAACACAGTGGTTCAACTTTCACCTCATGGGGTCTTTTGAGGGCAAAAGTTTTTAATTTTGATGTTCCTTTTATGGATCATGCTGTCAGTGTCAAGCAGAAGAATGGTTGCCTAGGCTTAGATCCTGAAAATTTTCTCCTGTGTTTCTTACAAAAATTTTATAGCTTTACATTTTATATTTAGGTCTGTGATACATTTGATATGTGTGTGCGGGCTGAGGTTTAGGTTGAGACTTTGTTTGCTTGGATGGTTTTTGCCCGTGGATGTCCACTTGCTGCAGCATCACTTGTTGAATGGATTCCTTTTGCAGCTTTGTCAAAGCCCAGTTGCGCATATGTGTGCACGTCTATTTCTGGGTTCTTCCCCATCAGCTTTTCCGCTCATAGGCTTAGCAGCCATTGATTATCATTTATTATTTCATTAGGGGTTGCAAAATGGTAGTCGTCTATCATTTCTTCATTCATTAGCTGGAATGCTTCTGTAAGAGATTTTTCCTTACCAGTCAGTCCAGTTGCTCTGAGGTGCAGTTTGTGCAAGAAAATTCTGGATAAATGCTTGCTTTTATTACCTGTTTTTGGAAAAATGACTTGATTCCATTCTATTCTCCAAAAGTGACCAATAATGAGTTTGTAAGTGTCATTATGAATGGATTTTTAACATATCTGATGTGTCTCAGTCCACTGTGGTTACTGTTCTTACTGATGCTCGGGTTGGCTCACTTTGCCAGTAGGAGTCTGTTCAGATTGGCTTTTGAGTCTGTTTGGCACAACCGCTGATATCTTTGGCAGCTTCCTTGTTTTCAAGCACAAGAATATCTCCCAGGTTCATCTTATACATTTTCTGCCTTGGAATCAGCCCTTTCTCTAAGGACCTTGATTCCTTTTTCATGGGACATGATAGATACCACATCTGGACCTTAACGCAGCAGCTCTTAACACTCTTCTATAAATATATAAATGTAACTATTTACATATAATATGCATACATGAGAGAGAAAAAAATCATGTGTTTATACAAATACTTTTGATTCAAATTAAAGATAAGGTCTTCACTTAAATTTCTTGATTTTATGTTTATATACTTCTAATGACAGTAACATAAATTACTCATTTGATAAATAAACATTTTAGGATATAGTCTTCAGTTTTATAGCCAAGATACTCTGTTGATAGTCTGTGGGACCAATTATAAGATTGGCTCATTCAGTAGCTTTTTAAAAAAAACTGCATTCTTACCTGTTTTAACTGTAGATAACTTAAATAGGTACAATCCACGCTTGATGGAAAAAATTCTCCAAATGGCCGAAGGTATTGATATTGGGGAGATGCCTTCATATGATCTGATGCTGTCCAAACCTTCCAAAGGTCAAAAACGTCACCTCTCAACATGTGATGGTGAGTATACTTGTGTCTGGAAGGTGGGATTTGAAGAAACAACATGTTTTTTTTTTTAATGATATGCATGTGGTCTAGAATTTTACATAACATTGGATCTTACACAAATGTAAAAAAATTTTGACTTTTAGTCATGTCAGTTTTCTTTTCCTTTTGCGGATGCTGAAAAGAACTGAAAACTAAGAATACTGAAGTCATACTATAATGCTATCCTTGAAGTCCATGCCACGGGACCTCCCTCTAAATAGAATGACCTTATAATCTGATCATTTGAGCATCTATGTAACTAAATCCTCTCGGATGGGTTCAAGATGGAACCAGTTTTGTACTGAACAGTGTTATAGGGCAGAAGCCTTAGTGTCTGGTGTAGCCTCAACAGGGAGTACTTCCATAGCTTTAAATTGGTTAACTAAGATTTTGAAGTTGAAAACCTCTGGGATTTTTTGATAATTACTTTTATTTGATTGTTAGTCACAACTGTGTAAAGTACCATCACAGAGTCAGTCACCTCTGATACAAAAGAGAGAGGTTTTGTAAATGCCTCTGGTCATCATCTCTGTTGCGTTAGAGCCATCTGTTCTATTTGCAATCCTTCAGAAGGAAGCTTTTCAGCACAGGTGGTATGAGATTGTACTGGAATGACCTCTTACTTGGTACACTTCACCTTTGCTTTAGCTTGTTAGATACAAAAACATCTGCCAGTCATGCGTGGTGGTGACCTGCATACTTGAGTCGATGGCATATTTTCTATGAAGTCTCTTCCCTTATACATGGAAGGACAGAGAGCATCCTTCCTTATGCTGGGGTCTTCCACTGATATTTGAGTCCCTTCACCTAAATGACCTGAAGTTTTTGTGATAGCAAGTTATCTTGTACCAACAGTACAGCTTGCAAATAATATGGTTGGTACTGATTTCCTGCTTGGTTCTTTTGAAATATTCCCTTTTTAATGAATTGTAAATTTCACTCATTCTATAGGTCAAAATCCTCCTAAAAAGCAAGCCGGTTCCAAATTCCATGCGAGACCTCGTTTTGAGCCTGTACATTTTGTAGCTAGTAGTTCAAAAGATGAAAGACAGGAAGATCCTTATGGCCCTCAAACAAAAGAGGTAACTGAACAAACACATTTTGCCAGCATGCCAAGAGACATCTACCAAGATTATACTCAAGACTCTTTCAGTATACAAGATGGGAATTCTCAGTATTGTGATTCATCAGGATTCATTTTCACAAAAGACCAGCCTGTAACAGCCAACATGAATTTTGACAATGGGAATCCTGCCCCAGGCAGCACATCACAGCAGACAAACTCTCAGTCGGCTCCTGAGCCTTCACCATCACAGACATTTCCTGAGTCGGTGGTAGCCGAGAAGCAGTATTTTATTGAAAAATTAACTGCGACTATCTGGAAGAACGTTTCTAATCCGGAGATGACTTCTGGATCTGATAAAATTAATTATACATATATGTTAACTCGCTGTATTCAGGCATGTAAGACAAATCCTGAGTATATATATGCTCCTTTGAAAGAAATCCCTCCTGCTGACATCCCCAAAAATAAAAAACTTCTAACAGATGGTTATGCTTGTGAAGTTAGATGCCAAAATATCTACTTAACTACAGGTTATGCTGGCAGCAAGAACGGGTCCAGGGATCGAGCTACTGAGCTAGCTGTGAAGCTCTTGCAGAAACGTATTGAAGTTAGGGTTGTCCGACGGAAATTCAAGCACACAATTGGAGAGGACCTTGTGGTGTGTCAGATTGGCCTGCCTTCATATGAATTTCCTCCAGCTCTTAAACCACCGGAAGAGCTGGTGGTGCTGGCTAAAGATGCTTCTGGACAGCCGATTTTTAACGCTTCCGCCAAACATTGGACCAATTTTGTCCTTACAGAAAATGCAAATGATGCGATTGGGATCCTTAACAATTCTGCCTCATACAACAAAATGTCAGTTGAGTACAAATATGAGATGATGCCAAACCGCACGTGGCGTTGTCGAGTGTTTTTGCAAGATCACTGCTTAGCTGAAGGTTACGGAACCAAAAAAACAAGTAAGCATGCAGCTGC